>OY757188.1:51836164-52305431 GCA_963583895.1 Melanophora roralis
ATCCTTCGAAAGTGAATTCTTACGGACCTATAAGTCTGTTACCGACTATGACCAAATTGTTTGAGAAATCGCTTAAAAACAAGCTGACCCCGTACTAGAATGACAATAACTGTTTTCCACATCACCAAACAGGAGAATATACCCTCAACAATTATTTCGGCTGGAGCTTGAGAGTAGTACCGTCAAATTAAAAAAAATAGACTTACTTTTTATATGATATAAAATATATTATGCGCCGTATAGTTAATGTGGAAGTGCCACATAAGCGATCTGGGCCCGTAAAGCGCTTGAACTGCCAAGACCAGGCAACACTAAAGCTTACTGTAAGTTGCCTTACGTTTGTTTTGTGTGTGGGGATCTGCATGTTGCAGCCAAGCACGAGAAGCCAAAAGATAATTCTAGAGTGAAAAAGTGCAGCAATCGCGGCACCAACAAACGAACCAACCATTCCAAATTTTAGCCGCCTGGAAGCCTTAATTGACAATATGGTTAAGCAATGCAAAAAAATGAGTCTGCTCTTCTGCAGACTATGCTTAAAAGGACATGAACTGCCTCGGGTTTTTTTTTCTGGAACGCAAACGGCATCCGCCAACACAAAAACGAACTCGAATATTTTTTAACACAACAAAAAAATTATGTAATGGTGATTTCCGAGACTCCAATAAGATTCGAAGGAGAAAGATAGATCATGTTGTAGCTCGGCTATAAAAATCAAATTCGAGAATGAATGTTATATACAAGCAACAAATGCCTGCGTTGATGAATTTTTCCATGGCCTAGTTATTTCGTCTGTGTATTGTAGATTCTCAATTACCAAGGATTAGTTCAACAGTTTTTACAAATCTTAAGGTCCCCTCTTCATAGCTGCTGGGGACTTACGCCTAGCATACGTACTGGGGTTCTCGCCTAATTAGTCTAAGAGGTTGTGTTCTGTTTTATTCCGTTTCTGAAATGGGACTTAACGTTATTTCACCTGGACAACCAAGGTTTTGGCCGACTACAATAAAATACCAGACGTTATCGATTTTGGCGTAACAAAAGGTATGTCCCCGGAACTTACCGAAGCTCAAGATTCGTTGGATTTATCTTCAGACCACTCACCCACTATAATTACTATCTACGTTCCTCCCCATATTTCAACTAGTGATATTTTTGTTGTTCAAAAGAGTGAATTGGCTAAAATATAAAAAATTATCAGCACCCACTGAAGACATCGATGATTGTATAAGCAGCCGTAGTAAGAACTTAAAAAAAAGCCGTTAAACAAGATTCACCTGACTATCGTCAGACTCAATATAATACAATTTGTTTAACCGACGTGCAGCAACTTTTATCTGAAAAAAGAAGAGAGAATGGCAAAAGCACAGATTTCCGTACTTAAAACCAAGCTGAAAGAATGTGCCCACCAATTGAAATATTTGCTGAAGGCTTACAGAATGTCATCTCCTAAGCAACATCTCGAAGGGGTAGACTCGAACCCTTAGACGAGTTATTCACTATGGCGATTAGCTAAATGCGTTAAAAGACCCGTTAACGCAAAACCAGCACGACATAATCTGAGAGGATCCTGTGTGAGAAATGATGAAGAAAAATGAGATCTGCTCGTAAGTCATTTAACGGGTGTGTTCACTCTAAATACATGCACAGACAGGAGAAGATTACCGCCGGTTATTGCTAGTTGTTCTTAAAAAATACGTTTTCAACTTTAAGATGTCATAGAGGCTATTGATAATTTTTACGCTAAAAAAGAACCTGGGGCATTCCACCGTCACGTACAGACAAATTCAACTATTTTTTAGCACTTATTTTACATACAACTTCTAATTGATAATTCAGAACTCTAGTTTTTTTCTGCATGGTAGTCTTCAATCCACCGTCGAACTTGTTTTTAATAATTCATTAAATATTAAAGAAAAGATTTAACAAACTAAGTCACGTGTGCAACAGCCTGAGTCAACCAACATTCAAAATTGTAGTGTTTAAATCCAAATTTCAGCGAATCAGTTGCACATAGAGAACATAGAGAAATTACGACTAACAACCACGCTTACTTATGATGATAATAAATTTTTAATAAAAAAATATTTATAAGTAAAAATTAACTTTTTCATTTTGTCACGTATAGACAAATGGCGTCACGTAAGGGACACAGTTGAAATTATTTTTATAAAATACACAAAAATCGAAAGTTAATCGCAGTTTTGTCTACAAATAAGCTATGTTTATGCACTCCATGATATTTTGATTGGCTTTGATGAAATAAAAGTTGAAATTCCTCTAATGGCATGGTGATTCAGATTCAAAATTTTCTCAGATTTTTGAGGCTGGCACAGAAATTACCCGGGTTCTTAAAACTAAATAAAAAGCCAAAAACAAAAAATTTAGCTGAATGAATGACAACACGTTTGCTTTCGTTTGTCATTTTCTCTCATATTAATCTCCTTATACTTTTGCCGATTCCATCTATTACACCTTTTCCATTAGTTGTAGCAAAATATTTCCAAAAAAGGGCTTTGCGTACTTTTCGCTCAGCATTGATATTAATTTTACCATATAGCGGTTTTCAAATTCTGATGCCGAGCCATTGTTGCAAATTATTTCCACTGAGGATAAATCTTCATTTTTCGTATTTACTAAATCGAACAGTTTATTTAAAAAATAAAAAACTGCATCTTTGTATTTAAAATTCGCATCCGAGCATATAAAGTAGAGTAAGTGCGAGTAACGTGGTATAGACTGGTAATGTGGCATAGTAAGTTTTTTCTTAAGCTAATAATAAGTAACAGAGCAATATTTTAATTTATATTTGCAAGTCATTTTGGGAGTCAATTAAAAAAAATCGTTTTGTTGTGTTATCGACTTTTTTGCTGGTGTAAAAACACAAGTTTTTTCCTTAAAGGTCTTTTTCAAAAATTTTAAATTTCGGATTAAAGCAATTGGTAAGCTAAACAAGCAAAAAATGCATGCAGTGGCTTCATGTAGTTCATACTTTTCTTAAAATATAAAATATTTGCATCAAACACAAGTGCGGCTATTGTGGTATAGCTTGTGTCAAACACAAAATTCCAAAAAAGATTAAAGTAGGAAAATTGGTGCCAGACGATATGACGAGAACTGCAAAATTACAATAAATGTTAATTTACATAAAAAAAAACGTTTGAAAATTAAGGAAAAAATATGAACTTGTAATACCGTACACTATAGCACATTACCCGCACATTTTTAAAAATTGCGTTTCAGAGCACTTGCAGTATTTTCTGAAATACTTCTGAAAATGCTGGTTAAATATTTTCCGCAAATATTTTCGTGGAAGCTTATTGCCCTAAGCACAACTGGTACGAACGCCGAATTTTTCGTTGCGAATATTCGTCTTAAAAAATAAAACACATTTGTGTATATGAAAATGCACACAAACAGTGCGTCGACTAAAATTCGTCATGCGTAACAAACTCTGCGATAGGTTTATTTCTATTTCTTACGCAGATGAACGACGAATAATTTGGCATAGAGTGACCATTTATCTTTTATTTTGTTATTTAATAATGTTATTTTATACTTTAAGAATAATTTTTACTTTTTATTTGTTGCATTAAATACAATTAGTATATTTTAAGTGTTGTATTTATATATTTTTTAAATAGTTTTTTTTTAATTATTATTTTTTTTAAATAGTGCTTCTTTTTTAAGATATATGGTCTCTCTATCACAGCTGTTTTATTCGTTTTAAATGTGTTTCACTTAACGAATTTACGCAACGAATTTTAACGGACGAATTCGTCGTGTAGTGCGAAATTCGTCGTTCGTCTCAGTTGTGTTTAGGGCATAACACATGTACCACGACTACTAACATCATACCAAAATCGTCACAACATTAAAAGTGTGGCAATCTAAAAACATATAGGTATACCACATTACCCGCACTTACTCTATGTAAAAAGTTGCAGCTTAAACAACAGGACACTCGTTCGCGACCATAGTGCGCTTTAAACTTCATTCTGTTATTCACAAGCGACAGGCATAGCAAAATAAATTTGAAGGATACACACAACTTCATTAAATTGGTCTTTTTGAAATTCATCTACTTGGATTCTTTTTAAATTAACATGTTTCATCATAATATGAACTGAATTAATTAGTTTGTCTTTCAGTTCAACTGAACTTGTTTAATAGGTTCTTAAACGTAATTTATTATATGAATTTTTCTCCCATTCTTTCAATATGCAGACTTTGCTTAACTCTATGGACAGTAATAGTTTTTTGTTATCAGAACAGAGGTCACATTAATTTTCCAGCACTTAAAATCTAAATAAGGATCACATAAAATTTTAAAAAACCAGTCATTACAGTAGTTTAGTTTGTTTTCATGTGTTATATATTTGCACTGATCTAAAGGAGTTCAATAATGCTTCTAAAGCCTTTATTTAATTCCTTTTTCCCAAACAACAACAAAATCATTTGCACCTGGACAGGTGTTGTGAGGGATATAAAAATTGTTTGGTTGGTTATAGAACACTTAAGAATTTTGAAATTTTATTTTAAACAAAAGAGGTAGCGAAATTTTTGTAGGCATCAAATTTTATTTTTTTCAAATTAAAAGAAAAATTATTTAGTATTCATATAAAAAAAAAGTTGCGTTCATACATATAAACTGTCTTGTAGTACCTTAAAAAAAGAATATTAAAGGAGGAAATAGTAAAGATAAGATATTTGCAAGGAAAGGGAAAAGTTATTGAGCGTTAAGTTTTCACAGAAAGTGGTATTATTTGGATTCTACGTGATTTGAAGAAATGAACGGTTAGTTAATAAAGGTCAGGTATCTTAAATAAGTGAAGAGACGGGATACCCTGGTCGGTCCTTCACCCGAAGCTCCAACCAAGCCATTTGTTTTTTTTATTATGTCCTTTCCTCCCCAACCAGTTTTAATTTCTCTTCCCTCAGGTAACACCACTTTGTTTCCGCTACCTTAATTATTGTTTTAGTTGACGGTTCTTAACTAATTTTAAGAAAGGTAAGAACACCCCCCTAGTACCATGAGCACGGTCGGATATCAAAAGGTAGCACCTGTCTTCCGGAAAATAGGACTAAGGTTTGAATCGTCACAGTGTATACAATATATCTGGACGGTAAAAAAAGGCTTTTACATTCTCGGTAATACGAGTCGACATTTGATGTGTCTAAGCTTGAACTTTCAGCTAGAGCAATATTCAATTTAAGCGCTAATTCGGTTGCTATCGCTCTTTTTTTACTTGGTGATTGAAGAAGGGCTTTTAGAGCCTTATGAACAGCTTTCGATAAAGTTTGTTTGGACTTGTAAGGCGATTTTGGTACTTATAGAAGGTTCGTCAAGATTTTGTCCTTGATTTCTTAATTTGGCCCTTTGCAGCCTTTTTTTATCCCTTCCTGAAAGACTTTCTTTTCTTCGCTTATGGTGCTCACATATTCTTCTCGATTCGCTAGGGCTAAAGGTTGGATCATCCTTCTAATGCTTTTCGCGAAGTTTCCGCATATGGTCAGTACTGGTGGAAGGTCATATTTGGATGAGCCATAAATGTAGTATAGTAAATTGTAAATAAAGTTTGTAGATGGCACAAAGATTGAAAGATTTCAGATATATTAATTCTTGGCGTCACGTACATACACTTTTTATCACGAAAGAAAAACTATTTGCTAAGTGTTTAAGTGGAATTTTTTTTGTAAGCTTTAAGACCACCATAAGTTAGCTGTAAACAACAAAAATCAATTTGTTTGGTTGACTTGTCTTACAGTTATAACTAACAAAAGGGACATAGAAATTTACCTTTGCATTGTAATTACTTCCTCGGGAACAAAGCAACACAGCAATAAATGTTATGCAATTTAATACCGCTCATCCCTCCCTTAGACGCATAAAAGAATATTAGTTCTTATGTGAAAAACGGTTTTCGCAGCGACCTCGCAAAAAATGGTGTAAAATGAAAAAGAAAAGCTAGATTCTTTATACTCTCAAGAAAATAACAGTATTTATGAAAACAGTAGGTGTGTTCATTTACAGAAAATTATCAATAATTTTCGATATTTATAAGTAAGTGTTCACGTACACAAAAAAATAGCAGCTAGAGAGCCAAAAAAAGCGTAATATGTTTAGAAACAAAAATGTTTCTGATAATTTCTGCTAGTAAAAATTTTACTATCAGAAATTATTCAAACACTCTTTCTGTCATTATGCTTTGAAAAAAAATTTAAGTTTTAAATTTTTATAAGTTTACAAAAACAAAATACATTTGCTTGCAAGTTTTGACTGTAAAAGTGTTCATTTACTTTTAAATATTTTTGAGAGCAATTTTAAAAATATTTCTTTTTACTCTCTCGTTGCTAGTTATTACTGGAAAGTTATTGAACACAACTAGTAATATACTCGTCACGATGTGTGTCAATTTTTTTGAGATGATCTTATAAAAAAAGTTTGTGTTTGTAAAATTGTTCAGATTTCCCTCTTTTTATGGAATGCTCCACCTGCCGTTGACGAATAAGAATGATTCTGTTTGTTTTTAAAACCATATTAGGGCTCCAACATTTCCCGTCAGTTTTGAAAGTTGCCTTGGAAAAGATGATTCCAAAGCCGGGAAAGATCCTTCGAAAGTGAATTCTTACGGACCTATAAGTCTGTTACCGACTATGACCAAATTGTTTGAGAAATCGCTTAAAAACAAGCTGACCCCGTTCTAAAATGACATTATTCGGCTGGAGCTTGAGAGTAGTATCGTCAAATTAAAAAAAAATTGACTTACTTTTTATATGATATAAAATATATTATGCGCCGTATAATTAATGTGGAAGTGCCACATAAGCGATCTGGGCCCGTAAAGTGCTTGAACTGCCAAGACTATGGCAACACTAAAGCTTATTGTAAGTTGCCTTACGTTAATTTTTTGTGTGGGGATCTGCATGTTGCAGCCAAGCACGAGAAGCCAAAAGATAATTCTAGAGTGAAAAAGTGCAGCAATCGTGGTGGAAGCCACACTGCCAGCTAAAAAGGTTGTCCTGTTTTTGATTTAGTTAGGTGCTCATCAAAGCCGAAAGTAGTTCCTGCCCCTCCCCAGCCATTAAATAGACTAACTACAACTATGCCCCAATTAACACAGCGACTACATTAAAGTCTACCCAGACCAAAGCACGTAAGCCTGCCCAGTCAACAACACTCTAAGAGGCACCAACAAACGAACCAACCATTCCAAATTTTAGCCGCCTGGAAGCCTTAATTGACAATATGGTTAAGCAATGCAAAAAAATCAGTCTGCTCTTCTGCAGACTATGCTTAAAAGGCCATGAACTGCCTCGGGTTTTTTTTTTCTGGAACGCAAACGGCATCCGCCAATACAAAAACGAACTCGAATATTTTTTAACACAACAAAAAAATTATGTAATGGTGATTTCCGAGACTCCAATAAGATTCGAAGGAGAAAGATAGATCATGTTGTAGCTCGGCTATAAAAATCAAATCGAGAATGAAACACCAATGGCTGGGTGGTCTCTCCAAATGTTATATTTTTTTTTTTCATATTTTTTATTATTGGATCTTCGTACCAAGGAGCATTCTTAGGATTTTATTTTGACGGCGTTGAATTTTTTCAATGTTGGAGGCGAAGCAGTGCCCCATAATTGTATCCCGTAGCACCAAATTGGTTTCAAAACTGAGTTGTATAATAAAAGTTTGCAATCAAGACGTAGCACAGAGTTTCTACCGATTAGCCAGTGGATTTTGGCCGTTTTAAGTTTCATCTGTGTCAACTTCGCATCTATATGTGACTTCCATGTGAGGCGGCGATCCAGGTGAATGCCGAGATATTTCGTCTCAATTCGTTGTGGCACCGTATGGTTGTTAATAAGAATTGGGGGGCACGTTTCCTTGCGTAACGTAAAAGTAACGTGGGTGCATTTTTGTTCATTTATTTTTATTCCCCACAACTTTGCCCATTTTTCTACTTGGATTACGTGATGTTGAAGTTGTTTTGAGGCTTCTTTAGGGTCTTTATGAATACAGAATTGGACCTAGTATACTCCCTTGAGGTACACCAGCCCCTATTGGTTGAGAAGAACTTATTTGGTTTCCCTCTTTAATCATAAATTGTCGGACGGTTATGTATTTTTCTAATAGGTTAAAAATATTAGATGGAAGGTTGAGCTTTAATTTGTTTAACAGGCCTTCATGCCATACTTTGTCGAACGCTTGAGAGACATCTATAAATAGCGCGGAGCAGTATTTCTTTTCCTCAAAGGCCTTTCTTATAACCTGTACCAATCTGTGGGTTTGTTCGATGGTACTGTGTTGATTTCTAAATCCAAATTGGTGATCTGGAATGCAGTTGTTTTCACTCAGGATCGGAGTCAGCTTGTTTTAAAGCAATTTCTCAAACAATTTGGACATAGTTGGTAACAGACTTATAGGCCTGTAAGACTCCACCTTCGAAGGATCTTTTCCCGGCTTAGGAATCATCTTTACCAAGGCAACTTTCCATACTGGCGGGAAATGTTCGAGCCGTAATATGGCGTTAAAAATAAAAAAAAATTATTTTTTTTGCTGTGCAAGGCAGCTCCAAAAGCATTTTGTTGCTGATTTCATCAAAGCCAGGAGCTTTTTTAGCATTTAAATTATTAATAGCCTCTACGACATCTGACAACTGAAAACGTATTTCCATAGGACATCTAGCAACAACAGGCGGTAATTTACTCATGTCAGTGCATGTATTTGATGTGAAGACATTTGTTAAATGACTTGCGAGCAGATCACATTTTTCATCATCACTTCTTGCCCAGGATCCTCTCAGATTACGTAGCGGTGGTTTCGCGATAACGGGTCTTTTAAGATATTTGGCTGATCGCCATAGTGAATAATTAGTCTGAGGAGTCGAGTCTAGACCTTCGAGGTGTTCCTTAAGAGATGCCAATTGGTGAACTTCAAGCAAATTTTTCAGTTGGTTTGTACATTCCTTCAACTTGGCTTTAAGTTGGGGTGATCTGTGCTTTTGCCATTCTCTTTGGGCTCTTCTTTTTTCAGATAAAAGCTGTTGCACATCTGCTGTAAAAATTTTGTTGTACTTTGTCTGACGATAGTAGGAAGAAGCTTGATCAACGGCTTTTTTTATGTTCTCATTAAGGCTGCTCAGACAATCATTGATGTCTTCGGGAGTTTTTAGCGGCTGGTTTTCCGAGCAGTGGGTGCTGACAAATTTTTTGTATTTTAACCAATTAACTCTTTTAAATGAAAAAATATCACTTGTTGGTAATTGATGAGGACTAAAAATAGTGGGAGAGTGGTCTGAAGATAAATCCAACGAGGCTTGAGCTTCGGTAAGTTCCGGGGATATACTTTTTGTTACGCCAAAATCAATAACGTCTGGAATTTTATTGTGATCAGTTGGCCAATACGTCGGTTGTCCAGATGAAATAACGTTAAGTCCCATTTCAGATACGGAATCAAACAAAACACGACCCCTGGGACTTATTAGGCGAGAGCCCCAGTACGTATGCTTAGCGTTATAGTCTCCAGCAGCTATAAGCGAGGACCCAAAGATTTGTAAAAACTGTTGAACTGATATTTTGTTATGGAGAACCTGGGTGGGCAATACACTGACGAAATAACTAAGCCGTGGAAAAATTCATCAACGCAAATGTTTGTTGCTTGCATATAACATTCGGAGAGACCACCCATCCATTGATGTTTGATTCTCGATTTTATTATTATAGCCGAGCCACCACATGATCTATCTCTGGGATCCTTTGAATCGTAAAAAGAATAGCCTCTAATTTTGAAATTACTTCTAGATGTCATATGCGTCTCAGAAATCAACATGACATCAATTTTTTGGTTATTTAAAAAATATTCGAGTTCGTTTTTGTGTTGGCGGATGCCGTTAGCGTTCCAGAAACAAACCCTGAGGCAGTTCATGGTCTTTTAAGCATGGCCTGCAGAAGAGCAGACTGCATTTTTTGCATTTCTTGCATCATGCCAGCCATTTGCGTCATGAACTGCGTAAATTGTTTAACCATATTGTCAATTACAGCTTCGGATGGCTAAAACTGGACTCGGTTGGTTCATTTGTTGGCATCTCTTGTTGTGTTGTAGGCTGGGTAGGCTTACGTGCATTGGGCTGGTTAGACTTTAATGCGTTGGCATAGGAAACTTGACTTGTAGTTGGTTGTGCTAATGGAGGCATGTTTGTAGTTGGAATATTTAAAGGCTGGGGAGGGGCAGGAACGACTTTCGGCTTATATAAGCGTTTAACTGAATCAAAAATGGGACAACCTCTATAGTTGGCCGTGTGGTTTCCTCCGCAATTGCTGCATTTCTTTACCCGAGGATCATCTTTTGGCTTTTCGCACTTAGTCGTAGCATGCAGGTCACCACACACAACACAAACAGAAGGCAACTTGCAATAAGCCTTGGTGTGACCATATTCCTGGCAGTGTAAGCACTGTACGGGCCCAGATCGCTTATGTGGCGCTTCAACTACAACTCTACGGTGCAAAATATATTTTAGGTCATAAATAGGGTGAGTCTCATTCTTTTTTAAATTTACATCACCAGGCTCAAGCTCCACTCGGAATATTGGTTGGCGATACCTTTCTCTGTTTCTAATGTTTGATACAAACTTGGCTTTAAAGCCTTTGCTGCACAAACTGGCCTTAATCTCCTCTGGGTCAACATTTGAATCAATACCTTTAATAACAACCTGTAGACCTTTTGCGTTCTTAAGTTGGTAGGTGTAGAAGCTTTTTTTATGTTTTTCAAGTTCGGAAACCGTAGTGCGGTAAGCGTTTTCGTGATTCACTTGAATTTTAGTTTCAAAAATGCTACCACGCTTTATGTTCGAAACATAAAAGTTGTTTTCGCCTATTAACTCAACTAAAAACTTTATGAGGTCATTTGAGTTTTTTTCTCTCAAATATATTGGGGGAGGCTTAAATGACCTTCTTTCGGGTAATGGGGCATCATTTTCCTCCTGCAAAATGGCAAAACGATTCTGCGATGAGGTCGGCTTTTCTTCATCTTTGAAAATTTTTGCTGCGTTTGTAACCTCTGCCGATTTGGGGCTTCTTCCCCTCTTAAGAACTGTTATATAACGGTCCATTCCTACCTTGACCTTTGGAGCTTGTGAAGAAAGTGGACTGTGACCGTCTTTAGCAACTGTAGGTTCAATTTCTAAATTCAATAAGGAAGACCGCGATGAGGATGGTACCTCGGTATTTTTTTTTTTATAGTTCTTAAAAAGAGATTGGGCTAAATTTGTCCCTTGTTCAAAACACTTACTTAAATTTGGTGCATTTGCACTTAAATTTTTTGTATTTATTTTTGGTTTCTCACTCAAATAGTTTTTATTGTATTCAGGGTCTCTAAAGTTTTCATTGCTCACGCTTGTTGAGCTTAATGTTATATACGAACAACAAATGCCTGCGTTGATGAATTTTTCCATGGCCTAGTTATTTCGTCTGTGTATTGTCCACCTAAATTCTCAATTACGAAGGATTAGTTCAACAGTTTTTACAAATCTTAAGGTCCCCTCTTCATAGCTGCTGTGGACTTACGCCTAGCATACGTGCTGGGGTTCTCGCCTAATTAGTTTAAGAGGTTGTGTTCTGTTTTATTCCGTTTCTGAAATGGGACTTAACGTTATTTCACCTGGACAACCAAGGTTTTGGCCGACTACAATAAAATACCAGACGTTATCGATTTTGGCGTAACAAAAGGTATGTCCCCGGAACTTACCGAAGCTCAAGCCTCGTTGGATTTATCTTCAGACCACTAACCCACTATAATTACTATCTACGGTCCTCCCCATATTTCAACTAGTGATATTTTTGTTGTTCAAAAGAGTGAATTGGCTAAAATATTAACAATTATCAGCACCCACTGAAGACATCGATGATTGTATAAGCAGCCGTAGTAAGAACTTAAAAAAAACCGTTAAACAAGCTTCTTTTGACTATCGTCAGACTAAATATAACACAATTTGTTTAACCGATGTGCAACAACTTTTATCAGAAAAAAGAAGAGAGAATAGCAAAAGCAAAGATCCCCGAACTTAAAACCAAGCTGAAAGAATGTGCCCACCAATTGAAATATTTGCTAAAGGTTTACAGAATGTCACCTCTTAAACAACATCTCGAAGGGGTAGACTCGACCCCTTAGACGAATTATTTAGTATGGCGATTAGCTAAATGCATTAAAAGACCCGTTAACGCAAAACCAGCACGACGTAATCTGAGAGGATCCTGGGTGAGAAATGATGAAGAAAAATGAGATCTGCTCGTAAGTCATTTAACGGGTGTGTTCACTCTAAATCAGTAGTCTTCACAAAGAGAAACGCACTTAAAATGAGAGTATTATTGTCAGCGTTGCCATTATTTTTTTTTATAAGAACTGCAAATTTGGAAAAAATAATAATGGCAACGCTGACAATAATACTCTCATTTTAAGTGCGTTTCTCTTTGTGAAGACTACTGATTTAGAGTGAACACACCCGTTAAATGACTTACGAGCAGATCTCATTTTTCTTCATCATTTCTCACCCAGGATCCTCTCAGATTACGTCGTGCTGGTTTTGCGTTAACGGGTCTTTTAATGCATTTAGCTAATCGCCATACTAAATAATTCGTCTAAGGGGTCGAGTCTACCCCTTCGAGATGTTGTTTAAGAGGTGACATTCTGTAAACCTTTAGCAAATATTTCAATTGGTGGGCACATTCTTTCAGCTTGGTTTTAAGTTCGGGGATCTTTGCTTTTGCTATTCTCTCTTCTTTTTTCTGATAAAAGTTGTTGCACATCGGTTAAACAAATTGTGTTATATTTAGTCCGACGATAGTCAAAAGAAGCTTGTTTAACGGTTTTTTTTAAGTTCTTACTACGGCTGCTTATACAATCATCGATGTCTTCAGTGGGTGCTGATAATTGTTAATATTTTAGCCAATTCACTCTTTTGAACAACAAAAATATCACTAGTTGAAATATGGGGAGGACCGTAGATAGTAATTATAGTGGGTTAGTGGTCTGAAGATAAATCCAACGAGGCTTGAGCTTCGGTAAGTTCCGGGGACATACCTTTTGTTACGCCAAAATCGATAACGTCTGGTATTTTATTGTAGTCGGCCAAAACCTTGGTTGTCCAGGTGAAATAACGTTAAGTCCCATTTCAGAAACGGAATAAAACAGAACACAACCTCTTAAACTAATTAGGCGAGAACCCCAGCACGTATGCTAGGCGTAAGTCCACAGCAGCTATGAAGAGGGGACCTTAAGATTTGTAAAAACTGTTGAACTAATCCTTCGTAATTGAGAATTTAGGTGGACAATACACAGACGAAATAACTAGGCCATGGAAAAATTCATCAACGCAGGCATTTGTTGTTCGTATATAACATTAAGCTCAACAAGCGTGAGCAATGAAAACATTAGAGACCCTGAATACAATAAAAACTATTTGAGTGAGAAACCAAAAATAAATACAAAAAATTTAAGTGCAAATGCACCAAATTTAAGTAAGTGTTTTGAACAAGGGACAAATTTAGCCCAATCTCTTTTTAAGAACTATAAAAAAAAATACCGAGGTACCATCCTCATCGCGGTCTTCCTTATTGAATTTAGAAATTTAACCTACAGTTGTTAAAGACGGTCACAGTCCACTTTCTTCACAAGCTCCAAAGGTCAAGGTAGGAATGGACCGTTATATAACAGTTCTTAAGAGGGGAAGAAGCCCCAAATCGGCAGAGGCTACAAACGCAGCAAAAATTTTCAAAGATGAAGAAAAGCCGACCTCATCGCAGAATCGTTTTGCCATTTTGCAGGAGGAAAATGATGCCCCATTACCCGAAAGAAGGTCATTTAAGCCTCCCCCAATATATTTGAGAGAAAAAAACTCAAATGACCTCATAAAGTTTTTAGTTGAGTTAATAGGCGAAAACAACTTTTATGTTTCGAACATAAAGCGTGGTAGCATTTTTGAAACTAAAATTCAAGTGAATCACGAAAACGCTTACCGCACTACGGTTTCCGAACTTGAAAAACATAAAAAAAGCTTCTACACCTACCAACTTAAGAACGCAAAAGGTCTACAGGTTGTTATTAAAGGTATTGATTCAAATGTTGACCCAGAGGAGATTAAGGCCAGTTTGTGCAGCAAAGGCTTTAAAGCCAAGTTTGTATCAAACATTAGAAACAGAGAAAGGTATCGCCAACCAATATTCCGAGTGGAGCTTGAGCCTGGTGATGTAAATTTAAAAAAGAATGAGACTCACCCTATTTATGACCTAAAGTATATTTTGCACCGTAGAGTTGTAGTTGAAGCGCCACATAAGCGATCTGGGCCCGTACAGTGCTTACACTGCCAGGAATATGGTCACACCAAGGCTTATTGCAAGTTGCCTTCTGTTTGTGTTGTGTGTGGTGACCTGCATGCTACGACTAAGTGCGAAAAGCCAAAAGATGATCCTCGGGTAAAGAAATGCAGCAATTGCGGAGGAAACCACACGGCCAACTATAGAGGTTGTCCCATTTTTGATTCAGTTAAACGCTTATATAAGCCGAAAGTCGTTCCTGCCCCTCCCCAGCCTTTAAATATTCCAACTACAAACATGCCTCAATTAGCACAACCAACTACAAGTCAAGTTTCCTATGCCAACGCATTAAAGTCTAACCAGCCCAATGCACGTAAGCCTACCCAGCCTACAACACAACAAGAGATGCCAACAAATGAACCAACCGAGTCCAGTTTTAGCCATCCGAAGCTGTAATTGACAATATGGTTAAACAATTTACGCAGTTCATGACGCAAATGGCTGGCATGATGCAAGAAATGCAAAAAATGCAGTCTGCTCTTCTGCAGGCCATGCTTAAAAGACCATGAACTGCCTCAGGGTTTGTTTCTGGAACGCTAACGGCATCCGCCAACACAAAAACGAACTCGAATATTTTTTAAATAACCAAAAAATTTATGTCATGTTGATTTCTGAGACGCATATGACATCTAGAAGTAATTTCAAAATTAGAGGCTATTCTTTTTACGATTCAAAGGATCCCAGAGATAGATCATGTGGTGGCTCGGCTATAATAATAAAATCGAGAATCAAACATCAATGGATGGGTGGTCTCTCCGAATGTTATATGCAAGCAACAAACATTTGCGTTGATGAATTTTTCCACGGCTTAGTTATTTCGTCAGTGTATTGCCCACCCAGGTTCTCCATAACAAAATATCAGTTCAACAGTTTTTACAAATCTTTGGGTCCCCGCTTATAGCTGCTGGAGACTATAACGCTAAGCATACGTACTGGGGCTCTCGCCTAATAAGTCCCAGGGGTCGTGTTTTGTTTGATTCCGTATCTGAAATGGGACTTAACGTTATTTCATCTGAACAACCGACGTATTGGCCAACTGATCACAATAAAATTCCAGACGTTATTGATTTTGGCGTAACAAAAAGTATATCCCCGGAACTTACCGAAGCTCAAGCCTCGTTGGATTTATCTTCAGACCACTCTCCCACTATTTTTAGTCCTCATCAATTACCAACAAGTGATATTTTTTCATTTAAAAGAGTTAATTGGTTAAAATACAAAAAATTTGTCAGCACCCACTGCTCGGAAAACCAGCCGCTAAAAACTCCCGAATACATCAATGATTGTCTGAGCAGCCTTAATGAGAACATAAAAAAAGTCGTTGATCAAGCTTCTTCCTACTATCGTCAGACAAAGTACAACAAAATTTTTACAGCAGATGTGCAACAGCTTTTATCTGAAAAAAGAAGAGCCCAAAGAGAATGGCAAAAGCACAGATCACCCCAACTTAAAGCCAAGTTGAAGGAATGTACAAACCAACTGAAAAATTTGCTT
The DNA here is from genome assembly GCA_963583895.1 of Melanophora roralis. Taxonomy (NCBI): domain Eukaryota; kingdom Metazoa; phylum Arthropoda; class Insecta; order Diptera; family Rhinophoridae; genus Melanophora; species Melanophora roralis. The sequence goes on from OY757188.1 coordinate 51,852,026, forward strand.
GAAGTTCACCAATTGGCATCTCTTAAGGAACACCTCGAAGGTCTAGACTCGACTCCTCAGACTAATTATTCACTATGGCGATCAGCCAAATATCTTAAAAGACCCGTTATCGCGAAACCACCGCTACGTAATCTGAGAGGATCCTGGGCAAGAAGTGATGATGAAAAATGTGATCTGCTCGCAAGTCATTTAACAAATGTCTTCACATCAAATACATGCACTGACATGAGTAAATTACCGCCTGTTGTTGCTAGATGTCCTATGGAAATACGTTTTCAGTTGTCAGATGTCGTAGAGGCTATTAATAATTTAAATGCTAAAAAAGCTCCTGGCTTTGATGAAATCAGCAACAAAATGCTTTTGGAGCTGCCTTGCACAGCAAAAAAAATAATTTTTTTTTATTTTTAACGCCATATTACGGCTCGAACATTTCCCGCCAGTATGGAAAGTTGGCTTGGTAAAGATGATTCCTAAGCCGGGAAAAGATCCTTCGAAGGTGGAGTCTTACAGGCCTATAAGTCTGTTACCAACTATGTCCAAATTGTTTGAGAAATTGCTTTAAAACAAGCTGACTCCGATCCTGAGTGAAAACAACTGCATTCCAGATCACCAATTTGGATTTAGAAATCAACACAGTACCATCGAACAAACCCACAGATTGGTACAGGTTATAAGAAAGGCCTTTGAGGAAAAGAAATACTGCTCCGCGCTATTTATAGATGTCTCTCAAGCGTTCGACAAAGTATGGCATGAAGGCCTGTTAAACAAATTAAAGCTCAACCTTCCATCTAATATTTTTAACCTATTAGAAAAATACATAACCGTCCGACAATTTATGATTGAAGAGGGAAACCAAATAAGTTCTTCTCAACCAATAGGGGCTGGTGTACCTCAAGGGAGTATACTAGGTCCAATTCTGTATTCATAAAGACCCTAAAGAAGCCTCAAAACAACTTCAACATCACGTAATCCAAGTAGAAAAATGGGCAAAGTTGTGGGGAATAAAAATAAATGAACAAAAATGCACCCACGTTACTTTTACGTTACGCAAGGAAACGTGCCCCCCAATTCTTATTAACAACCATACGGTGCCACAACGAATCGAGACGAAATATCTCGGCATTCACCTGGATCGCCGCCTCACATGGAAGTCACATATAGATGCGAAGTTGACACAGATGAAACTTAAAACGGCCAAAATCCACTGGCTAATCGGTAGAAACTCTGTGCTACGTCTTGATTGCAAACTTTTATTATACAACTCAGTTTTGAAACCAATTTGGTGCTACGGGATACAATTATGGGGCACTGCTTCCGCCTCCAACATTGAAAAAATTCAACGCCGTCAAAATAAAATCCTAAGAATGATAACTAGTGCTCCTTGGTACGAAGATCCAATAATAAAAAATATGAAAAAAAAAAAAATATAACATTTGGAGAGACCACCCAGCCATTGGTGTTTCATTCTCGATTTGATTTTTATAGCCGAGCTACAACATGATCTATCTTTCTCCTTCGAATCTTATTGGAGTCTCGGAAATCACCATTACATAATTTTTTTGTTGTGTTAAAAAATATTCGAGTTCGTTTTTGTATTGGCGGATGCCGTTTGCGTTCCAGAAAAAAAAAACCCGAGGCAGTTCATGGCCTTTTAAGCATAGTCTGCAGAAGAGCAGACTGATTTTTTTGCATTGCTTAACCATATTGTCAATTAAGGCTTCCAGGCGGCTAAAATTTGGAATGGTTGGTTCGTTTGTTGGTGCCTCTTAGAGTGTTGTTGACTGGGCAGGCTTACGTGCTTTGGTCTGGGTAGACTTTAATGTAGTCGCTGTGTTAATTGGGGCATAGTTGTAGTTAGTCTATTTAATGGCTGGGGAGGGGCAGGAACTACTTTCGGCTTTGATGAGCACCTAACTAAATCAAAAACAGGACAACCTTTTTAGCTGGCAGTGTGGCTTCCACCACGATTGCTGCACTTTTTCACTCTAGAATTATCTTTTGGCTTCTCGTGCTTGGCTGCAACATGCAGATCCCCACACAAAAAATTAACGTAAGGCAACTTACAATAAGCTTTAGTGTTGCCATAGTCTTGGCAGTTCAAGCACTTTACGGGCCCAGATCGCTTATGTGGCACTTCCACATTAATTATACGGCGCATAATATATTTTATATCATATAAAAAGTAAGTCAATTTTTTTTTAATTTGACGATACTACTCTCAAGTTCCAGCCGAATAATGTCATTTTAGAACGGGGTCAGCTTGTTTTTAAGCGATTTCTCAAACAATTTAGTCATAGTCGGTAACAGACTTATAGGTCCGTAAGAATTCACTTTCGAAGGATCTTTCCCGGCTTTGGAATCATCTTTTCCAAGGCAACTTTCAAAACTGACGGGAAATGTTGGAGCCCTAATATGGTTTTAAAAACAAACAGAATCATTCTTATTCGTCAACGGCAGGTGGAGCATTCCATAAAAAGAGGGAAATCTGAACAATTTTACAAACTGCAAATTTGGAAAAAACAAATCTGCATTTTAAGTGAAAAAACAGAACATAACAAATTATATATAAAAAAAAAATAAAAACATAGCACAACATATCGCGCTCATTCAGTAATTTTTTTTTTTTTTATTTATTTTATTAAAAGCTCTGTCAATGGATTTTATTTCCTTACAGACAGCTTTTAGTTTAACATTTAAGTAACATATAAAAACATATATACAGACATGTTTTATTGATTATTCAACAAAGAAATTATTTTACATTTAATAGCATTTGGACTAACTGAAAAATCTATAATATTATAAAATTTATTAAATTGACTACACATTCGTCTAAATGGATCAGCATTAGCATAATTTTTTTTTTTTTGTTCATATATTTTATTATTGAATCTTCGCTTAAGCGAACTAACAATAAGTATTCAAATCTTAAAACTAAGTTGTTAATACTAGTCCAGTCAGTACCAGACTAAAATTTAAGTTCTCACAATAAAATTAACTAATTTCAAAGGTTTCATCTAAGAGCAATTGTATCCCTTCTTTTTAGGCGGGTGTGCCCACTATGTTGCAGGATGCTTTGTGCGAGCGGATTTGGATGTGATTCCAGCTTATTTTAATACTTGTCCACAAATTTCATGATTTCGCATTTTACAAGTGGAACTTCTAGATCCTTGTGGATGTTGCTGTTTTTGATATACCAAGGAGCACCAGTTATCATTCTTAGAATTTTGTTTTGACGGCGTTGGATTTTTTCGATGTTAGAGGCGGAAGCAGTGCCCCATAATTTTATACCGTAGCACCAAATTGGTTTTAAAATCGAGTTGTAGAGTAGAAGCTTACAATCAAGACGTAGCACAGAGTTTCTACCAACTAGCCAGTGGATTTGAGCAGCTTTAAGTTTCATTTGCGTCAGCTTAGCATCTATATGAGGCTTCTATGTAAGGCGGCGATCTAGGTGAATACCAAGATATTTTGTCTCAGATCGTTGAGGCACATTATGGTTGTTGATAGTGATTGGAGGGCACGTTTCTTTGCGTAAAGTAAAAGTTACGTGGGTACATTTTTGTTCATTTATCTTTATTCCCCATAACTTTGCCCATTTCTCAACTTGGGTTACGTGTTGTTGCAGCTGGTTCGAAGCCTCTTTAGGGTCTTTGTGAATACCAAGAAAAGCAGTGTCGTCAGCAAATGTCGACGTGTGTGTGAAACTATTGGTTGGCATATCTGCCGTGTAAAGCAAGTACAAACTTGGACCTAGTATACTTCCTTGAGGGACACCAGCCTCTATTGGTTGGGAACAACTTATTTGGTTTCCCTCTTTGATCATAAATTGTCGGCCTGTTATGTATTTTTCTGAAAGGTTGAAAATATTAGCTGGAAGGTTGAGCTTTAGTTTGTTTAGAAGGCCTTCATGCCATACTTTGTCGAAAGCTTGTGAGACATCGATAAAAAGCCCGGAGCAGTACTTCTTTTCCTCAAAGGCTTTTCTTATAACCTGTACCAACCTGTGAGTTTGTTCGATGGTACTATGTTGACTTCTAGCATAATTTGTTCTGAAGAAGCCAACTCTTAGTAATTCATAGTTTCGAGACGGGCGAACAGGAACATTAAACAATATGTTATCAAGCAGGAATTCAGCAGATATGTTTCCATTAATTATGTTTAATATAAATGACACGTTTAACATGGTTCTACGGCTCTTGATAACCGGCTAACCGGCTGGAGTATGGTGGAAGATCAAGTGGGTTCCAGTGCAAGCCACGGAGACAGAACAATAAAAATTGCTTTTGTACCGATTTAATACAATTGCTGTGTACCATATATGAGGGATCCCACACTACGGATGCATATTCAAGGACAGGTCTTACAAGCGAAACAAATAGTTGTTTGGTAATATATGGGTCTTTAAACTCCTTAGACCATCGTTTAATAAAACCAAGAACGCCACGTGCTTTGCTCACTGTTAGAGAAGTATGTTTAATAAAATTCAACTTAGAGTCTAACAAGACTCCTAAGTCCAAGATTGTAGAAACATTTTCTAGCTGGTGGTTTCCCAAGTTGTAGTTAACGTTAAAAAATCTGCCCCTATAGAAAGACATATGTTTACACTTATTTAAGTTAAGCTCCATCAGATAAGAGTTGCACCAGGAGTATAATGAGTTCAAATCATATTGAAGAAGATAATGATCTGAGTACTGATTAAAACTTAGGAAAATTTTTACATCATCCGCATACATTGAAACAGTGGAGAACTTAATTACACTAGGAATATCGTTAATAAACAGAGTAAACAGCAACGGCCCCAGATGACTGCCTTGTAGTACTCCAGATAGAACATCAATTGGTTTGGACGTAGCATTTTGAAAGCGAACCCATTGCCTGCGTTTTGTTAAATACGATTCAATCCATTTAAGTAAGGTATACGAAAGACCGATTATACTAAGTTTAGCCAGGAGAATTTTATGGTTCACCTTGTCAAATGCCTTGCTGAAATCGGTATATACAATGTCAGTTTGTTTTCTTTGCACAAAACCGCGATTTACAATTGTTGTTAGTTGTAGCAAATTTGTGGTGGTAGAGCAGCCTTTACGAAAACCATGTTGCACAGGAGAAAGAATTGATGACACCTGATGAGAAACGTATTCAGTTATCATCTTTTCAAAAATTTTTGGAATAACGCTTAGTTTTGCGATTCCACGATAATTTTTAATATCAGATTTAGTTCCAGATTTATAGTGTGGTATAATAAAAGAATTTTTCCATATATTTGGGAAGTAACTATTTTTAATTGACATATTAAAGATGAGCGTTAATGGAGCAGCGAGAACTTCGGCACAGTTTATTAATAAACAACTGGGTATGTTGTCGGGGCCACTTTTATATGAAAATTTTAGTTTTTTTAAGTTATGTAAAGTTGTAGACATGTCAAGCAATGGTATTGAAATAACTTGGTTAACTGATTGAGAACACGAGACATTATTGAAATCTTCGAAAACGGCATCAGAGTAGGTGGTAGAAAAAAAATCGGCAAACATGCTACTTATGAAAACATTATCGCTAGATTCACAGTCATTAAACTTCATTACTGCAGGAAATACTGTAGATTTTCTTTTTGAATTCACAAAGTTATAGAACGATCTTGGGTTATTTTTAAAATTTCACGTAAATAATTGGTGTAGTAATGTTTGTTTAGCACATTGTATTGAGTACGAATTGTTATATATTTACTATAATCAACTTGTCTGCCAGATTTTTTAAAAATTTTATACAATTTATTTTTCCTGTTTTTAACTGAGGACAAATGTTTAGTGTTCCAAGGAGGGTCACAAGGTGTATAGAATGAGTTTTTTGGAAAACATGTGTTTATCAGGGCATAGATTTTGGTATAAAAACGATTTATTGCTTCATCTACTGAAATACTAAACGGCGAAAGTAGCTCATTCCAGTCGACGTTGCTCAAGAGGGTGTTAAGTTGTCGATAATTAGCTTTTTTAAAACACAGAGAGTTGTAATCAGCAGCATTTGGTGGGGAATTAGGTTTAAAAGAAATTGGTAGGTTTACTTCAATTGTAGGATGATATCGATCTTCCGGCATTGTAATAGGTTCACAACGCCTCACAACAATGTCCTCATATTCATTGCAAATACTAAATCCAACATCTTACCATAATCATTTAATATACCATTAAATTGATAAAGCGGTACTTCTAAAAGAGAGTTGAGAAACTCTGTGTAGATAATATTATTTAAAGACGTGATTGGTACTAAGAATCCATCATCAGGTGAAAAATTCCATTTAATAGAAGGCAAGTTAAAGTCACCAGCAGAAACAATCAAATCATTCATTTTAGCATTAGACGATATATACTTAATAGCTTTAGCATGTTCGACGTAAACTAAAAGAGGTGATGCCGGAGGAATATAGGAGTATGTAATATAAATATTTCTATGACCAACTTTTATTTTTACGCCAATAATTTCAATATTGGAAGGTGAGTCAATGGTTAAGGCTTCAGACGGAAAAATATTCGAAACAGCAATGATGACACCTCCTGATTTTTTATTATTTTCTCGATCTCGTCTAAATACTTGGAAATAATCACAAACTATTTCAGAGTTCAAGACATTTTCAGTAAGCCAAGTTTCAGTAAAAATTATTATCTAATGATTTATGTTAAAACTATTAGCGAAAAGAGATGATAATTTGGTATTAGGTCCTCTGACGTTCTGGTAGACTAAGGAGATATTGTCCCCAGTATTAGCACTTAGTTTTTTGGGATATTTGAGTTAACTAAAGGAAGGCGAGCAGCTGGATTACGATATCCTCTAGAGGTATATTCACGCACAAATGTATTTACGGGCCAGAAAGTAGGATCCACAATTTTATCAAAATATTGATCCGGAACTGAAACTTTGAAAGATGCTATCTCACGTGGTACAGAGTAATTAAATTTAAACGTTAAAATATCAGCATTAGATCCAATTTTGGATTTAATAAAAAATTTAACATCGCTTACAGACGTTTCAAAAGCTAAACGTGTTACAAATACAGCTTTTTTAGGAGCAATAGCCCTCAGCGGGTTATGTGTTGTTTGGTTGCTTATTAAAGGTGAGACAGGTTTAAAAATACCCTCAGTCGTAGACAAACTTACAGCTGATTGATTCTCTAAAGAGGAATCGTACAGGTTTGAGACCGGTGTAACGTTAACGTTTATATTAGATGTTAAGGGACCCGTGTTTAAAAGAGTAATGTTTTCATCTACATTTTTTGCATTATTACCAGGCTGTCTTCATGATGTTCCGTGTCAGCAGTGGAGAAAGCAGAATTTGCAGTTTGTTTCTCTTTATTAGTATTCCGAGCAGACTTACGACGTTTGGGAGACGACGAAGGCGATTTTGTATTATTTAACGATTTTTTATAATCTTCCAACAAAGCTCCATAGTCAGCAATTTGCTTAGAAAGCTTTAAAGATTGATCCTGAATTTCAGTGAAGTTTTTCTTAGTCCCTTCGAAAAAACGGTAAAAATTAAACCCAATTTTTTTGCAATCATTGCAGCACCATTGTAAACCATTATTGTTACTAAGTGCCTGGGCTACAATCATTAAAAGGCCACTGCATTTAACATGACAAAGGCCATGACATAGCCAGCAACATATCATATTTTCATAGTTTGAGTCGAGCTTACAGCTTTTAACTAAACAAGCCATTTTTATCTCAGTTGCGTTACTTGTACAAGCACAGAAAAATAGTTTATTCAAAAATAACGGACTTTAACAAACTAGGTTTACAAACTTAAAAGCAGTGCTTATTAAACTATTTTTATAACAAACTTGGCAGCACTATTTGTTTTATTATTGTTCCTGTTGTTGTTCTTATTTTTATTTATTTGATATTTATTGTTTGTTTTGTTTATATTATTTTCCTTACTTATTCGCGCAAAATAATATTTTAGTTTAAGTTGAAATTAAGACAAAAACTGGCTACAAACATAAACAACTTCAATTGACGCTGAATATGCAAAAAAAATATTTCCAGTTTATTAACTTTACAATACGGCAAACAGTCTTTTTACAAACGAAACACAATACAGTACTAACTGAAAAATGTAAAAATAAAAACCAAAATAATTCATTTTTTTTTAAAAATTAAAGTATTGTTTTTACTATATTTGTTTTTCTGTATCAGTGTTTTGTAAGCTTATGTTTTTTTTTATTTCAAGGCAAAATATAAAATTATTAATATTTTGTTTTATTATAACGATATTTATTAGCTAATTCAAAGCTGATGATATGTGAAGCCTTGATTTGGCTATCTGTATTGGTAGAGTTATTTGAGCATCTATTTTGGATACAAAGATTTTTGAGTCGAAAATCTTCTTTTAGTTTTTTTTATTATTTGATTTCTCTCATTTCCTGAAACAGAATGAAACTCAATATGCATTGTATGCCGCTTAAGGTGCGATGCAAACATATTCTTTAGTAACTGGTTGCATTAAAGGCACTCAGCCTCTTTGAATATGTTTAAAGAAAACAAAAAAGATTTTCCCACTTAATATCCCACATAATTATTATAAATATTTTTTTCTAAAATGCTGTAAAAAATTTATATGTATGTCCGTAGGTTTTTACCTGAATTATGAAAAAGTTTTTAAATTGCATAAATTTATGTAGCTTGCTATCAATTTCTTACTGTAATTATCAAAAAAATTTTAGCTCTACCTATGTTGCACACATAAAGAGATTCAAATTATTTTTGGATAATTACACACTAATTGGCAACGCTGCAGTGCAGAAAAAACATTTTTAGCTCTCTCTGAAAAATAAAAACATGCGACATACCCCTACTCTGTTTGAAAGCTAACAAGCTACTAATTGAAATTTTTTATTTTTCATATGTTTGTTGTTTTGATTATGATTACCGTTTGCAATGATGAAAACAAAGCGTATGGATTGTTTATTTATGAAAGATTGTGTAATGTTAATAATTTATTATGTTTTCTTAAGTTTACGATCGAAAAATAAAATAAAAATAGCTCGCCATGAATTATAAAAGCAATATCAGTAAACAAAATACGATATTTATTTAAAAATACAATTTAATCGGGATTAGTATTCAGTTGCTGTTTGCAGATTTTAAGAAGCATTTTGGTAGGAAAACAATTTATTTTGGAAAACCCTGGTTGTAATATTCACGAAGAGAGTAAGTAAGAACCCGAAAATCTTCGTTAGCTGGGTAATATGGGTGAAGACCACTGCTCTAAATACATGCACCGACAGGAGAAGATTACCGCCGGTTATTGCTAGTTGTTCTTAAAAAATTCGTTTTCAACTTTTAGATGTCGTAGAGGCTACCGATAATTTTAACGCTAAAAAAGAACCTGGGGCATTCGAACTTGTCTTTAATAATTCATAAAATATTAAAGAAAAGATTTAACAAACTTAGTCACGTGTGCAACAGCCTGAGTTAACCAACATTCAAAATTGTAGTGTTTAAATCCAAATTTCAGCGAATCATATAGGTATACCACATTACCCGCACTTACTCTATGTAAAAAGTTGCAGCTTAAACAACAGGACACTTGTTCGCGACCATAGTGCGCTTTAAACTTCATTCTGTTATTCACAAGCGACAGGCATATCAAAATAAATTTGAAGGATACGCACACCTTCTTAAATTGATCTTTTTGAAATTCATCTACTTGGATTCTTTTTAAATTAACATGTTTCATCATAATATGAACTGAATTAATAAGTTTGTCTTTCAGTTCCACTGAACTTGTTTAATAGGTTCTTAAACGTAATTTATTATATGAATTTTTCTCCCATTCTTTCAATATGCAGACTTTGCTTAACTCTATGGACAGTAATAGTTTTTTGTTATCAAAACAGAGGTCATATTTATTTTTCCAGCACTTAAAATCTAAATAAGGATCACATAAAATTTTAAAAAACCAGTCATTACAGCAGTTTAGTTTGTTTTTATGTGTTATATATTTGCACTGATCTAAAGGAGTTCAATAATGCTTCTAACGCCTTTATTTAATTCCATTTTCCCAAACAACAACAAAATCATTTGTACCTGGACAGGTGCTGTGAGGGATATAAAAATTGTTTGGTTGGTTATAGAACACTTGAGAATTTTTAAATTTTAGTTTAAACAAAAGAGGTAACGAAATTTTTGTAGGCAAATTAAAAGAAAAATTTTTTAGTTTTCATATAAAAAAACAAGTAAGAGCGCTATATTCGGCTGTGCCGAATCTTATATACCCTTCACATTGTCCTTTAGCAATCCCAAACTTTTTTTATTTTTAACCATTTTTTTACTTATGAAATATTTCTAATTTTTAAATAGGGGTCGCTGTCATTTTTTAACGCTCCACGGGTGACGGGGAAGTTGTAGGGGTTTTTATCCTAATTTTTACAAATTTTGTATGGCAACCCACTTAGAGGGTGGAGATACGGGGTAAGTATATTCTAGGAATATGTTTTGAAGGGGAAACTAATGGGGGTCGGTCGCAACCTTTATTGCTCTAAGGCCAACTCTGAGGAAGTTGTGAGCATTTTCATATCCTTTTTGTAAATTTTGTATGGCAACCCCCTTAGGGCGTGGAGATAGAGAGTAAGTATGTTCTATGAATTTGTTTGGGTGGGAAAACTAATGGGGGCCGGTTGTACACTTTATTGCTCTAAGGCCAACTCTGAAGAAGTTGTGGGCATTTTATCATTTTTGTAAATTTTGTATGGCAACCCCCTTAGGGCGTGGAGATAGGGGGTAAGTATGTTCTAGGAATATGTTTGGGAGGGCAAACTAATGGGCGTCGGTCCTACACTTTATTGCTCTCAGAACGGCTCTAAAGGAGTTGTGGGCATTTTCATATCATTTTTGTAAATTTTGTATGGCAACCCCCTTAGGGCGTGGAGATAGAGGGTAAGTATATTCTAGAAATATGTTTGGGAAGGCAAACTAATGGGGGTCGGTCGTACATTTTATTGCTCTAAAAACGACTCTGAAGAAGTTGTGGGCATTTTCTTATCATTTTTGTAAATTTTGTATGGCAACCCCCTTAGGGCGTAGAGATAGAGGGTAAGTATGTTCTAGGAATATGTTTGGGAGGGTAAACTAATGGGGATCGGTCGTACACTTTATTGCTCTAAGGCCAACTCTGAAGGAGTTGTGGGCATTTTCATATCCTTTTTGTAAATTTTGTATGGCAACCCCCTTAGGGCGTAGAGATAGAGGGTAAGTATGTTCTAGGAATATGTTTGGGAGGGTAAACTAATGGGGATCGGTCGTACACTTTATTGCTCTAAGGCCAACTCTGAAGGAGTTGTGGGCATTTTCATATCATTTTTGTAAATTTTGTATGGCAACCCCCTTAGGGCGTGGAGATAGAGGGTAAGTATATTCTAGAAATATGTTTGGGAAGGCAAACTAATGGGGGTCGGTCGTACATTTTATTGCTCTAAAAACGACTCTGAAGAAGTTGTGGGCATTTTCTTATCATTTTTGTAAATTTTGTATGGCAACCCCCTTAGGGCGTGGAGATAGAGGGTAAATATGTTTTAGGAATATGTTTGGGAGGGCAAACTAATGAGGGTCGGTCGTACACTTTATTGCTCTAAGGCCAACTCTGAAGAAGTTGTGGACATTTTATCATTTTTGTAAATTTTGTATGGCAACCCCCTTAGGGCTTGGAGATAGAGGATAAGTATATTCTAGAAATATGTTTGGGAAGGCAAACTAAGGGGGGTCGCTCGTACACTTTATTGCTCTAAGAACGACTCTAAAAAAGTTGTGGGCATTTTCATATCATTTTTGTAAATTTTGTATGGCAACCCCCTTAGGGCTTGGAGATAGAGGGTTAGTATGTTCTAGAAATATGTTTGGGAGAAGAAACTAATAGGGGTCGGTCGTACACTTTATTGCTCTAAGGCCAACTCTGAAGGAGTTGTGGGCATTTTCATATCCTTTTTGTAAATTTTGTATGGCAACCCCCTTAGGGCGTGGAGATAGAGAGTAAGTATGTTCTAGGAATATGTTTGGGTGGGAAAACTAATGGGGGTCGGTTGTACACTTTATTGCTCTAAGGCCAACTCTGAAGAAGTTGTGGGCATTTTATCATTTTTGTAAATTTCGTATGGTAACCCCCTTAGGGCGTGGAGATAGGGGGTAAGTATGTTCTAGGAATATGTTTGGAAGAGCGAACTAATGGGGGTCGGTCGTACACTTTATTGCTCTAATGCCAACTCTGAAGAAGTTGTGGGCATTTTATCATTTTTATAAATTTTGTATGGCAACCTCCTTAGGGCGTGGCGATAGGGGGTAAGTATGTTTTAGGAATATGTTTGGAAGGGCAAACTAATGGGGGTCGGTCGTACACTTTATTGCTCTAAGAACGACTCTAAAGAAGTTGTGGGCATTTTCGTATCATTTTTGTAAATTTTGTATGGCAACCCCCTTAGGGCGTGGAGATAGAGGGTAAGTATATTCTAGGAATATGTTTGGGAGGGAAAACTAATGGGGGTAGGTCGTACACTTTATTGCTCTAAGGCCAACTCTAAAGAAGTTGTTGGCATTTCATAATTTTTGTAAACCGTTATTGTCTGTCATTTTAGTACGGGGTCAGCTTGTTTTTAAGCGATTTCACAAACAATTTGGTCATAGTCGGTAACAGACTTATAGGTCCGTAAGAACTCACTTTCGAAGGATCTTTCCCGGCTTTGGAATCATCCTTTCCAAGGCAACTTTCAAGACTGACGGGAAATGTTTGAGCCCTAATATGGTTTTAAAAACAAACAGAATTATTCTTATTCGTCAAAGGCAGAGAGAGGGAAATCTGAACAATTTTACAAACACAAACTTTTTTTATATTTTTTCATCTACATAGAGAGATTAAGTTTTCATCTCAAAAAATTGACACACATCGTGACGAATATATTACTAGCTGTGTTTAATAACTTTCCAGTAATTACTAGCAACGAGAGAGTAAAAAGAAATATTTTTAAAATTGCTCTCAAAAATATTTAAAAGTAAATGAACACTTTTACAGTCAAAACTTGCAAGCAAATGTATTTTGTTTTTGTAAACTTATAAAAATTTAAAACTTAAATTTTTTTTCAAAGCATAATGACAGAAAGACTGTTTGAATAATTTCTGATAGTAAAATTTTTACTAGCAGAAATTATCAGAAACATTTTTGTTTCTAAACATATTACGCTTGTTTTGGCTCTCTAGCTGCTATTTTTTTGTGTACGTGAACACTTACTTATAATTATCGAAAATTATTGATAATTTTCTGTAAATGATCACACCTACTGTTTTCATAAAAACCGTTATTTTCTTGAGAGTATAAAGAATCTACCTTTCCTTTTTATTTTACACCATTTTTTGCGAGGTCGCTGCGAATACCGTTTTTCACATAAGAACTAATATTCTTCTATGCGTCTAAGGGAGGGATGAGCGGTATTAAATTGCATAACATTTATTGTTGTGTTGCTTTGTTCCCGAGGAAGAAATTACAATGCAAAGGTAAATTTCTATGTCCCTTTTTTTAGTTATAACTGTAAGACAAGTCAACTAAACACATTGATTTTTGTTGTTTACAGCTAACTTATGGTGGTCTTAAAGCTTACAAAAAAAAATTCCACTTAAACACTTAGCAAATAGTTTTTCTTTCGTGATAAAGAGTGTCTGAAAGTGACGCCAAGAATTAATATATCTGAAATCTTTCAATCTTTGTGCCATCTACAAACTGTATTTATAATTTACTATACTACATTTATGGCTCATCCAAATATGACCTTCCACCAGTACTGACCATATGCGGAAACTTCGTGAAAAGCATAAGAAAGATGGCAACGCCTTAAAGTCTAACCAGCCCAACGCAAGTAAGCCTAACCCGCCAACAGCACAACACGAGGTGCCAACAAATGAACCTACGGGCCCTAATTTTAGTCGCCTGGAAGCCGTAATTGACAATATGGTTAAGCAATTTACTCAGATCATGCCGCAAATGGCTGGCATGATAAGGGTAATGGAAAAAATGCAGTCTGTTTTTTTGCAGGCTATGCTTAACAGGCCATGAACTGCCTCAGGGTTTGTTTCTGGAACGCAACCAGCATCCGCCAACACAAAAACGAACTCAAATACTTTGTAATAAACCAAAAAATTTATGTCATGTTAATTTCCGAGACTTATATGACATCTAGAAGCACTTTTAAAATAAGTGGCTATACTTTTTACGACACTATATTAATTAAATCAAGAATCCAACACCAATGGTTCGAAGGCTTATCCGAATCTTATATCCAAGCAACAAACGTCTGTATTGATGAATTTTTCCATAATCTCGTTCGTCAGTTTATTGTCCACCCAGATTCTCCATAACAAAGGATCAGTACATCAGTTTTTACAAATCTTTAGGTCTTACTGGGGCTCCCGCCGAATTAGTTTAGTCCCAGAGGCCGCGTCTTGTATGATGCCGTGTCTGAAATGGGACCTCAACTGAACAACCAACCTACTGGCCAACGGACCACAATAAAATTCCAGACGTAATAGACTTTAGCGTAGCAAAAGGCATATCCCCGGAGCTTATTGAGGCCCAAGCCTCCTTGGATTTATCTTCTGACCACTCACCCACAATAATCACTATTTGCAGTCCTCACCAAATTGCAACTAGTGAGTTTTTATTAAATTAAAGAGTATACTGATTAAAATATAAAAAATACATAAGTACCCACTGCTCTAAAAACCAACCGCTAAAAACTCCTGGAGACATCGATGATTGCCGGAACGGCTTAAATGAAAACATTATAAAAGCCATTGAACATGCTTCTTCTACTAACCGTGAGGCCAAGTACAACAAAATTTATTTTGCCGACGTGGAAAAGCTTTTATCTGTAATCGAAAACTACCATTGTGTAATATGAGAGGATCCTGTGCCAGAAATGATGAAGAAAAATTCGATCTGCTCGCAGGTCATTCAAGGATCGTGTTTACACCCAATTCATGCACTGACGTGAGGGGACTACCGCCGCTCGTTGCTAGGTGTCTTAAAGAAAATCGTTTTCATTTATTGGATGTCGTAGAGGCTACCGTTAGCTTACATGCAAAAAAAGCTCCTGGTTTTAATGGAATAAGCAACAAAATGCTTTTAAAACTACCTTCTACAGAAAAAGGAATAATTCTTCTTATTTTAACTCCATATTATTGCTCGAGCAATTCCCGTCAGTATGGAAAATTTGCCTTGGTAAAGATGATTGCTAAGCCTGGAAATGATCCTTCAAAGGAGTCATGCAGGCCTAAAGCTTTGTTACCAACTATGTCCAAATTGTTTGAGAAATTGCTAAAAAAAACAAGCTGACCCCGATCTTGAATGTAAATAACTGTATTCCAAATTACCAATTTGGCTTTCGGAGTCAACATAGCACCATCGAACAAACTCACAGACTAGAACAGGTTACAAGAAAAGCTTTTGAAGATAAGAGGTACTGCTCAGCGCTTTTTATTGGTGTCTCTTAACCCTTTGATAAAGTTTGGCATGAGGGCCTGTTGAACAAGCTAAAGCTGAACTTTTTTTTTTGTTCATATTTTCATTATTAAATCTTCGCTTAAGCGAACTAACAATAAGAATTCAAATCTTTGGACCAAGTGTGTTTGATATTAGTCCAGTCAGTACCAGGCCCAAATTTAAGTTCTCATAATAGAAATAGTTATCTTCATCTTATCGCAATAGTATCCCTCATTTTCAGACGGGAGTGTCCACTATGTCGCAAGATACTTTGAGCAAGCAGGTTTGGATGTGTTTCCAGCTTATTTAAATACTTGTCCACATAGTTTAAGATTTCGCATTTTACTAGTGGAACTTCTACATCCTTGTGGATGTTGCTGTTTTTAATATACCAAGGAGCACAAGTTATCATTCTCAGAATTTTGTTTTGACGACATTCTATCTTTTCTATGTTAGAGGCGGAAACAGTGCCCCATAATTGTATACCGTAGCACCAAATTGGTTTTAAAATCGAGTTGTAGAGAATAAGTTTACAATCCAGACGTAGCACGGAGTTTTTACCAATTAGCCAGTGGATTTGAGCAGCTTTAAGTTTCATTTGAGTCAGCTTCGCATCTATATGAGGATTCCATGTGAGGCGGCGATCTAGGTGAATACCAAATATTTTGTCTCGGTTCGGTGAGGCACCATATGGTTGTTAATAGTGATTGGGGAGCACGTTTCTCTGCGATAAGTAAAAGTAACGTGGGTACATTTTTGCTTTAAAGCCGTATTCAGCTTGTTTTTAAGCAGTTTTTCAAACAATTTTGACATTGTGGGTAACAAACTTATAGGCCTTTAAAACTCTACCTTCGAAGGCTTAGGAATCATCTTTACTAAAGCAACTTTCCATATAGACGGGAAATATTCAAGCCGAATTATTGCAAAAAAAATAAAAAGAATTATTCTTTTAGCTGTAGAAGGTAGCTCAAAAAGCATTTTGTTGCTTATTTTATCAACGCCAGGAGCTTTTTTACCATTTAGGTTAGCGATAGCCTCTACAACATCTGTAAATCGGAAACGTATTTTTAAAGGACGTCTGGCAACAAGAGGCGGTAATTTCCTCACGTCTGTGCATGTATTGGGGGTGAGCACGTTTTTTAAATGATTTGCAAACAGATCGCATTTTTCTTCGTCATTTCTAGCCCAGGATCCTCTCAGATTACGCAGTGGTGGTTTTGCGATAATGGGTCTTTTAAGGCTCCTGGCCGATCGCCATAGGGAATAATTTGTCTGAGAAGTCGCGTCTAGACCTTCAAGGTACTCTTTCAGTGATGCTATTCTGTGAACCTCCAGCAAACTTTTTAGTTCGGTTGCAAATTCTTTTAGCTTAGTTTTAAGTTGGGGCGATCTATGTTTTTGCCAATCTCTGCTGGCTCTTTTTTGTTGTTGTTTTTTTCATTTAGGACGCTCAGACAACCATCTATGTCTCCGGGAATTTTTTGCGGTTGGTTCTCCGAGCAGTGGGTTCTAATATATTTTTTATATTTTAACCAACTTACTTTTTTAGATAAGAAAAAATCACACATCAATTGTAGACTGTAAATAGTGATTATTGTGCGTGAGTGGTCAGAAGATAAATCCAAGGAGGCCTGAGCCTCAATAACCTTCGGCGCTGTGTTAGAGGAGATATCGTAGTAGTGGTTATATTTAACTGCTGAGGAAGGGCAGGAGATAATTTTAGCTTTGATGAGCGCATAACTAAATCAAAACCAGGGCAGCCTCTATAATTAGCAGTGTGATTTCTACCACAATTGCTGCATTTCTTCACCCGAGGATCATCTTTCGGTTTGTCGCACTTGGTCGTATCATGCAGGTCTCCACAAACAACACAAACAGAAGGCAACTTGCAATAAGCTTTGGTGTGACCATATTCTTGGAAATAAAAGTACTCTACGGGCCAAGATCTTGTATGTGGCACTTCAACAACAACTCTACGATGCAAAATATAGTTAAGGTCATAGATAGGGTGAGTTTCGTTTTTCTTCAGTCTTACATCATCGGACTCAAGTTCTACTCGGAATAAGGTTGGGATTACCTTTCTCTGTTTTTAATGTTTGACACAAATTTGGCTTTGAAGCCTTTGCTGCACAAACTGGCCTTAAACTCTTCCGAGTCCACATTTGAATCAATACCCTTCATAACCACCTGGAGGCCTTTTGCGCTCTTAAGTTGGTAGGTGTAGAAGTTTTTCTTATGTTTTTGAAGCTCCGAAACCGTTGTGCGGTAAGCGTTTTCGTAATTCACTTCAATTTTTGTTTCACAAATGCTACCACGTTTTATGTTTAACACATAATAACTGTCTTAACCGATTAATTCAACAAAAAACTTTATAATTCGTTTGAATTTTTCTCTCTCAAATAAATTGGGGGAGGCTAAATGTCTCCCTCTCAGTTAGCGGGGCATCGTTTTCCTCTTGCAGTATTGCAAACCGATTTTGCGATGAGGTTGGCTTTTCTTCACCTTTCGACATTTTTGCTGAGTTGGTAACCTCTGCCGATTTGGGGCTTCTGCCCCCTTTTAAGAACTGTTATATAACGGTCCATCCCTACCTAGACCTTTGGAACTTGTGAAGAAATTGGGTTTGGACCGCCTTTAGACCGACTGTAGCTTCAATTCCAGAATTTGTTAAAAATTACCGCGGTGAAGATGGCACCTTGGTATTTTTTTATAATTTTTAAAGAGGGATTGGGCTAAATTTTACCAATGTTCAAAGCACTTATTTAAATTGGGTGCACTTGAATTTAAATTGTTTGTATTTGTTTTTGGCTTCTCACTTAAATAGTTTTTATTGTATTCAGGGTTTCTCATGTTTTCATTAGGTCCGCTGTCACGACGATTGCTGTAACTCATGTACCGTTTGCTTTTTTTATTTAGTTTCTTTTGTTTACTTTTTCACTTATGTATATATATGAAAGTATGTATATTGATAAAAAATTTTGCCACCTATTACTAACATGTATATTCGTTTTTATTTAATACTCGCGAACACGTCCGCCCACAGCGAGATTGAGATCACGAATGTGTAAGAATAAATACAAACAGTTTTATTGCAAATGTCCCAAATATAAATAAGTGCTAAAATTTTAAAAGACTATGAAAGGCCGACCTCATCGCAAAATCGTTTTTGCAGTTTGCAAGAGGATCAAAATTCCTTCGTTACTGAAAAGGCCTCCCATTTATTTAAGAGAAAAAATTACCTTATTTAGTTTTTAGTTCAATTAATCGATGAAAAAAACTTTAATGTGTCAAAAATAAAACCAAAACTCAAGTTAATCACGAGACCGCTTACCGCACCACAGCAACAGAACTTGGAAAACTCCAGAAAAAGTTTTATACTTACCAACTTAAGAATGCAAAAGGCTTCCAGGTAGTTATTAAAGGCATTGACTCAAATGTTGATCCGGATAAGATTAAAACCAGTTTGTGCATCAAAGGCTTTAAAGTCAACTCTGTATCCTTAAGCCATTATTCCGGGTGGAGCTTGAGCCTGGTGATGCCAAAATAAAAAAATGAGACTCACCCAATATATGATTTAAAATATATTATGTACCGTAGAGTTACAGTGGAAGTGCCACATAAGCGATCCAAGCCCGTACAGTGCTTGAACTGCCGCAATCTGGCCACATTAAATCATATTGTAAGTTGCCTTCTATTTGTTGTGTGTGGGGATCTGCATGTTACAACCAAGTGCGACAAACCAAAAGATAATCCTCTTGTGAAAAGGTGCAGCAATTTCGGTGGAAACCACACTGCCAACCAAAAAGGTTGACCGGGTTTGCTTTAGTTAGGCGCTTATCTAAGCCTAAAATAGTTTCTGCCCCTCCCCAGTAGTTAAATATACCAACTAGTATTTGGGTTCATTATGTATGTATGTATGTATTTTAACATAATTTTCAATTATGTTAATCTATAATTCTATATATGAAGACCAATGAAGTTTATATATTAGGATTAGTAATAAAACAATTGCGTTTCTATTATTATTCGTATACTTTCAAGTAACAAGTGTTTGAAGGAACAAAACGTTTACAAATTAGTACAGTTCAATTTTATGTGATTCAACTGAATTATACTAATCAATCCTTAAACAAATTAGTACAGTTCAGTTTTATGTGATTGAACTAAATTATACTAATCAGTCCTTAAACAAATTATGTGATTGAACTGAATTATACTAATCAATCCTCAAACATTTTTGGTGACCCCAACTATCTGATATAGGATAAAAGAACACGCAAAAGTGTTCATATACACGTTCATTGACGTAATCCTTTTTGCAATCGAAGGTCCTCTTGCCATAGGTAAGGATCCTGCTGCATCAGAGAGGCAAATCACTTGCAATCTTCCAAGAAGTGCATTCTTCAGCAACAAGGTCCTGAAACTCCAAAGCCTTGATAGAGAAGACACTTTACCGTTAAGAGGTACAAATCTCCAGCAAGCAACACGATGCCCACTGCACACGGAGACACCGACGCTACACTCATGGACCAACTCACCACGTCCCAGAGAGCAACTGGGGACGTAATAGAGTCCATAATTCGGAATTTCAAGAAGGACTCGGCTTCCAGGAAAACTGTCAGCTTTTATGAAGAAAGGCTCAGACGGTTGGATGAAACTTGGGCTGAGTGCGAAATCACCGACAACAAAATACGTTGCCTAGAAAACCCGCAGCTCGAGCACAAATACTTTGCGGATAACTATTACTAGAGGATATCCGAAATCACCATGAAGTGCAGAGAAATATTTGAAGCTAACATGATGGAAGATTCACCAGAAGTTGGTCTTCAAGTTGGTGCCATCTGGATCAACAACACCTGCTATCACTGACTCGGCTACTCACCATGGACCCAACTGCAACCAACATAACTTTAAAAGAGAGGCTATGGGGACAAATCCAAGAGTTACATTTCTCAATATGGATCACCCGGTGAAAGAAGGATATGATATGAAGGCTTACACTGATCTGGAGAAATTGGTAATTGAAAACTTCAGGTTGTCTTCATGCACAATTTGATGGCGATCTAAAATGACAGCAGCTCTATGATCTGTTTTCTCAAATGGTCGACAGTCAGCAGATACCCTCTATTCAGAAAATGTGGTATTTAAAGAGAAACGTTACTGGGGAAGCAGCACAACCCTTAGGCCAGCTCTCCATGCCAGAATCCAACTACACAACAGCATGGAAAACATTACAAGAAAGGTACAATAATAAACGACTTATTGTACAATCCTTAATCAACCGACAGCAACGTCATCAGCGCCCACACTTAAGGCTCTGCATGACACAACAAAAGAATGCCTGTTGACCTTAAATAATATAGGCATCGATACATCCTCATTGGGTGCACTTTTAGTCCAATTATAAATGAAAAATTGGACAGAAACCTACACATTAGGTTCATGCAAGCTGTGAGCAACCCCAGAGATGTACCAATAACATCTGAATTTCTGACATTTTTAGAATTGCAATTTCAATCAATGGAAGCAATTACTGAGAAGAAGAATTCAGAACATAAGGTTGTTTCATCGGTTGCAACTTCCAAGGGCACCTGCCGACTATGCACCAATGGCAATCGTAAGCCTTATCACTGCAACAAATTTCAAGAATTATCAGAGGCAGATCAATTACGTTGGGTTCAACGACAACGCCCATTTGTAAATTGCTTTGAAGGTGATCATGGCTCAAAAACCTGCAGTTCAGGAAATTGCAAAAAATGTGCGAAAAAACACAATACTTTGCTTCACCCTAAAAGAAATATTTCAAATGCCGCAACTACCTCGTCGCCATCCAGCGTTGCTGCGGGCCAAGGCAGCTCCCAGGCAAATCCAAAAAATAATTCAGCAAAGATCGTAGCAGTTACATCAGCAACAAGCAATATCGCCGCAGAACACCAAGGCTATGTTATGCTGGTCACAGCAAAGGTGGTGGCAACAGCTGGGAATAATATATACTGCGAATTCAAAGCGGTGTTAGACTCAGGTTCCCAAGTAAACATTGTGTCAAAACGTTTTTGCCAAAAATTGTCCATCTCACTAACAACATCATCTTTGTGCCTTGACGGGATTGGGGAGATCCAACGAAAATCAAAATATCGCGTAAGCTTCGAGATAAAATCGAAAGATCTAAAATTTTCAACAAATGTAGAAGCTCATGTGCTACCAAGTATAATTCCAGCTCAACCAAGCCAACAAATCGACATCTTGTCATGGGATATTCCCGACACCATTAAGCTTGCAGATCCCAACTTCTATCAACAGGAAAAAATAGATGTGTTACTTGGGGCTGAATTCTATTACAAATAAATTAATAAGTTGTAGCGCTGACTACCTTCCTACACTCCAAAATATATCATTGCGTTGGATTGTAGGTGGTGCTATTGGAAAAAATGTACTATCTAAACCAATATGTTCCGTAACGTGTGCAATATTCGAGGAACCGTCTCTAGAAGAAACAATATGAGTCACATTTTCTTCAACATGTTCACACAAATGGTGATGGACGGTTCATAGTCAGCCTTCCGTTTCGAGAAACCCCTACAGCACTTGGAGAATCTCATGCAATGGCATACAATAGATTCATAAGTTTAGAACGTCGTCTTGCACGAAAAGACGAAAAAAGAGCGCAATATATAAAATTCATGCAGAAGTACGCACACCTGGGACAAATGGACAAAATCAACATCGATACGGTAGTGGATCCAAAATACTTTATTCCGCACCATTATTTTTTGAAACCAGAGAGCACCACAAAGAAACTAAGAGTAGTGTTCGATGCATCAGCAAAAACTACATCAGGCCATTCATTAAATGGTATAATGTACACAAAGCCAACTGTTCAAAGTGAACTGTTTTTAATTTTGCTACGGTTCAGGCTACTAAGATTTGCCTTTACGACTAATATCAAAAAGATGTACAGGCAAATTCTAATGGATCCGGGTCATCAAAAATATCAACTTATCATCGCTTCCGATTGAGTACTACAAGCTTAACGCAATTACATGTGGGACACGAACAGCACCTTATCTTGCAACCAGATGCTTACAAAAAATTGCAGACGAGAATTCAATCCACTACCGATATGGTTTACAAATGCTCAAACATAATTTCTACGTGGATGACGGCCTCGCTGGTTCAGACAGCCTAAACGTTGCACTTTAAATGCAAAAGGAGCTTATCTCAATGCTAAGCAGTCATGGCTTCAAGCTAAAAAAAATGGTGTGTCAACCATCTACTGCTGCTTAAAAATATTTCAGTCGGTGATCAGGAGGGAAATTTAAAATAAAAACATTAGGATTATTATGGCTGCCTAAAACAGACCAGTTTTGCATCAAGGTAAAAACAAGTCTTCCTCATACTGTCACAAAGCGTCAGCAACCTCAGATCTGGCAAGATTATTCGATCCGGTTGGACTGCTAGCACCTGTAGTTGTAAAGGCAAAGATGTTTATTCAGCAACTGTGGCAATTCAAGCTAGATTGGGATGAACCATTTCCTGAACCCCTTCGTGAAAGTTGGTGCAAATTCAGAACTGACTTAGACAGCGTAAGCAACTTAAAAATTCCTAGACACACTGCTAAAGGAGCCATCTTAGTAAAAACACAACTACACATTTTTGCAGATGCTTCCGAAAAGGCTTTTGGTGCAGTGGCCTACATCCGTTCAACTCTTAAAGATGGAAGAGTGGTAACACAACTACTTTGTGCTAAGACGCTGGTTGCTCCATTGAAACAACAGTCTCTACCTCGGCTAGAATTATGTGCTGCAGTCATGGCTGCTCAACTTGTACAGAGAACAAGACAGATCTTCAGATCAAAAATCAGGCTGTATTTTTATGAACAGACCCTTCAATAGTGATATCTTTGACAAACACTTAATCTTCTTTATACCACACGTTTGTAGCCAACCGGATCTCTAAAGTTCAAACATTAACATTGCCCGAACAGTGGCGCCACGTCCGTTGGAAGGACAATCCAGCTGATATTCTCTTCAGAGGACTATCAGCAACAAAACTCGCTGAATGTAATCTTTGGTTCTACGGATCCTTGTTCCTGCACGGAAGAGAGGAAATATGGCCGCCCAAGGTCTCTCAACAACTCATTCTCAGCGACAGCGAAAAAAGGAAAACAGTCCGTATCGCCGCGGTGACCTGCCCCAATGAAGATTTTACTTTCAACATTCAACACAAAAATTCCTTCAGAACCCTCAAACTACATTCTTCGATTCATCAGAAATTTCAAAATTATAAATAACGAACGGCCAACAAGTAAGGCGTTAGTACCCTCCGAACTAGATAATGCGTTATTCTTAATCATAAGAACCATTCAGGCCACCGACTTTGCGGTAGAAATAGAACAACTTCAGAAAAACAAAGAAATCAACAAGAAAAGTTCTATCAGCAGCCTCGCAAAATTTTTAGATGAATCAAATATACTACGCCTAGGAGGACGATTGGAGGCATCATCACTACCATATGATTCAAAACATCCAATGTTGATACCATATCATGATCCTATCATAAAAGTTATTTTCATCATGGTTCATGAGGAAAATAATCACTGTAGACTATAAGCACTGTTGAATACAATTAGACAACGTTTCTGGCGGATAAAATAAAATAACGGCACAAGCAATAGTCCGAAAATCTGTAAGGTGTGTCCAGGCACGACCACACTTATTCCAGCAAATTATGGGCAACCTTCCCAGAATAGGGTCACGCCAGCACGGCCTTTCATTACCACTAGTGTAGATTATTGTGGACCGTTTTGGATTCACTACAAAATTAGAGGAAAACGACCAACGAAAGCGTATATAGCTGAGCTTTGCTGCTTTTCTACAAAGACAGTTTATTTAGAATTGGTGTCTGATTTATCAACAGTTGCTTTTATTGGCGTCTTAAAACGGTTTATTGGTCGTGGAGGACAGTGTCAAAATATTTATTCTGACAAAGCTACCAATATTATTGGAGCCAAAAATCAACTGGCAGAACTAGCTGATAGTATCTACTCAACTAAGGCACAATCATCAATTATCTCCGCGTCCAGCTCAAAAGGAATTTATTTCCATTTTATTCCACCGAGAGCCCCACATTTTGGAGGTCTATGGGAAGCGGCTATGAAGTCAGCCAAATATCTTCTTCTTCGAAGTGTCGCAGCCAAAGCCTTGACACAAGAAGAATTGGAAACCATCATAGTGGAAATTCAGGCAACACTAAATACGCGACCACTAACACCTCTTACAAATGATCCAAATAACTTTGAAGCCTTAACACCTGGGCACTTCCTCATTGGCGAAGCTCTTACATCGCAAGTTGATAGTAGAGCACAGCCAGTCAACCTTGGCTCACTGGAAGCTTGTAGCCCACCTCAAGCAACAGTTTTGGAATAGTTGGTCAACAGAATATCTTAACAAATTACAACAACGTGTTAAATGGCAACGGCGAGTTGTCAATGTCAAACCGGGCGATATGGTCATCATCAAGGAAGATAACCTACCCATTATGAAGTGGCCATTGGGGTGTATCATTCAAGTTTACACTGGCGACGACGGCGCAGTAAGGGTCGCAGAAGTAAAGACAGCAGTAGGAACATTTAAGCGTCCAATACATTGGCTTGCATTATTACCTACACTCAGCGATGAAGAATGCCAACAACACTCGTCCCTATCCACACCAATGACAATGGGTTGCACCTCTCAGCCATCAACTCCACCATCTCATGATATGCCTGAACCTAAGAAACGGAGGATTTCTCCACGTCCAGTCATACCAATACTGCTTATAGCCCTCTTTGCTCTTCCAATTATTGTTTCACAGAAAATTGAAATAAAAGAATTTGAGCCGAACCTTGGTCTGCACTTTGAAGGAATTTGTATCAACTTATTGTCGCGTTTTTGCTCTCTTAATCTCGTAGTGTACGGACGTGTCTACGCAAGTGTATATTTGTAATAGGTGATATTTGTAATAAGTTACAAAAAAAATTGTTAATATACATACCTACAGGACATAAGTGAGAATTGAAAACAAAAACAAAACAAAAAAACCAAACGGTTAATGAGTAACAGTAATCGTCGTGACAGTGGGCCTAATAGCCAAAATGCTTACATTGTGTTAGGCTCAGCAAGCGTTAGCAATGAAAACATTAGAGACCCTGAATATAATAGAAACTATTTAATTGCAAAACCGAAAACAAATACAAATAATTTAAGTGCAAGTGTGCCTAATTTGAATAAATGTACTGAACAAAGGACAAATTTAGCCCAATCTCTGTTTAAAAATTATAAAAAATATACCGAGGTGCCATCTTCATCGCGGTCTTCTTTATCAAGTTCTGGTGTCGCACCGGTGTCTGCATGTGCTCCAAAGATCCAAGTAGGGATGGTCAGTTACGTAACAGTTCTTAAAAGGGGGAGAAGTCCGAAATCGGCAGAAACAACTCAACCTGCAAAAATGTTGAAAGACGGTGAAAGGCCAACCTCATCGCAAAATCGTTTTGCCATTTTGCAAGAAGATAATGATGCCCCCGTTACTGATAAAAAGTCCTTAAATCCACCTCCGATTTATTTGAGGGAAAGGAATTCGAATTATCTTGTAAAATTTTTAGTAGGTTTAATTGGGGAAAACAACTTTTACGTTACTAACATTAAACGTGGTAACATATACGAGACAAAAATTCAGGTGAATGACGAAAACGCGTACCGCACCACTATTTCGGAATTCGAAAAACTTAAGAAAAATTTCTATACTTACCAACTTAAGAACGCTAAGGGCCTCCAGGTAGTTATAAAAGGTATTGACTCTAATGTTGACCCGGAGGAAATTAAAACCAATTTGTGCATTAAAGGCTTTAGAGTCAAATATGTATCAAACATAAGGAATAGGGAAAAATACCCTCAACCATTATTCCGGGTGGAGCTTGAGCCCAGTGACATTAAATTGAAAAAAAATGAAACACATCCGATATATGATCTAAGATATATTATGCACCGTAGTTATAGTGGAGGTGCCACATAAGCGATCTGGCCACACCAAAGCATATTGTAAATTGCCTTCTGCTTGTGTTGTGTGCGGGGATCTGCACGATACGACCAACTGCGTAGCATTTTTTGCATTTCTTGCATCATGCCAGCCATTTGTGCCATGATCTGCGTAAATTGCTTAACCATATTGTCAATTACAGCTTCTAGGCGGCTAAAATTTGAACCAGTTGGTTCGTTTGTTGGCACGTCTTGATGTGTTGTTGACTGGGCAGGCTTGCGTGCTTTGGGCTGGTTAAACTTTAATACGTTAGCGTAAGAAACTTCACTTGTAGTTGTCTGTGCTAATGAGGGCATATTTTTAATAGGCATATTTAATGGCTGGGGAGGGGCAGGAGCTACTTTTGGCTTGGATGAGCGTTTAACTAAGTCAAAAACAGTGCAACCTCTCTAGTTGGCGGTGTGGTTTCCACCGCAATTACTGCATTTCTTCACCCTAGGATCTTCTTTTGGCTTGTCGCAGTTGGTCGTATCGTGCAGATCCCCGCACACAACACAAACAGAAGGCAATTTACAATATGCTTTGGTGTGGCCAGATCGCTTATGTGGCACCTCCACTATAACTACGGTGCATAATATATCTTAGATCATATATCGGATGTGTTTCATTTTTTTTCAATTTAATGTCACTGGGCTCAAGCTCCACCCGGAATAATGGTTGAGGGTATTTTTCCCTGTTCCTTATGTTTGATACATATTTGACTCTAAAGCCTTTAATGCACAAATTGGTTTTAATTTCCTCCGGGTCAACATTAGAGTCAATACCTTTTATAACTACCTGGAGGCCCTTAGCGTTCTTAAGTTGGTAAGTATAGAAATTTTTCTTAAGTTTTTCGAATTCCGAAATAGTGGTGCGGTACGCGTTTTCGTCATTCACCTGAATTTTTGTCTCGTATATGTTACCACGTTTAATGTTAGTAACGTAAAAGTTGTTTTCCCCAATTAAACCTACTAAAAATTTTACAAGATAATTCGAATTCCTTTCCCTCAAATAAATCGGAGGTGGATTTAAGGACTTTTTTTCAGTAACGGGGGCATCATTATCTTCTTGCAGAATGGCAAAACGATTTTGCGATGAGGTTGGCCTTTCATCGTCTTTCAACATTTTTGCAGGTTGAGTTGTTTCTGCCGATTTCGGACTTCTCCCCCTTTTAAGAACTGTTACGTAACTGACCATCCCTACTTGGATCTTTGGAGCACATGCAGACACCGGTGCGACACCAGAACTTGATAAAGAAGACCGCGATGAAGATGGCACCTCGGTATATTTTTTATAATTTTTAAACAGAGATTGGGCTAAATTTGTCCCTTTTTCAGTACATTTATTCAAATTAGGCACACTTGCACTTAAATTATTTGTATTTGTTTTCGGTTTTGCAATTAAATAGTTTCTATTATATTCAGGGTCTCTAATGTTTTCATTGCTAACGCTTGCTGAGCCTAACACAATGTAAGCATTTTGGCTATTAGGCCCACTGTCACGACGATTACTGTTACTCATTAACCGTTTGGTTTTTTTGTTTTGTTTTTGTTTTCTATTCTCACTTATGTCCTGTAGGTATGTATATTAACAATTTTTTTTGTAACTTATTACAAATATCACCTATTACAAATATACACTTGCGTAGACACGTCCGTACACTACGAGATTAAGAGAGCAAAAACGCGACAATAAGTTGATACAAATTCCTTCAAAGTGCAGACCAAGGTTCGGCTCAAATTCCTTTATTTCAATTTTCTGTGAAACAATAAGTGGAAGAGCAAAGAGGGCTATAAGCAGTATTGGTATGACTGGACGTGGAGAAATCCTCCGTTTCTTAGGTTCAGGCATATCATGAGATGGTGGAGTTGATGGCTCAGAGGTGCAACCCATTGTTATTGGTGTGGATAGGGACGAGTGTTGTTGGCATTATTCATCGCTGAGTGTAGGTAATAATGCAAGCCAATGTATTGGACGCTTAAATGTTCCTACTGCTGTCTTTACTTCTGCGACCCTTACTGCGCCGTCGTCGCCAGTGTAAACTTGAATGATACACCCCAATGGCCACTTCATAATGGGTAGGTTATCTTCCTTGATGATGACCATATCGCCCGGTTTGACATTGACAACTCGCCGTTGCCATTTAACACGTTGTTGTAATTTGTAAAGATATTCTGTTGACCAACTATTCCAAAACTGTTGCTTGAGGTGGGCTACAAGCTTCCAGTGAGCCAAGGTTGACTGGCTGTGCTCTACTATCAACTTGCGATGTAAGAGCTTCGCCAATGAGGAAGTGCCCAGGTGTTAAGGCTTCAAAGTTATTTGGATCATTTGTAAGAGGTGTTAGTGGTCGCGTATTTAGTGTTGCCTCAATTTCCACTATGATGGTTTCCAATTCTTCTTGTGTCAAGGCTTTGGCTGCGACACTTCGAAGAAGAAGATATTTGGCTGACTTCATAGCCGCTTCCCATAGACCTCCAAAATGTGGGGCTCTCGGTGGAATAAAATGGAAATAAATTCCTTTTGAGCTGGACGCGGAGATAATTGATGATTGTGCCTTAGTTGAGCATATACTATCAGCTAGTTCTGCCAGTTGATTTTTGGCTCCAATAATATTGGTACCTTTGTCAGAATAAATATTTTGACACCGTCCTCCACGACCAATAAACCGTTTTAAGGCGCCAATAAAAGCAACTGTTGATAAATCAGACACCAATTCTAAATGAACTGCCTTTGTAGAAAAGCAGCAAAGCACAGCTATATACGCTTTCGTTGGTCGTTTTCCTCTAATTTTGTAGTGAATCCAAAACGGTCCACAATAATCTACACTAGTGGTAATGAAAGGCCGTGCTGGCGTGACCCTATTCTGGGAAGGTTGCCCATAATTTGCTGGAATAAGTGTGGTCGTGCCTCGACACACCTTACAGATTTTCGGACTATTGCTTGTGCCGTTATTTTATTTTATCCGCCAGAAACGTTGTCTAATTGTATTCAACAGTGCTTATAGTCTACAGTGATTATTTTCCTCATGAACCATGATGAAAATAACTTTTATGATAGGATCATGATATGGTATCAACATTGGATGTTTTGAATCATATGGTAGTGATGATGCCTCCAGTCGTCCTCCTAGGCGTAGTATATTTGATTCATCTAAAAATTGTGCGAGGCTGCTGATAGAACTTTTCTTGTTGATTTCTTTGTTTTTCTGAAGTTGTTCTATTTCTACCGCAAAGTCGGTGGCCTGAATGGTTCTTATGATTAAGAATAACGCATTATCTAGTTCGGAGGGTACTAACGCCTTACTTGTTGGCCGTTCGTTATTTATAATTTTGAAATTTCTGATGAATCGAAGAATGTAGTTTGAGGGTTCTGAAGGAATTTTTGTGTTGAATGTTGAAAGTAAAATCTTCGTTGGGGCAGGTCACCGCGGCGATACGGACTGTTTTCCTTTTTTCGCTGTCGCTGAGAATGAGTTGTTGAGAGACCTTGGGCGGCCATATTTCCTCTTTTCCGTGCAGGAACAAGGATCCGTAGAGCCAAATATTACATTCAGCGAGTTTTGTTGCTGATAGTCCTCTGAAGAGAATATCAGCTGGATTGTCCTTCCAACGGACGTGGCGCCACTGTTCGGGCAATGTTAACGATTGAACTTTGGAGATCCGGTTGGCTACAAACGTATGGTATAAAGAAGATTAAGTGTTTGTCCAAGATATCACTATTGAAGGGTCTGTCCATAAAAATACAGCCTGATTTTTGATCTGAAGATCTGTCTTGATTCTCTGTACAAGTTGAGCAGCCATGACTGCAGCACATAATTCTAGCCGAGGTAGAGACTTTTGTTTCAATGGAGCAACCCGCGTCTTAGCACAAAGTAGTTGTGTTACCACTCTTCCATCTTTAAGAGTTGAACGGATGTAGGCCACTGCACCAAAAGCCTTTTCGGAAGCATCTGCAAAAATGTGTAGTTGTGTTTTCACTGAGATGGCTCCTTTAGCAGTGTGTCTAGGAATTTTTAAGTTGCTTACGCTGTCTAAGTCAGTTCTGAATTTGCACCAACTTTCACGAAGGGGTTCAGGAAATGGTTCATCCCAATCTAGCTCGAATTGCCACAGTTGCTGAATAAAGATCTTTGCCTTTACAACTACAGGTGCTAGCAGTCCAAGCGGATCGAATAATCTTGCCAGATCTGAGGTTGCTGACGCTTTGTGACGGTATGAGGAAGACTTGTTTTTACCTTGATGAAAAACTGGTCTGTTTTAGGCAGCCATAATAATCCTAATGTTTTTATTGCGTTGAAGTTGTTATTTAGGTCTAAATTTCCCTCCTGATCACCGACTGAAATATTTTTAAGCAGCAGTAGATGGTTGACACACCATTTTTTTTAACTTGAAGCCATGACTGCTTAGCATTGAGATAAGCTCCTTTTGCATTTAAAGTGCAACGTTTAGGCTGTCTGAACCAGCGAGGCCGTCATCCATGTAGAAATTATGTTTGAGCATTTGTGAACCATATCGGTAGTTGATTGAATTCTCGTCTGCAATTTTTTGTAAGCATCTGGTTGCAAGATAAGGTGCTGTTCGTGTCCCACATGTAATTGCGTTAAGCTTGTAGTACTCAATCGGAAGCGATGATAAGTTGATATTTTTGATCACCCGGATCCATTAGAATTTGCCTGTACATCTTTTTGATATTAGTCGTAAAGGCAAATCTTAGTAGCCTGAACCGTAGCAAAATTAAAAAAAAAGTTCATTTTGAACAGTTGGCTTTGTGTACATTATATCATTTAATGAATGGCCTGATGTAGTTTTTGCTGATGCATCGAACACTACTCTTAGTTTCTTTGTGGTGCTCTCTGGTTTCAAAAAATAATGGTGCGGAATAAAGTATTTTGGATCCACTACCGTATCGATGTTGATTTTGTCCATTTGTCCCAGGTGTGCGTACTTCTGCATGAATTTTATATATTGCGCTCTTTTTTCGTCTTTTCGTGCAAGACGACGTTCTAAACTTATGAATCTATTGTATGCCATTGCATGAGATTCTCCAAGTGCTGTTGGGGTTTCTCGAAACAGAAGGCTGACTATGAACCGTCTATCACCATTTGTGTGAACATGTTGAAGAAAATGTGACTCACATTGTTTCTTCTAGAGACGGTTCCTCGAATATTGCACACGTTACGGAACATATTGGTTTAGATAGTACATTTTTTCCAATAGCACCACCTACAATCCAACGCAATGATATATTTTGGAGTGTAGGAAGGTAGTCAGCGCTACAACTTATTAATTTATTTGTAATAGAATTCGGCCCCAAGTAACACATCTATTTTTTCCTGTTGATAGAAGTTGGGATCTGCAAGCTGAATGGTGTCGGGAATATCCCATGACGAGATGTCGATTTGTTGGCTTGGTTGAGCTGGAATTATACTTGGTAGCACATGGGCTTCTACATTTGTTGAAAATTTTAGATCTTTCGATTTTATCTCGATGCTTACGCGATATTTTGATTTTCGTTGGATCTCCCCAATCCCGTCAAGGCACAAAGATGATGTTGTTAGTGAGATGGACAATTTTTGGCAAAAACGTTTTGACACAATGTTTACTTGGGAACCTGAGTCTAACACCGCTTTGAATTCGCATTATATATTATTCCCAGCTGTTGCCACCACCTTTGCTGTGACCAGCATAACATAGCCTTGGTGTTCTGCGGCGATATTGCTTGTTGCTGATGTAACTGCTACGATCTTTGCTGAATTATTTTTTGGATTTGCCTGGGAGCTGCCTTGGCCCGCAGCAACGCTGGATGGCGACGAGGTAGTTGCGGCATTTGAAATATTTCTTTTAGGGTGAAGCAAAGTATTGTGTTTTTTCGCACATTTTTTGCAATTTCCTGAACTGCAGGTTTTTGAGCCATGATCACCTTCAAAGCAATTTACAAATGGGCGTTGTCGTTGAACCCAACGTAATTGATCTGCCTCTGATAATTCTTGAAATTTGTTGCAGTGATAAGGCTTACGATTGCCATTGGTGCATAGTCGGCAGGTGCCCTTGGAAGTTGCAACCGATGAAACAACCTTATGTTCTGAATTCTTCTTCTCAGTAATTGCTTCCATTGATTGAAATTGCAATTCTAAAAATGTCAGAAATTCAGATGTTATTGGTACATCTCTGGGGTTGCTCACAGCTTGCATGAACCTAATGTGTAGGTTTCTGTCCAATTTTTCATTTATAATTGGACTAAAAGTGCACCCAATGAGGATGTATCGATGCCTATATTATTTAAGGTCAACAGGCATTCTTTTGTTGTGTCATGCAGAGCCTTAAGTGTGGGCGCTGATGACGTTGCTGTCGGTTGATTAAGGATTGTACAATAAGTCGTTTATTATTGTACCTTTCTTGTAATGTTTTCCATGCTGTTGTGTAGTTGGATTCTGGCATGGAGAGCTGGCCTAAGGGTTGTGCTGCTTCCCCAGTAACGTTTCTCTTTAAATACCACATTTTCTGAATAGAGGGTATCTGCTGACTGTCGACCATTTGAGAAAACAGATCATAGAGCTGCTGTCATTTTAGATCGCCATCAAATTGTGCATGAAGACAACCTGAAGTTTTCAATTACCAATTTCTCCAGATCAGTGTAAGCCTTCATATCATATCCTTCTTTCACCGGGTCATCCATATTGAGAAATGTAACTCTTGGATTTGTCCCCATAGTCTCTCTTTTAAAGTTATGTTGGTTGCAGTTGGGTCCATGGTGAGTAGCCGAGTCAGTGATAGCAGGTGTTGTTGATCCAGATGGCACCAACTTGAAGACCAACTTCTGGTGAATCTTCCATCATGTTAGCTTCAAATATTTCTCTGCACTTCATGGTGATTTCGGATATCCTCTAGTAATAGTTATCCGCAAAGTATTTGTGCTCGAGCTGCGGGTTTTCTAGGCAACGTATTTTGTTGTCGGTGATTTCGCACTCAGCCCAAGTTTCATCCAACCGTCTGAGCCTTTCTTCATAAAAGCTGACAGTTTTCCTGGAAGCCGAGTCCTTCTTGAAATTCCGAATTATGGACTCTATTACGTCCCCAGTTGCTCTCTGGGACGTGGTGAGTTGGTCCATGAGTGTAGCGTCGGTGTCTCCGTGTGCAGTGGGCATCGTGTTGCTTGCTGGAGATTTGTACCTCTTAACGGTAAAGTGTCTTCTCTATCAAGGCTTTGGAGTTTCAGGACCTTGTTGCTGAAGAATGCACTTCTTGGAAGATTGCAAGTGATTTGCCTCTCTGATGCAGCAGGATCCTTACCTATGGCAAGAGGACCTTCGATTGCAAAAAGGATTACGTCAATGAACGTGTATATGAACACTTTTGCGTGTTCTTTTATCCTATATCAGATAGTTGGGGTCACCAAAAATGTTTGAGGATTGATTAGCATAATTCAGTTCAATCACATAATTTGTTTAAGGACTGATTAGTATAATTTAGTTCAATCACATAAAACTGAACTGTACTAATTTGTTTAAGGATTGATTAGTATAATTCAGTTGAATCACATAAAATTGAACTGTACTAATTTGTAAACGTTTTGTTCCTTCAAACACTTGTTACTTGAAAGTATACGAATAATAATAGAAACGCAATTGTTTTATTACTAATCCTAATATATAAACTTCATTGGTCTTTATATATAGAATTATAGATTAACATAATTGAAAATTATGTTAAAATACATACATACATACATAATGAACCCAAATACTAGTTGGTATATTTAACTACTGGGAAGGGGCAGAAACTATTTTAGGCTTAGATAAGCGCCTAACTAAAGCAAAACCGGTCAACCTTTTTGGTTGGCAGTGTGGTTTCCACCGAAATTGCTGCACCTTTTCACAAGAGGATTATCTTTTGGTTTGTCGCACTTGGTTGTAACATGCAGATCCCCACACACAACAAATAGAAGGCAACTTACAATATGATTTAATGTGGCCAGATTGCGGCAGTTCAAGCACTGTACGGGCTTGGATCGCTTATGTGGCACTTCCACTGTAACTCTACGGTACATAATATATTTTAAATCATATATTGGGTGAGTCTCATTTTTTTATTTTGGCATCACCAGGCTCAAGCTCCACCCGGAATAATGGCTTAAGGATACAGAGTTGACTTTAAAGCCTTTGATGCACAAACTGGTTTTAATCTTATCCGGATCAACATTTGAGTCAATGCCTTTAATAACTACCTGGAAGCCTTTTGCATTCTTAAGTTGGTAAGTATAAAACTTTTTCTGGAGTTTTCCAAGTTCTGTTGCTGTGGTGCGGTAAGCGGTCTCGTGATTAACTTGAGTTTTGGTTTTATTTTTGACACATTAAAGTTTTTTTCATCGATTAATTGAACTAAAAACTAAATAAGGTAATTTTTTCTCTTAAATAAATGGGAGGCCTTTTCAGTAACGAAGGAATTTTGATCCTCTTGCAAACTGCAAAAACGATTTTGCGATGAGGTCGGCCTTTCATAGTCTTTTAAAATTTTAGCACTTATTTATATTTGGGCCATTTGCAATAAAACTGTTTGTATTTATTCTTACACATTCGTGATCTCAATCTCGCTGTGGGCGGACGTGTTCGCGAGTATTAAATAAAAACGAATATACATGTTAGTAATAGGTGGCAAAATTTTTTATCAATATACATACTTTCATATATATACATAAGTGAAAAAGTAAACAAAAGAAACTAAATAAAAAAGCAAACGGTACATGAGTTACAGCAATCGTCGTGACAGCGGACCTAATGAAAACATGAGAAACCCTGAATACAATAAAAACTATTTAAGTGAGAAGCCAAAAACAAATACAAACAATTTAAATTCAAGTGCACCCAATTTAAATAAGTGCTTTGAACATTGGTAAAATTTAGCCCAATCCCTCTTTAAAAATTATAAAAAAATACCGAGGTGCCATCTTCACCGCGGTCATTTTTAACAAATTCTGGAATTGAAGCTACAGTCGGTCTAAAGGCGGTCCAAACCCAATTTCTTCACAAGTTCCAAAGGTCTAGGTAGGGATGGACCGTTATATTACAGTTCTTAAAAGGGGGCAGAAGCCCCAAATCGGCAGAGGTTACCAACTCAGCAAAAATGTCGAAAGGTGAAGAAAAGCCAACCTCATCGCAAAATCGGTTTGCAATACTGCAAGAGGAAAACGATGCCCCGCTAACTGAGAGGGAGACATTTAGCCTCCCCCAATTTATTTGAGAGAGAAAAATTCAAACGAATTATAAAGTTTTTTGTTGAATTAATCGGTTAAGACAGTTATTATGTGTTAAACATAAAACGTGGTAGCATTTGTGAAACAAAAATTGAAGTGAATTACGAAAACGCTTACCGCACAACGGTTTCGGAGCTTCAAAAACATAAGAAAAACTTCTACACCTACCAACTTAAGAGCGCAAAAGGCCTCCAGGTGGTTATGAAGGGTATTGATTCAAATGTGGACCCGGAAGAGTTTAAGGCCAGTTTGTGCAGCAAAGGCTTCAAAGCCAAATTTGTGTCAAACATTAAAAACAGAGAAAGGTAATCCCAACCATTATTCCGAGTAGAACGTGAGTCCGATGATGTAAGACTTAAGAAAAACGAAACTCACCCTATCTATGAGCTTAACTATATTTTGCATCGTAGAGTTGTTGTTGAAGTGCCACATACAAGATATTGTAAATTGCCTTCTGTTTGTGTTGTGTGCGGGGATCTGCACGATACGACCAACTGCGTAGCATTTTTTGCATTTCTTGCATCATGCCAGCCATTTGTGCCATGATATGCGTAAATTGCTTAACCATATTGTCAATTACAGCTTCTAGGCGGCTAAAATTTGAACCAGTTGGTTCGTTTGTTGGCACGTCTTGATGTGTTGTTGACTGGGCAGGCTTGCGTGCTTTGGGCTGGTTAAACTTTAATACGTTAGCGTAAGAAACTTCACTTGTAGTTGTCTGTGCTAATGAGGGCATATTTTTAATAGGCATATTTAATGGCTGGGGAGGGGCAGGAGCTACTTTTGGCTTGGATGAGCGTTTAACTAAGTCAAAAACAGTGCAACCTCTGTAGTTGGCGGTGTGGGTTCCACCGCAATTACTGCATTTCTTCACCCTAGGATCTTCTTTTGGCTTGTCGCAGTTGGTCGTGTCGTGCAGATCCCCGCACACAACACAAACAGAAGGCAATTTACAATATGCTTTGGTGTGGCCAGATCGCTTATGTGGCACCTCCACTATAACTACGGTGCATAATATATCTTAGATCATATATCGGATGTGTTTCATTTTTTTTCAATTTAATTCCTTTCCCTCAAATAAATCGGAGGTGGATTTAAGGACTTTTTTT
This sequence comes from Melanophora roralis, assembly GCA_963583895.1. Taxonomy (NCBI): domain Eukaryota; kingdom Metazoa; phylum Arthropoda; class Insecta; order Diptera; family Rhinophoridae; genus Melanophora; species Melanophora roralis. The sequence goes on from OY757188.1 coordinate 51,888,949, forward strand.
CAGTAACGGGGGCATCATTATCTTCTTGCAGAATGGCAAAACGATTTTGCGATGAGGTTGGCCTTTCATCGTCTTTCAACATTTTTGCAGGTTGAGTTGTTTCTGCCGATTTCGGACTTCTCCCCCTTTTAAGAACTGTTACGTACCTGACCATCCCTATCTGGATCTTTGGAGCACATGCAGACACCGGTGCGACACCAGAACTTGATAAAGAAGACCGCGATGAAGATGGCACCTCGGTATATTTTTTATAATTTTTAAACAGAGATTGGGCTATATTTGTCCCTTTTTCAGTACATTTATTCAAATTAGGCACACTTGCACTTAAATTATTTGTATTTGTTTTCGGTTTTGCAATTAAATAGTTTCTATTATATTCAGGGTCTCTAATGTTTTCATTGCTAACGCTTGCTGAGCCTAACACAATGTAAGCATTTTGGCTATTAGGCCCACTGTCACGACGATTACTGTTACTCATTAACGGTTTGGTTTTTTCGTTTTGTTTTTGTTTTCAATTCTCACTTATGTCCTGTAGGTATGTATATTAACAATTTTTTTTGTAACTTATTACAAATATCACCTATTACAAATATACACTTGCGTAGACACGTCCGTACACTACGAGATTAAGAGAGCAAAAACGCGACAATAAGTTGATACAAATTCCTTCAAAGTGCAGACCAAGGTTCGGCTCAAATTCCTTTATTTCAATTTTCTGTGAAACAATAAGTGGAAGAGCAAAGAGGGCTATAAGCAGTATTGGTATGACTGGGCGTGGAGAAATCCTCCGTTTCTTAGGTTCAGGCATATCATGAGATGGTGGAGTTGATGGCTCAGAGGTGCAACCCATTGTTATTGGTGTGGATAGGGACGAGTGTTGTTGGCATTCTTCATCGCTGAGTGTAGGTAATAATGCAAGCCAATGTATTGGACGCTTAAATGTTCCTACTGCTGTCTTTACTTCTGCGACCCTTACTGCGCCGTCGTCGCCAGTGTAAACTTGAATGATACACCCCAATGGCCACTTCATAATGGGTAGGTTATCTTCCTTGATGATGACCATATCGCCCGGTTTGACATTGACAACTCGCCGTTGCCATTTAACACGTTGTTGTAATTTGTTAAGATATTCTGTTGACCAACTATTCTAAAACTGTTGCTTGAGGTGGGCTACAAGCTTCCAGTGAGCCAAGGTTGACTGGCTGTGCTCTACTATCAACTTGCGATGTAAGAGCTTCGCCAATGAGGAAGTGCCCAGGTGTTAAAGCTTCAAGGTTATTTGGATCATTTGTAAGAGGTGTTAGTGGTCGCGTATTCAGTATTGCCTCAATTTCCACTATGATGGTTTCCAATTCTTCTTGTGTCAAGGCTTTGGCTGCGACACTTCGAAGAAGAAGATATTTGGCTGACTTCATAGCCGCTTCCCATAGACCTCCACCATGTGGCGCTCTCGGTGGAATAAAATGGAAATAAATTCCTTTTGATCTAGACGCGGAGATAATTGATGATTGTGCCTTAGTTGAGTAGATACTATCAGCTAGTTCTGCCAGTTGATTTTTGGCTCCAATAATATTGGTAGCTTTGTCAGAATAAATATTTTGACACTGTCCTCCACGACCAATAAACCGTTTTAAGACGCCAATAAAAGCAACTGTTGATAAATCAGACACCAATTCTAAATAAACTGTCTTTGTATAAAAGCAGCAAAGCACAGCTATATACGCTTTCGTTGGTCGTTTTCCTCTAATTTTGTAGTGAATCCAAAACGGTCCACAATAATCTACACTAGTGGTAATGAAAGGCCGTGCTGGCGTGACCCTATTCTAGGAAGGTTGCCCATAATTTGCTGGCATAAGTGTGGTCGTGCCTTGACACACCTTACAGATTTTTGGACTATTGCTTGTTCCGTTATTTTTCCCTTTATCCGCCAGAAACGTTGTCTAATTGTATTCAACAGTGCTTATAGTCTACAGTGATTATTTTCCTCATGAACCATGATGAAAATAACTTTTATGATAGGATCATGATATGGTATCAACATTGGATGTTTTGAATCATATGGTAGTAATGATGCCTCCAATCGTCCTCCTAGGCGTAGTATATTTGATTCATCTAAAAATTGTGCGAGGCTGCTGATAGAACTTTTCTTGTTGATTTCTTTGTTTTTCTGAAGTTGTTCTATTTCTACCGCAAAGTCGGTGGCCTGAATGGTTCTTATGATTAAGAATAACGCATTATCTAGTTCGGAGGGTACTAACGCCTTACTTGTTGGCCGTTCGTTATTTATAATTTTGAAATTTCTGATGAATCGAAGAATGTAGTTTGAGGGTTCTGAAGGAATTTTTGTGTTGAATGTTGAAAGTAAAATCGTCGTTGGGGCAGGTCACCGCGACGATACGGACTGTCTTCCTTTTTTCGCTGTCGCTGAGAATGAGTTGTTGAGATACCTTGGGCGGCCATATTTCCTCTCTTCCGTGCAGGAACAAGGATCCGTAGAACCAAAGATTACATTCAGCGAGTTTTGTTGCTGATAGTCCTCTGAAGAGAATATCAGCTGGATTGTCCTTCCAACGGACGTGGCGCCACTGTTCGGGCAATGTTAATGATTGAACTTTGGAGATCCGGTTGGCTACAAACGTGTGGTATAAAGAAGATTAAGTGTTTGTCAAAGATATCACTATTGAAGGGTCTGTTCATAAAAATACAGCCTGATTTTTGATCTGAAGATCTGTCTTGATTCTCTGTACAAGTTGAGCAGCCATGACTGCAGCACATAATTCTAGCCGAGGTAGAGACTGTTGTTTCAATGGAGCAACCCGCGTCTTAGCACAAAGTAGTTGTGTTACCACTCTTCCATCTTTAAGAGTTGAACGGATGTAGGCCACTGCACCAAAAGCCTTTTCGGAAGCATCTGCAAAAATGTGTAGTTGTGTTTTTACTAAGATGGCTCCTTTAGCAGTGTGTCTAGGAATTTTTAAGTTGCTTACGCTGTCTTAGTCAGTTCTGAATTTGCACCAACTTTCACGAAGGGGTTCAGGAAATGGTTCATCCCAATCTAGCTTGAATTGCCACAGTTGCTGAATAAACATCTTTGCCTTTACAACTACAGGTGCTAGCAGTCCAACCGGATCGAATAATCTTGCCAGATCTGAGGTTGCTGACGCTTTGTGACAGTATGAGGAAGACTTGTTTTTACCTTGATGCAAAACTGGTCTGTTTTAGGCAGCCATAATAATCCTAATGTTTTTATTTTAAATTTCCCTCCTGATCACCGACTGAAATATTTTTAAGCAGCAGTAGATGGTTGACACACCATTTTTTTTAACTTGAAGCCATGACTGCTTAGCATTGAGATAAGCTCATTTTTCATTTAAAGTGCAACGTTTAGGCTGTCTGAACCAGCGACGCCGTCATCCACGTAGAAATTATGTTTGAGCATTTGTAAACCATATCGGTAGTTGATTGAATTCTCGTCTGCAATTTTTTGTAAGCATCTGGTTGCAAGATAAGGTGCTGTTCGTGTCCCACATGTAATTGCGTTAAGCTTGTAGTACTCAATCGGAAGCGATGATAAGTTGATATTTTTGATGACCCGGATCCATTAGAATTTGCCTGTACATCTTTTTGATATTAGTCGTAAAGGCAAATCTTAGTAGCCTGAACCGTAGCAAAATTAAAAACAGTTCATTTTGAACAGTTGGCTTTGTGTACATTATATCATTTAATGAATGGCCTGATGTAGTTTTTGCTGGTGCTCTCTGGTTTCAAAAAATAATGGTGCGGAATAAAGTATTTTGGATCCACTACCGTATCGATGTTGATTTTGTCCATTTGTCCCAGGTGTGCGTACTTCTGCATGAATTTTATATATTGCGCTCTTTTTTCGTCTTTTCGTGCAAGACGACGTTCTAAACTTATGAATCTATTGTATGCCATTGCATGAGATTCTCCAAGTGCTGTAGGAGTTTCTCGAAACGGAAGGCTGACTATGAACCGTCCATCACCATTTGTGTGAACATGTTGAAGAAAATGTGACTCACATTGTTTCTTCTAGAGACGGTTCCTCGAATATTGCACACGTTACGGAACATATTGGTTTAGATAGTACATTTTTTCCAATAGCACCACCTACAATCCAACGCAATGATATATTTTGGAGTGTAGGAAGGTAGTCAGCGCTACAACTTATTAATTTATTTGTAATAGAATTCAGCCCCAAGTAACACATCTATTTTTTCCTGTTGATAGAAGTTGGGATCTGCAAGCTGAATGGTGTCAGGAATATCCCATGACGAGATGTCGATTTGTTGGCTTGGTTGAGCTGGAATTATACTTGGTAGCACATGAGCTTCTACATTTGTTGAAAATTTTAGATCTTTCGATTTTATCTCGAAGCTTACGCGATATTTTGATTTTCGTTGGATCTCCCCAATCCCGTCAAGGCACAAAGATGATGTTGTTAGTGAGATGGACAATTTTTGGCAAAAACGTTTTGACACAATGTTTACTTGGGAACCTGAGTCTAACACCGCTTTGAATTCGCATTATATATTATTCCCAGCTGTTGCCACCACCTTTGCTGTGACCAGCATAACATAGCCTTGGTGTTCTGCGGCGATATTGCTTGTTGCTGATGTAACTGCTACGATCTTTGCTGAATTATTTTTTGGATTTGCCTGGGAGCTGCCTTGGCCCGCAGCAGCGCTGGATGGCGATGAGGTAGTTGCGGCATTTGAAATATTTCTTTCAGGGTGAAGCAAAGTATTGTGTTTTTTCGCACATTTTTTGCAATTTCCTGAACTGCAGGTTTTTGAGCCATGATCACCTTCAAAGCAATTTACAAATGGGCGTTGTCGTTGAACCCAACGTAATTGATCTGCCTCTGATAATTCTTGAAATTTGTTGCAGTGATAAGGCTTACGATTGCCATTGGTGCATAGTCGGCAGGTGCCCTTGGAAGTTGCAACCGATGAAACAACCTTATGTTCTGAATTCTTCTTCTCAGTAATTGCTTCCATTGATTGAAATTGCAATTCTAAAAATGTCAGAAATTCAGATGTTATTGGTACATCTCTGGGGTTGCTCACAGCTTGCATGAACCTAATGTGTAGGCTTCTGTCCAATTTTTCATTTATAATTGGACTAAAAGTGCATCCAATGAGGATGTATCGATGCCTATATTATTTAAGGTCAACAGACATTCTTTTGTTGTGTCATGCAGAGCCTTAAGTGTGGGCGCTGATGACGTTGCTGTCGGTTGATTAAGGATTGTATTTACCAAATTCGCTACAATAAGTCGTTTATTATTGTACCTTTCTTGTTATGTTTTCCATGCTGTTGTGTAGTTGGATTCTGACATGGAGAGCTGGCTTAAGGGTTGTGCTGCTTCCCCAGTAACGTTGCTCTTTAAATACCACATTTTCTGAATGGAGGATATCTGCTGACTGTCCACCATTTGAGAAAACATATCATAGAGCTGCTGTCATTTTAGATCGCCATCAAATTGTGCATGAAGACAACCTGAAGTTTTGAATTACCAATTTCTCCAGATCAGTGTAAGCCTTCATATCATATCCTTCTTTCACCGGGTCATCCATATTGAAAAATGTAACTCTTGGATTTGTCCCCATAGCCTCTCTTTTAAAGTTATGTTGGTTGCAGTTGGGTCCATGGTGAGTAGCCGAGTCAGTGATAGCAGGTGTTATTGATCCAGATAGGGATGCAGGCTTACCTTCGGAACAGAGAGTTCTCATAGGTGCGGTTGGCTTGTTGATGGCGCCAACTTGAAGACCAACTTCTGGTGAATCTTCCATCATGTTAGCTTCAAATATTTCTCTGCACTTCTTGGTGATTTCGGATATCCTCTAGTAATAGTTATCCGCAAAGTATTTGTGCTCGAGCTGCGGGTTTTCTAGGCAACGTATTTTGTTGTCGGTGATTTCGCACTCAGCCCAAGTTTAATCCAACCGTCTGAGCCTTTCTTCATAAAAGCTGACAGTTTTTCTGGAAGCCGAGTCCTTCTTGAAATTCCGAATTATGGACTCTATTACGTCCCGAGTTGCTCTCTGGGACGTGGTGAGTTGGTCCATGAGTGTAGCGTCGGTGTCTCCGTGAGCAGTGGGCATCTTGTTGCTTGCTGGAGATTTGTACCTCTTAACGGTAAAGTGTCTTCTCTATCAAGGCTTTGGAGTTTCAGGCCTTGTTGCTGAAGAATGCACTTCTTGGAAGATTGCAAGTGATTTGCCTCTCTGATGCAGCAGGATCCTTACCTGTGACAAGAGGACCTTCGATTGCAAAAAGGATTACGTCAATGAACGTGTATATGAACACTTTTGCGTGTTCTTTTATCCTATATCAGATAGTTGGGGTCACCAAAAATGTTTGAGGATTGATTAGTATAATTCAGTTCAATCACATAAAATTGAACTGTACTGATTTGTTTAAGGACTGATTAGTATAATTTAGTTCAATCACATAAAACTGAACTGTACTAATTTGTTTAAGGATTGATTAGTATAATTCAGTTGAATCACATAAAATTGAACTGTACTAATTTGTAAACGTTTTGTTCCTTCAAACACTTGTTACTTGAAAGTATACGAATAATAATTGAAACGCAATTGTTTTATTACTAATCCTAATATATAAACTTCATTGGTCTTTATATATAGAATTATAGATTAACATAATTGAAAATTATGTTAAAATACATACATACATAATGAACCCAAATACTAGTTGGTATATTTAACTGCTGGGAAGGGGCAGAAACTATTTTAGGGTTAGATAAGCGCCTAACTAAAGCAAAACCGGTCAACCTTTTTGGTTGGCAGTGTGGTTTCCACCGAAATTGCTGCACCTTTTCACAAGAGGATTATCTTTTGGTTTGTCGCACTTGGTTGTAACATGCAGATCCCCACACACAACAAATAGAAGGCAACTTACAATATGATTTAATGTGGCCAGATTGCGGCAGTTCAAGCACTGTACGGGCTTGGATCGCTTATGTGTCACTTCCACTGTAACGCTACGGTGCATAATATATTTTAAATCATATATTGGGTGAGTCTCATTTTTTTATTTTGACATCACCAGGCTCAAGCTCCACCCGGAATAATGGCTTAAGGATACAGAGTTGACCTTAAAGCCTTTGATGCACAAACTGGTTTTAATCTTATCCGGATCAACATTTGAGTCAATGCCTTTAATAACTACCTGGAAGCCTTTTGCATTCTGAAGTTGGTAAGTATAAAACTTTTTCTGGAGTTTTCCAAGTTCTGTTGCTGTGGTGCGGTAAGCGGTCTCGTGATTAACTTGAGTTTTGGTTTTATTTTAGCAAACTGCAAAAACGATTTTGCGATGAGGTCGGCCTTTCATAGTCTTTTAAAATTTTAGCACTTATTTATATTTGGGACATTTGCAATAAAACTGTTTGTATTTATTCTTACACATTCGTGATCTCAATCTCGCTGTGGGCGGACGTGTCCGCGAGTATTAAATAGAACGAATATACATGTTAGTAATAGGTGGCAAAATTTTTTATCAATATACATACTTTCATATATATACATAAGTGAAAAAGTAAACAAAAGAAACTAAATAAAAAAAGCAAACGGTACATGAATTACAGCAATCGTCGTGACAGCGGGCCTAATGAAAACATGAGAAACCCTGAATACAATAAAAACTATTTAAGTGAGAAGCCAAAAACAAATACAAACAATTTAAATTCAAGTGCACCCAGTTTAAATAAGTGCTTTGAACATTGGTAAAATTTAGCCCAATCCCTCTTTAAAAATTATAAAAAAATACCGAGGTGCCATCCTCACCGCGGTCATTTTTACAAATCCTGGAATTGAAGCTACAGTCGGTCTAAAGGCGGTCCAAACCCAATTTCTTCACAAGTTCCAAAGGTCTAGGTAGGGATGGACCGTTATATAACAGTTCTTAAAAGGGGGCAGAAGCCCCAAATCGGCAGAGGTTACCAACTCAGCAAAAATGTCGAAAGATGAAGAAAAGCCAACCTCATCGCAAAATCGGTTTGCAATACTGCAAGAGGAAAACGATGCACCGCTAACTGAGAGGAAGACATTTAGCCTCCCCCAGTTTATTTGAGAGAGAAAAATTCAAACGAAATATAAAGTTTTTTGTTGAATTAATCGGTTAAGACAATTATTATGTGTTAAACATAAAACGTGGTAGCATTTGTGAAACAAAAATTGAAGTGAATCACGAAAACGCTTACCGCACAACGGTTTCGGAGCTTCAAAAACATAAAAAAAACTTCTACACCTACCAACTTAAGAGCGCAAAAGTCCTCCAGGTGGTTATGAAGGGTATTGATTCAAATGTGGACCCGGAAGAGTTTAAGGCCAGTTTGTGCAGCAAAGGCTTCAAAGCCAAATTTGTGTCAAACATTAAAAACAGAGAAAGGTAATCCCAACCATTATTCCGAGTAGAACTTGAGTCCGATGATGTAAGACTTAAGAAAAACGAAACTCACCCTATCTATGAGCTTAACTATATTTTGCATCGTAGAGTTGTTGTTGAAGTGCCACATACAAGATCTTGGCCCGTAGAGTACTTTTATTTCCAAGACTATGGTCACACCAAAGCTTATTGCAAGTTGCCTTCTGTTTGTGTTGTTTGTGGAGACCTGCATGATACGACCAAGTGCGACAAACCGAAAGATGATCCTCGGGTGAAGAAATGCAGCAATTGTGGTAGAAATCACACTGCTAATTATAGAGGCTGCCTGGTTTTGATTTAGTTATGCGCTCATCAAAGCTAAAATTATCTCCTGCCCTTCCTCAGCAGTCAAATATAAACACTACTACGATATCTCCTCTAACACAGCCAACAACGAGGCAAGTTTCTTATGGCAACGCCTTAAAGTCTAACCAGCCCAACGCAAGTAAGCCTAACCCGCCAACAGCACAACAAGAGGTGCCAACAAATGAACCTACGGGCCCTATTTTTAGTCGCCTGGAAGCCGTAATTGATAATATGGTTAAGCAATTTACTGAGATCATGCCGCAAATGGCTGGCATGATAAAGGCAATGGAAAAAATGCAGTCTGTTTTTTTGCAGGCTATGCTTAACAGGCCATGAACTGCCTCAGGGTTTGTTTCTGGAACGCAACCAGCATCCGCCAACACACAAACGAACTCAAATACTTTTTAATAAACCAAAAAATTGATGTCATGTTAATTTCCGAGACTTATATGACATCTAGAAGCACTTTTAAAATAAGTGGCTATACTTTTTACGACACTATTGGCGAATTCACAAGGTACGATACGATAGCATATTGTATTATTGTCATATAATTTCACAATAGCATAAAAATTTTGTTGTTGCTTTTCATACGAAACTTGTTGTGAAACAATACAACTTTGTTTGATATGTTTTTTGTGATGTCATATTATATACAAAGTCATGCGCCAAGCGCCTAAAACGAAACGGCGAGTTTTTTAATTTATTTTTAGAGCCGCTAGCACTCGCATCCGTTAAAAACGTCTATACTAAAAACTTAGGCAAAACCACCAAAGAAGATTCCTTAAGCCGCCTCCGCCGGCAAAAATAGCCGGCACTGCTCTCTGACACATCAGCTGTTTTTTGTTTACGTAAAAAATAACAAAATTCTTGTGATTTTTTACTAAAACTTTGCTTATTTTAATGGATTTTAGAGATTCTAACCAGGTTAGATATAGACTATTTTGTGTTTTCATGGGTCTAATCTCTACAAATTATTAAGTTAAGCCAAGAGCAGCACCAGATTTATGTACATAAATATGTGTTTGTTTTTCTATCGTTTGGTCGTATCAGCTGATTTAGATTTTAAATACGACACCTACAAATATACGAAGAGTTGTTCACAACGGTCATATTTTTTGGTTGTATTATTTTACAATATATGATTTCACAAGACCTTGTGAATTCACCATATATTAATTAAATCAAGAATCCAACACCAATGGTTCGAAGGCCTATCCGAATCTTATATCCAAACAACAAACGTCTGTATTGATGAATTTTTTCATAATCTCGTTCGTCAGTTTATTGTCCACCCAGATTCTCCATAACAAAGGATCAGTACATCAGTTTTTACAAATCTTTAGGTCTTTAACGCCAAGCACTCTTACTGGGGCTCCCGCCGAATTAGTTTAGTCCCAGAGGCCGCGTCTTGTATGATGCCGTGTCTGAAATGGGACCTCAACTGGACAACCAACCTACTGGCCAACGGACCACAATAAAATTCCAGACGTAATAGACTTTAGCGTAGCAAAAGGCATATCCCCGGAGCTTATTGAGGCCCAAGCCTCCTTGGATTTATCTTCTGACCACTCACCCACAATAATCACTATTTGCAGTCCTCACCAAATTGCAACTAGTGAGTTTTTATTAAATTAAAGAGTAAGCTGATTAAAATATAAAAAATACATAAGTACCCACTGCTCTAAAAACCAACCGCTAAAAACTTCGGGAGACATCGATGATTGCCGGAACGGCTTAAATGAAAACATTATAAAAGCCATTGAACATGCTTCTTCTACTAACCGTGAGGCCAAGTACAACAAAATTTATTTTGCCGACGTGGAAAAGCTTTTATCTGTAATCGAAAACTACCATTGTGTAATATGAGAGGATCCTGGGCCAGAAATGATGAAGAAAAATTCGATCTGCTCGCAGGTCATTCAAGGATCGTGTTTACACCCAATTCATGCACTGAAGTGAGGGGACTGCCGCCGGTCGTTGCTATGTGTCTTAAAGAAAATCGTTTTCATTTATTGGATGTCGTAGAGGCTACCGTTAGTTTACATGCAAAAAAAGCTCCTGGTTTTGATTGAATAAGCAACAAAATGCTTTTACAACTACCTTCTACAGAAAAAGGAATAATTCTTTTTATTTTAACTCCACTTTATTGCTCGAGCAATTGCCGTCAGTATGGAAAATTTGCCTTGGTAAAGATGATTGCTAAGCCTGGAAATGATCCTTCAAAGGAGTCATACAGGCCTAAAGCTTTGTTACCAACTATGTCCAAATTGTTTGAGAAATTGCTAAAAAAAACAAGCTGACCCCGACCTTGAATGTAAATAACTGTATTCCAAATTACCAATTTGGCTTTCGGAGTCAACATAGCACCATCGAACAAACTCACAGACTAGTACAGGTTACAAGAAAAGCTTTTGAAGATAAGAGGTACTGCTCAGCGCTTTTTATTGGTGTCTCTTAACCCTTTGATAAAGTTTGGCATGAAGGCCTGTTGAACAAGCTAAAGCTGAACTTTTTTTTTGTTCATATTTTTATTATTGAATCTTCGCTTAAGCGAACTAACAATAAGAATTCAAATCTTTGGACCAAGTGTGTTTGATATTAGTCCAGTCAGTACCAGGCTCAAATTTAAGTTCTCATAATAGAAATAGTTATCTTCATCTTATCGCAATAGTATCCCTCATTTTCAGACGGGAGTGTCCACTATGTTGCAAGATACTTTGAGCAAGCAGGTTTGGATGTGTTTCCAGCTTATTTAAATACTTGTCCACATAGTTTAAGCTTTCGCATTTTTTATAGATTTATTTGAATATAATTTTTTTTTAATTATGAGCTGCTAAAGCTAGAAAAAGTGTAAGTCAATAGGAGGTGACACCATCTCTGACAGAGCAGAATTTGGGACAGCTAACAACCAATATACGCTGTCATGGAGGAGTCCCGATGGATTCCGGTGGGTGGGCCAAGCGTCGGCGTAACATCTGCCGGCGCAACTCAAGTGCAGGACGCAGCAGAAGCTGGTAGGTAATGGCAAAGTTTGCGTTCTCTTTTGTTTTTCTTCTTGATCCGCGTTCATCCATCTTCGGGCTCCATTCTCTTATTTTTTTTTCTTTTCAAACAGCTGGTATGATATTTTTTGTGGTGGTGGAGTAAAGCCTAGATGCGTTGGCAAGAACCAGCCCAAGACGGCGAGCCTTAGCCGGAGCTTAACGTTGGGCGCCATTTTTTGTAGTGGACGTGGTGCAGACGTGGTCTTATCATAGAAAAAGAAACAATGTTGCCAGACCGTTGGCCGCGCTGGTATGCTGGCGTTAAGCTCCGGCTAGGGCTCGCCGTCTTGGGCTGGTTCTTGCCAACGCATCTAGGCTTTATTCCACCACCACAAAAAAAATCATACCAGCTGTTCAAAAATAAATAAAAGAAAGAGAATGGAGCCCGAAGATGGATAAACGCGGATCAAGAAAAAAACAAAAGAGAAACGCAAACTTTGCCATTACCTACCAGCTTCTGCTGCATCCTGCACTTGAGTTGCGCCGGCAGATGCTACGCCGACGCTTGGCCCACCCACCGGAATCCATCGGGACTCCTCCATGACAGCGTATTCCGGATGTCAGCTGTCCCAAATGTTTTATAGATTTATTTGAATATAATTTTTTTTAATTATGAGCTGCTAAAGCTAGAAAAAGGGTAAGTCAATAGGAGGTGACACCATCTCTGACAGAGCAGAATTTGGGACAGCTAACAACCAATATACGCTGTCATGGAGGAGTCCCGATGGATTCCGGTGGGTGGGCCAAGCGTCGGCGTAACATCTGCCGGCGCAACTCAAGTGCAGGACGCAGCAGAAGCTGGTAGGTAATGGCAAAGTTTGCGTTTCTCTTTTGTTTTTTTTTCTTGATCCGCGTTTATCCATCTTCGGGCTCCATTCTCTTTCTTTTATTTATTTTTGAACAGCTGGTATGATTTTTTTTTGTGGTGGTGGAATAAAGCCTAGATGTGTTGGCAAGAACCAGCCCAAGACGGTGAGCACTAGCCGGAGCTTAACGCCAGCATACCAGCGCGGCCAACGGTCTGGCAACATTGTTTCTTTTTCTATGATAAGACCACGTCTGCACCACGTCCACTACACATTTTACTAGTGGAACTTCTAGATCCTTGTGGATGTTGCTGTTTTTAATATACCAAGGAGCACAAGTTATCATTCTCAGAATTTTGTTTTGACGACATTGTATCTTTTCTATGTTAGAGGCGGAAACAGTGCCCCATAATTGTATACCGTAGCACCAAATTGGTTTTAAAATCGAGTTGTAGAGAACAAGTTTACAATCCAGACGTAGCACAGAGTTTTTACCAATTAGCCAGTGGATTTGAGCAGCTTTAAGTTTCATTTGAGTCAGCTTCGCATCTATATGAGGATTCCATGTGAGGCGGCGATCTAGGTGAATACCAAGATATTTTGTCTCGGTTCGGTGAGGCACCATATGGTTGTTAATAGTGATTGGGGAGCACGTTTCTCTGCGATAAGTAAAAGTTACGTGGGTACATTTTTGCTTTAAAGCCGTATCCAGCTTGTTTTTAAGCAGTTTTTCAAACAATTTTGACATTGTGGGTAACAAACTTATAGGCCTATAAGACTCTACCTTCGAAGGCTTAGGAATCATCTTTACTAAAGCAACTTTCCATATAGACGGGAAATATTCAAGCCGAATTATTGCAAAAAAATAAAAAGAATTATTCTTTTAGCTGTAGAAGGTAGCTCAAAAAGCATTTTGTTGCTTATTTTATCAACGCCAGGAGCTTTTTTACCATTTAGGTTAGCGATAGCCTCTACAACATCTGTAAATCGGAAACGTATTTTTAAAGGACGTCTGGCAACAAGAGGCGGTAATTCCCTCACGTCTGTGCATGTATTTGGGGCGAGCACGTTTTTTTAAATGATTTGCAAACAGATCGCATTTTTCTTCGTCATTTCTAGCCCAGGATCCTCTCAGATTACGCAGTGGTGGTTTTGCGATTATGGGTCTTTTAAGGCTCCTGGCTGATCGCCATAGGGAATAATTTGTCTGAGAAGTCGCGTCTAGACCTTCAAGGTACTGTTTCAGTGATGCTATTCTGTGAACCTCCAGCAAGCTTTTTAGTTGGGTTGCAAATTATTTAGCTTAGTTTTAAGTTGGGGCGATCTATGTTTTTGCCAATCTCTGCTGGCTCTCCTCTTTTCAGATACAAGCTTTTCCACATCGTCAGAGAAAATTTTGTTGTTGTTGTTTTCATTTAGGACGCTCAGACAACCATCTATGTCTCCGGGAGTTTTTTGCGGTTGGTTCTCCGAGCAGTGGGTACTAATATATTTTTTATATTTAAACCAACTTACTTTTTTAGATAAGAAAAAATCACTAGTTGCTATTTGTTGTGGACTGTAAATAGTGATTATTGTGCGTGAGTGGTCACGCACAATAATACCTCCGGCGATATACCTTTTGCTACGCCAAAATCAATTACGTCTCGAATGTTATTGTGGTCCGTTGGCCAGTAGGTTGGTTTTTCAGTTGAAATAATGTAAAGTCCCATTTCAGAGACGGCATCATACAAGACACGACCTCTGGGACTAATTAGACGGGAGCTCCAGTACGTGTGCTTAGCGTTATAGTCTCCAGCAGCTATGAAGCGGAGGCCTAAGTATTTATAAAAACTGTTGTACTGATCCCTCGTTATGGAGAATCTAGGCGGACAAAAAACTGACGAAATAACTAGCTTATGGAAGAATTCGTCAATGCAGACGTTTGTTGCTTGGATGTAACATTCGGATAGGCCACCCAACCATTGGTGCTTAATTCTTGATTTGACTAATACAGCAGAGCCACCACAGGATCTATCTCTGGGATCCTTTAAGTCCTAAGAATTATATCCACTTATTCTAAAGGTCCTTCTAGATGTCATATAAGTCTCGGAAATCAACATGGCATAAATTTTTTGGTGCATTACAAAATATTCGAGCTCGTTTTTGTGTTGGCGGATGCTGCTAGCGTTCCAGAAACAAACCCTGAGGCACTTCATGGCCTTTTAAGCATGGCCTGCAAAATTGCAGACTGCATTTTTTGCATCATGCCGGCCATTTGCGCCATAATCTGCGTAAATTGTTTGACCATATTGTCAATTACGGCTTCCAGGCAGATAAAATTGGGTCCGGTTTGTTCGCTAGTTGGCACTTCTTGTTGAGTTGTAGGCTGGGTAGACTTACGTGCATTAGGCTGGTTAGACTTTAATGTGGCAGCGTAAGAAATTTGATTTGTAGTTGGTTGTGCTAATGGAGGCATATTTGTGGTTGGTATACTTAAATGCTGGGGAGGGGCAGGAACTAGTTTCGGCTTAGGTGAGCGCTAAACTGAATCAAAAACAGGGCAACCTCTATAGTTTGCCGTGTGGTTTCCACCGCAATGCTGCATTTCTTCACCCTAGAGTAATTTGTTGGTTTTCGCACTTGGTTGTATCATGCAGATCACCGCACACAATACAAACAGAACGCAGCTTATAATAAGCTTTGGTGTAGCCATATTCCTGGCAGTTCAAACACTGTACGGGCCCAGATCGCTTATGTGGCGCTTCCACTACCACTCTACGATGCAAAATGTATTTTAAATCATAAATCGGGTGAGTCTAATTTTTCCTTAATTTGACATCCTGTTTCTTATGTTTGATACATATTTGACTCTAAATCCCTTCATGCAGAAACTGGTTTTAATTTCCTCCGGGTCAACATTTGAATCATTTTTATCCTCAACTTTTATTATCACCTTTAATCACTAGTTGATACATGTAAAGGCTTTTGTTTTGTCTTTCAAGTTCTGTTACCGTGGTGCGGTAAGAATTCTCTTGTTTTACTTGAATTTTGGTATGATTAATATGTTACCACGTTTTATGCTTGTCAAATAAAAATTATTTTTACTGATTAACTTAACTAGAAACTTAATCAGTAGTGCGATTCAGTAACTTTTAACGTTTCGACATACGTCATATTTATCGACAGAAATTATTGTTTGCTGCTACGGTTAAGTGATTCACTAAGACGTTTTTAACGATAGTGGACAAGTTGATTTTTGTTTGTATTTTATTAGTTGTAAAATAAATTTAAAGAAAGCGAAAATCATAAATATAGTAAAAATAATATATAATATACAAAATAACCTTTTGTCGATACAATTACCAACACAAAAATTATTGCCGTTAAATTATCAAGTATAACGATTGTAAAAATTGCTAAAAAGTTTTGCTGTTTACTTAACAATAACAGCTGACTTTAACGGAAGTGAATATTGTTAAAAACTTTACTGAATCACAAAATCGTTATATTTATTGTTAACTTATTTTAACGATGCGAATATCGTAAAAATAAGTTACTGAATCGCACTACAGGTCATTTAAGTTTTTCTCAATGGGAGGGGGTCTTAAAGTCTTTATTTCAGTAGCAGGGGTCTCTGAGGTTGGCCTTTAATAGTCTTTTAAAATGTTTGCAGGTTGAAATGCTTCTGCCGATTTCGGGCTTCTTCCCCTTTTAAGAACTGTTACGTAGCGGTCCATCCCTACCTGAATTTTTGGTGCAGATGCAGAAATTGAGCTTAATGCGACTTTAGCAGCTGCAGGTTCAATTCCAGAACTTGATAACGATGACCGCGACAAAGATGGTACCTAAAAACCTTTTTTATAATTTTTAAAAATAGATTACGCTAAGCTAGTCCCTGGTTCAGTACAATTATTTAAATTAGCCGCACTTTAACTTAGATTGTTTTAATTATTTTTGGTCTTGCATTTAAATAGTTTTTATTATATTCAGGGTCTCTAATGTTCTCATTGCTTACACTTGTGGAGCTTAACACAATGTAAGCATTTCGGCTATCAGGCCCACTGGCCCAACGATTACTGTTACTCACTAACCGTAGGCTTAATTTTTATTTAGTTTGTTGTTTTTTTTTTCTTTTCTCACTGATATGTGTATGTATTGATGTTAGTAAAATCGTTTGCCACTTATTACTTATATCACCTATTACCAATATTATACTCGCGGAGACACGACCGTACACTACGAGATTAAGAGAGCAAATGAGCTGAACTTACCGGTGAATATCTTTTACCTTTTAAATAGTTACATAACTGGCCGACAATTTATGGTAAAAGAAGGAAACTGCTTGAGCTGTCCACAACCAATAGGGGCGGGGGTACCTCAAGGGAGTATATTATGTCCAATTCTGTATTTGCTTTATACAGCAGACATGCTGACCCTAAAGAGGCCTCGAAACAACTGCAGCATCACGTATCCCAAGTAGAAAAATGGTCAAATTTATGGGGTATTAAAATAAACGAAAAATAATGCACCCACTTTACTTTTACTTTACGCCAGGAAACGTGCCCCCCAATTTTTATTAACAACCATACGGTGCCTCAACGTATTGAAACGAAATATCTTGGCTTAACTTTGATTGCCGCCTCACATGGAAGCCCCACATACCTAGATGCAAAGTTGTCTCAATTAAAACGGCCCAAATCCACTGGCTAATTGATAGAAACTCTGTGTTACGTCTGTATTGAACGGTTTCGGTAAATTTTTGTACTTCGGTACATTTCTATTTTTTATTCTGAAAAATTTTTTTTTTACCTTAAAAATCTTTTTATTCTTGGTATGACAATGCTTGTTGGGTAGTAGGCATAAGGAAATATTAAATTCTGTTATCGTAGCAACATCTCTCTAGCAACTTCTCAATGATAATATATATCACTTGCAACATGTCTCTAGCAACATTTAATATAAGCTTTACTCGATACTTTAGTCTTTTATAACTGCATTTACTAAAAAATCTTACAACGCTTACGTCATTGACAAATCCAACATATTTTACGGAGGTTGTCACCTTTATGCGCTGTCATTTTTTCGAAACTTCAAAAATGTAAACCTTATGTGCAAGTTTCTCTTCCGCCAAGTTCCTCAAACTCTGCCATTTTGATTACGATCGCCGACGTGAATCGTTCTTGCCACGCCAATCAAAGTAATATTTTTTTGTTCAACTAAATATTCTCGGGTAAGCAAGAAGGAACAAATAACAAAGAATTTTTTCGTAGTGAATAATATGAACGAAAATCCCAATATTCAAATTAAAGGAAGCACTTAAAACTTAAAAATAAAGGAAAACTTGCTAGACCTGGCATAACCTTGTGACGACATAAAAATCGTGCCTCATTTCATATTGTAGAACAGTAGTGGTAGTTAATTAGTTGCTTTGCAAAGTAAGAGCCTGCGGGTTATACTAACGAGTCTCTTGCCTAATAAAGTCACTAGTGTGCTTTGCGTGTAATGTGGTTGACGTCTCAGTGGTAATCCCTCAGATTCGTCCACACACAGTGCTGCATCGTGAGTTAAGTAGTAGAGGCGCTAGCGTCTTTGTGAAGTAGACGTTTCAGTGGTAATCCCGCAGACTCGCCTACCTAACAAATACCCTAGTGTGGCTGATGTCTCAGCGAAGGTTGGATAGAGTTGAGGCCAGTAATTGTGTAAAGGTGGCTGACGTGTCAGTGGTAATCCCGCAGATTCGTCAACGCGCAGTGTCGCATCGTGATTTAGGTAGTGAAGGTGCTAGCTTCTTTGTGAAGTAGACGTCTCAGTGGTAATCCCGCACACTTGCCTACCTAACAAATACCCTAGTGTGGCTGATGTCTCAGCGAAGGTTGGATAGAGTTGAGGCCAGTAATTGTGTAAAGGTGTTCGGCGCTTCAGTGGTAATCCCGCAGATCCGCCGATGCACCTTAGTAAATCGTGGCAGGACTTCAAGGTGTCCTGCAGATGGTCTGCCTACGTTCGTTATAGCTGCCCAAGCCATAATCATGCCAACCTTTAGTCATCGTCGTTAATATATTGTACAGTGTAAAAATTTGCCTAAGGTTATAAAATAAATAAATAAAAATTTGTGAACTCCGTGCCAAATATCCGGTTTTTTCCCTCTAAGCGGTCACAAGAAAATAAATTTTTGTGACAGAACGCTGGACAAAGGTGAGTTATACCCCAGCTGAGAAAAAAGGTTCGTTACAATGGCGCCCGAGCAGGGTCCGCTTAGGAAAGCAGTGATATGTGAGTGTTAAAAATACAAGAAAATCAACGGGAACAAAACAGTGTTGAAAACAAAAAAATAAAAAAATAAAAGAAATTAAAATTATAAGAAATTAAATTGAAACAAAATTTACATTAGAAAAGTCGAAAACTAATAAAAACGAATTGAATTTTAAGAGAAGACAAAAACAACGTGAGCTAAGGAGGGAAGAAAACAGAAACGAGAAGAAAAACCAGTGAAAAATATATATTAAAAAAACAAAACTAATAGATAAAAAGAAAAACAATTTTTTTTTATTTTAATAAACGTGTCCGTGCCGTCGAAAAAATTCAGGATAATTTACAAAAAAAAATAAGAAGCTTCTGACAGGCACACAGTGATAGTAAAACTACGGTGTGTAGTGAAAAAACATGTATCGCTAATAGACAATTTCGTTAATCGGCAAAATAATCGCGCGGTTGCCGTCAGTAAATCATAAATAAAAAAAAAGAAATAAAAAATTAAAACAATCGTTTAGTTTTGTTATAAATTGGTGTAGTCAAAAAAAAAAACTATTTAATATAAACTATATCTATAATATCAATTATTTAACCCTCTGCGACTGATGTGGTAGTCTACCAGACACCAACAAGCACAAAAGAGTATTTCGTACCGTTATTTTCCAAACATCTACTCTCGCGTTCTCTGTATCTTCTTATTGTGTACTAATGCGCATGTTTTTGTGTTCAGATCGATTTATGTAAGCACACGGGCCAGTGGTAGCGACAAAGTGTCTGCAAGTCAACCACATCAATATTAA
This sequence comes from Melanophora roralis, assembly GCA_963583895.1. Lineage (NCBI taxonomy): Eukaryota > Metazoa > Arthropoda > Insecta > Diptera > Rhinophoridae > Melanophora > Melanophora roralis. The sequence continues at coordinate 51,908,611 of OY757188.1, forward strand.
GGTAGGTGTCTGAGAGACAATCACATCAGTATTTTTGTTATATTTTCATAGTGTCTCCTAAACAACACGTCAGTAAAATTGTTATATTTTCTTAGTGTCTGCCAAACAACACGTCAGCCAAATTGTTATTTTTCAGTTTTGGTATTAAAATAATGTAAGTTGATGCCCGCACTTATAAATATTATACTTATAAATATTATGGTAAAAATTCTGACGGCAGTTCAAACTCAGTCTGTATTGAGACTTGTGAAAGTTATTGAAAACTCAAACCGAAGCATTTCGGTTGACATTTGGTTTAACTCTATAGCACTTGCAAAAGCTCTGCTGAAAAGGGATAAACTAACTTAGGAACTCTAAAAAAAATAAACCTGAGATGCCATCTTCTTTTTTTTATTCTCAATCTGGCCAGAGAATTGGTTCTAGACCATATAAAATTTCGGGTATACAATCAAAGGTTTCGACGAGAACTGAGAATGATGGTCACCAGGCTTCAAGGGGTAAAGATTTATCTACTCCACCAAGTAAAAGACAACAATTTGTCCCCCAAAGATAAAAAGGGCAACAAGGTATTGCTGTTGTGATTGCTCGAAGCCAATCTGTCCCCAGTGCTCCAAGCCTCTTTGCGAAATCTGTCAAGAAAAGTGGTAGTTTATACGTACACCTGATCTTAAGTCATAGGACTGATTAAATTAAGTGCAAATTCAGCAAAATCTTAAATTTTTGCATCATAAATCATAACAAGAAATATTTTTTTTGGTAAGTTATAGGCTTTGATGTGCCAGTTGAAATGTTTATATATTTTTTTTAACCACTAAATTTAATTTTTTTTGTTACCAGCTGCTAAATTTAAGCCTTAATAATAAAAAACAAAAAACTTTTGTTCAAAATTTTATTTTTGAATTTTTTTTTTTGCTGTTCTAATACAGGTCCAAGTTTTTTAGAGAAAATTCATGCCATGCCGAAAAACAACATAAAACAAATTTTTGCTTTGAATTAGAAAACTAACTATATAAATAATAACTAACACTCATAAAGAATAAATAAAAATGGTTTTATTTATTTCTAAAGCGGAGCTTTGGAAAATAAATGCCACGGAAATGGTGTCTGATAGACTACCACGTCAATAGAATTGTAAGAACTTTATCACGTCAGTCGCAGAGGGTTAACATTCTAATCGTTATTTCCCTCACAATAGTGTATTATATTGACAAGCGAGGAAATATATCACCTAATAAATAAATCTATTATGATATTGTTGGGCAGGATGACGGAAGCCCATAAGGAGTTGGACATGAACAATAAGATGTTACGAATAGGCTGGATATACCCGCTAAAACGAGACGAGTTGCTGGCCCATATGAGCGAGTTCGCGCTCGATACCACCGGTACGGTTAAAGAATTACGCCATAAATTTGCGTAATTCATCCGTAGCGAACACGACTTCAAGGTAACGACCCGGCTCCAGGAATCGCAACAGAAATTTGAGACTGCAAGTACACTAGAAGTGCCCGGAGGTAGCGCCACCAGTACCTCCTCGTCGAGAAATGAACACCAGCAAAGAGCACGCCGTCCATCGGGGGGCTTACCAGCTCCTAATGGCACAGTGGTAGAGGCACGAGTCAAACTTATCGACCAAGTTCAAAAGTGAGGTCTCACATACAATTGCGGCTGTGAGCCGCTGGCTTTCATTGAACGCCTCGAAGAATTGTCGTTAATCTACGAGGTCACACTTGACCACGTGCCTGGTTTGGTACCGCAACAATAACGCCCACTGAGAGTCATGGCAAGTATTTTAATCTGGCTTTCTCGCTTTATTTCTCCTTTGAGAAACTAGAAGATGGCATTCGCACTACGTTGCAGCTCCCTGAAGAATGTTTCAAGAGCTACACCCTCGCCCTCTAGAACTTGATGAGGCATACAGAAATGACCGAGGGCCAAAAGTTACAACGTATCTTCCGAAACGCGCGCGCGGAGTACCAGTGGTACATCCACCAAAAAGATTTCGGCCCTCTCACAGAACTAATTCGGATGGCAGAAGAGCTGGAAAGCATTTCAGGGACCGGGCTCCCTGCGCAGCCTGAGGCCGGTCGGCCGACTCCAAATGTACCATCAAACATCCAAAATCGTGGCCATCATTGCGGGAACCAGGGGCATTATGCCGCTTGTTGCCCTCAAAGCGACAACCGGTGGACGGGAAATGCCAGCGGAGGCCGACCGAATTGAGGATGGTCGCGCCTTCCCAGAGAAAATGTAAATCCTCATCATGCCCGACACATTTACGCAGCAAAGAAAGCCGACTAACTGCATCAATGCGAATCGCAAATACACTCGTATCGGCCATCATCGACAGTGGGACCAGTCACAATTTTATTCATCACCCTTTCGTCCGCAAATTGTGGCCGCCACCACGGTTAATATCCGAGCAACTAGACGTCATCCTAGCCAACGGCTCCACCTGTAAGGTTTCGCAAGCCGTGGAACTACGGGTTCAGTTTGGAAATCTTACGAAAAAGTCTCGATTCCTTATTCTGCCAAAGGCAAATACTGAAGACACCACCATACAAATCGCTGGATTGACATTGGACTGCTCCAGAGTCGAAACCTGTAGATTGGCAGTTGACGAGTCGTCCACATCCAGTGTTCCTACGCAGCAGATTCCTCCACCAAGCAGGTGGATACCTGGAAGCCTCTAACAGTCGGGGATAAAAAAAAATCAGTAGTGATTCACTGGAGATAACAGAGCAAGCCGCAAACCTAGTTTTATGTGAAGCAGCACCGAACAGGTGGCTGCAGAAAAAAATGAAAGAGTTATACGATCAGCTACAAAAATACGACGATTGTGCTGTTATCGACAGCCAATTGTGTCGACGCTTTCCCCGGCAAGTCAACGATGAAGACGATACGCCGTGGAAACTTTGTGTGGCAACCGCAGATCGAAAACGAGTCTTGGATGGAAACCATGATCAACCCGCCTCAGGACATTTGGGCGTCCGTAAAACGATACAGCGGGTCGCTAGTCGATACTACTGGCCAGGGATAATCCGAGACATAAAAAGTTATGCGCGAAAGTGTCAGTCGTGCCAGAAATTTAAAGTAAGCCACTTTAAGCTAGCTGGAGAAATGCCAAGCAGAGTCCCAGAGAAGCCATGGGCCACCGTGTGTGCCAACTTCGTGGGACCGTTGCCGCGATCCAAGCATGGTAACACAATGCTACTTGTTTTTGTCGACCGATTCTCAAAGTGGACAGAATTGGCGCTAAAGCGCAAAGCCACCGCCAAAGGAGTCATCAAGACGTTACGAGAACGCATCCTGGCTAGGTATGGGGTGCCCAAAATCCTGATCTCCGAAAATGGCAATCAGTTCACCTCCCGGCTAGTCACACGGTACATGCAGGAGACAGGGATTCAGCAGCAGCTGACCGCACCATATATGCCGCAAGAAAATCCCACCGAGCGCCAATCATACCGTGAAAACCATCATCGCCCAACTCTCAAATCAATGTCACAATACGTGGGATGAGCATCTTCCCGAGATAATGTTAGCCGTAAACTCGAGTGTGCCAGAATCCACTGGTATTTGCCTCCTTTCCTCACACACGTTTACCAAAATCCCTGTACGACGAGGTGATGGTAGGCACAGGAGCAGAAATAGTACGCCCAGAAGATCGCCTTACAAAAAGGCAAAAAATCTTAAAAATTTGTCAGGAGAAATCTAGTTAAGGCTTCTGAAAATCAGAAACGCCACTATAACTTGCGACGACATCCCTGAGAGCCGCGAGTAGAACATACCGAATGGCTGCAGCAGCATCCACTATCAAAACCGGTCGACAAGTGCGCAGCTAAATTGGCCCCAAAGTTTGGAGGCCCCTACACTGTGAAATCGTTTAAGTCGCCTGTTATTGTAGAATTAGAACACAGTTTAAATAAAGAAATGAAAATCGCTCATATTAGTGACACTGAATCCTACCATTCACAAGCCGTAGGTAATTAATATTTTATATTTCGTTCATTCTCAGATAAGAAATAAAAAGAAAAACCAAGAATGCATTGTTGGCTGGCGGTCAAGCAGGTAAGATCATATTGTAGAACAGTAGTAGTAGTTAGCTAGATCCTTTGTGAAGTAAGAGCCTCCGGGTTATACTAAAGAGTCTCTTGCCTAATAAATATACTATTGTGCTTTGCGTGTAATGTGATTGACGTCTCAGTGGTAATCCCGCAGATTCATCCACACTGCAATCGTGCTGCATCGTGAGTTAGGTAGTAGAGGTGCTAGCATCTTTGTAAGGTAGACGTTTCAGTGGTAATCCCGCAGATTCGTCAATACACAGGAACGCATCGTGAGTTAGGTAGTGAAGGCGCTAGCATCTTTGTGAAGTAGACGTCTCAGTGGTAATCCCGCAGACTCGCCTACCTAACAAATACCCTCGTGTGATCGTGCGTGTAATGTGGTTGACGTCTCAGTGGTAATCCCGCAGACTCGTCAACGCACATGATCGCATCGTAGGTTGGATAGGGTTAAGGCCAGTTATTGTGTAAAGGTGGTCGGCGCTTCAGTGGTAATCCCGCAGATCCACCGACGCACCTTAGTGAATCGTGGCTGGACTTCAAGGTGTCCTGCAGATGGTCTGCCTACGTTCGTTATACAATCCCAAGCCATAATCACGCCAACGCACAATGGTCCATGGTCAATTTTCGGCATTTTCGCATCAAAAACTTGTAACTTTTTTGTTTGATGAGATAGAACTCTGAAATTTGGAATAAATCATCCTAAATATATTTGACAGTAAATGTTAAATAAAAAAGCATTCACTGAAAGGGTTATTCAAATATATATAATTAAACTTGAGTTTTATTTCCTTTTTGTAGTTATGAATTTCACTTGTATTTACAACAAAAAGATTTATATTTAGAACAACAGAAAATAATATTTGATAACATGAGCAATATTATATGCTAAGAAAAAAATTTTATTGCATTAGTTTTTATTTAATTCCTTTTATTTTATATATTTTTAATATTTTATTAAACATTCTGTGTGTATGATACTAAAAAGCGTAACAATAAAAAATTTCAATAAAGAACTTAAAAAAGTTTTTTTAATTTATTTTTTATATGAAAAAAGTAAATTAATTTTAATAACCAACTTCATAAGACTTGGAGCATCTCCATCTACGTGTTTGGCAAGTTTGGCATATGCTTTTCGAAATGTTGTCACATATGGATGGAAGTCTGTTAAAAATATCCTCTTATTTGGCTAATCGTGAACATTCTCGTGAGTGATGCAAGCGGTACATTTTGTAATCTTTTTAACGCGACTCTTGGGCATTCTTTACATTCTTGGGCATTCTACATCCAACCACTCAACATTATATTTACATATATTTATCTGGAATTAATTTTTCGCACAACTTTGAGCTGTTGAACTCTTTTGTATGTAGAATGTGTTTGGGCACGAATATGCAGTGCAGAGAAACAAGCCGAATAAAAAATTTCGGCGGCGGCTTAAGGGCAAAAATTTTCGGCGGCGGCGGCTAATCGGCTACAAGCCGGTAAAAAAAAAGAAAGTTAATTTAAATGCAAACTGAACTATCGTGTTCGTTAAAAAATTTATTGGAAAAGGCTTTATGAAAAACAAAATGACTTCAATGAAATTTGAGTTGGGACTGTCTATAGTTAAGTATGCTATATATACATTATTAACTTAAATGTTTATATATGTAGTGACTAAAAAAATCTATACATTGGGGGTTTTCAGACAAGACTAATTGTGCTGGCATAAAATCGCAGTTTGTAGGCTTTTTCGGTGAAGAGAGTGGTTTTGGCTGGCATAATTTTTTCAACCAGCTTCAATCCCGTACAAGCAGAACAAAACTAACACATACACACTAATGAACGAGAAATAAGCAAAGAAAATACTAACACACACAAAGCTGTGTATACGTGCACAATTTTATGCCAGCATAATTAGTCTAGTGTGAAAGCGCTAAAGGGACAATACTAGCAAGAGAAAGGAGAGTTTTTGCACCAACTGTGGTTGAAGACGGTCGTTAGCGGAGAATATCAATATATGTATTAAACAAGTGAAGTCAAAGATGATAAATACTAATTACAATAAATATAATGAATTTAATAAAATGAATAAATAATATTAAAGACTGTTGTTTTACTAACCTTAATAAGTGTGAATACGAAAGAACAAAAGTTATGTGGATTAAAATTGAAATGTGTGAAAACCCCCATTTAGAATATATCTCGTGCTCTTAATTTTTGAATTTGTTAATTCTGCAACCAAATAATAACTTATGTAATTTTAACAAAAAACGGCTTAAACTCAAGCCGCCGATCAGCCGATCGTTTCGGCGCCGGCGCGGCTAATAAAAAAAATCGGCTTAGCGGCTAGCCGCCGGCCTAGTCGATACGGCTTGCTTCTCTGATATGCAGCTGATTTTTATACACTGGTTTATCAATTAATGAGGCTTTAATAATATGTATAAATATATGAGCGTGTAGCTAAGTGTAGCTCATATTTAAAACCTTTACCAAAGCTTAGACATGCTCATTTAACTCATTATATGTTTCCGATAAATATATATCAAATAATCTCGCTAAAACTCAAAAATTAGCAACAAAATAAGAATGTGCATTAAATTTCCTTTCCAAAAAGGTACAATACTTCTAGATTGTAAAGTAAAACATATTAAATCTGTTCCTTTGAATATGTTGCACTTTTTTTCTCCTAAATCATTGTAGTTAAAAGAAGTGAATTCGATCGTAATTTCCGTTTATTTTTATTAACAAAATATCAAAAAAAAGTTTACATTTTTATATTTTGGAGTCTTGGCTTTATGATAATACAAATTTTTTGCCAAAATTCAAACATTTTTAAAAATTAATTATAAGGCCTTCTTACTCTAGGATAGACCATAACGCAAGGTTCTGTCATCGTCCTTAATGCATTGTACAGTGTAAAAATTAGCCTAAAGTTATGAAATAAATAAATAAAAGTTTGTGAACTCCTTGCCAAATATCCTGCTTTTTCTTTCTAATGTAAGGTATGATGTCCGGTATGAAGATTGCGAAGAAGTTTTAAATGCTGCAGTTAGCTGCAGCACGTTTTAATTCCGCTAAGCCACCGTTTAAAGTGGTCAGTTAGAATAGTTTGTTCTTTGTTTTTAGTCAAAAATATTCTGATTTTTAGGCCAGTGGGTTAATAAATGGCTGATGTTTACAACCAAATTAATAACTAACAACTGAACAAAGATTACTGATGATGAAAATCGTAGCTGGTTTTCGAAAATGTATTCTACTCGGCTAGTATCGGTAAAAATTTAGTTTTTTTCAATAAAAATTTTCCTTTCTTAACTAACGCTAATAAAGTAGTAAAAACTAAAAAAATATTAATTTCTTCATTTGCAATTAAATGAGAATTTAGTAAAGTATTGAACTTGAGCCTGATAAAGAAAATAAAATTGTCTTAAGAACAAATAGTTCAACTAATAAATAAACGAAAACGCATAAAATTTTGTAATAACACATTTTTTAAATTTTCAAATATTTTAATTTTAGCACATTTTTTGTAAAATTTTCATTAACATAATATTTTGAGTTTATATTCAAATTTGTTAATATCATAACCGTTATATAAAAAAGTCGAAAGATAATTTTAAAACCAATTCACTAAAACAACCTCCTGATGATGCCACACAACGGAATGGCGAAATATTGAAAAAATTGTACAAAAAAATAAATATAAAAATAGACCTAGGGCTTAAAAAAATAGACTTATTTATTAATATTAAAAAGGTCAAAAAACTAGAAAACAATAGATGACCTACATAATTATTATTAACTAATTTGCTGTTTTTTGCATGTGTAAGCAATTTCAACATTTTGTGAGTCAATGTAATTGAACTCCCTTTATGCTTCGATATGTAGGTTACTTTAAGTCATTGCTTTTTCTGTAAAAAGTGTTGTAGATGCAATTTTTAATTGTTGTATATTTTTAAATGTGACCAACAGTTGAGAAGTGTGGCCAACACACTACACCTCCGTCCTCAATATTGAATTTATAATTGAAATAAAATAAATTTAATCTTATAGAATAATGGAATAAATTGAGTTTAATATAATAAGTAATATAATTTATAAGTAATGATAATGTATGTAAGGTATGATAATTTTGTAAAATGATCATAATTGTTTTTATAATAATTTTAATTTGTTAACAAAGAATTTCTTATTTTTTTTTGTTTTTAATTCTTAGTTTTATATAATTTAAGCACATTGTTGTGACAAATTTTTTCTGAGCTGTCAACTTTCAATTTTTCAATTATTTTATAAGGTCCTTTATATGGGCTTTGATTCTTTTTTCTAGATTCTAATTTTATTAATACTAAATTTCCTATTTTAAAAGTGCTTAAATATGTGTTTCTGTCATATACTTCTTTTGATTTCTGTTTAGCTATTTCTATTAATCTTTTAGCATTTTCCAATGACATTTTTAATCTTATTTTAATATCATTAGAATTGTATGTATGTATGCATGTATCTTAGCTCGAAAAAAGGGGAAAATGATTTTAGCTGCTGTTTTAAAAAATAAAATTAAAAGTTTAATGCGTCCATCTAAAATCAGAAAGTTATGCTTTAAAAATTTCAAAGATCCTGTTTAACTTTCTGACTAGGAAGCTATTGCATTTCTTATTGAAAACGACTTCACAAAAAAGCAATGCTTTAATATTCGCATGGAGAATATAGATACAAAAAAACTGCAACATATTTCCACCCTTTTATAGACTTTTGGCAGTGAAAGCTCTCTGTAAAAGAAAAAGTTGCAAACATAACTTTACAAATGCTGTTGCAACACACTGCAGCAAGAATTGTAGAATCGCAAAAAGAAGTAATTTTAGGTGTAATCAATATTGAAAATAAAGCACTAATTTCGTCAGAATTTATCTTGAGTTATTGATTTGACCGTATTAGTGGCCAAGCTCAATTTAAGCAAGGTTTTAATAATTCAAGCTCACCTCAAAATACTAATTACAACCTCTTTGCAACCACTGTATTACCATTAAGATTAATCGATAGTTCAGGAAAACCTTTATGGTGTAATATTACTTCCCAATGAACTAGATATTGCAGGGCATTAGGGCTAGAATATTTAATAAATATTTTATTTAACACTTATATTTTTTTCATTTTTATGCATTGTATTGACTTAAACATGTTGATCCTTCCTAATATATTTTTATTTGAAGCAAACAAATATGTCTGTCTAAAACAAACTTAAAATCCTTAGGCTTACATAGGGTTTTTTAATATATTTTTTTGATATTTAATGCATAAATTTCATATATTCGATAAAGCATTGTTATAGTAATTTACAATAACTAATTTATTAATAAAATAAATTGATATATTTTACAAAAATAGTTTTGGCCAAAAAAAATTAATTTTTGACCAATGTGCAATGGATAATTTCACGTAGATTGCCACTCCCCCAGCGTTTGTAAATCTATCTGACCGAAAGAGTCTATAACCTTTGAGATTGTAATTGCTGTCCTGAACATCGATACGAAACCAAGTTTCTGATATACATATAATGTCAACTCCAGATCCATTGAAGATATACCGAAACTCATCAATTTTTTTGTTTAAGCTTTGAGCGTTAAGATGGCAAATGGTTAGGCCAGACGATTTATTCAAAGTATCCTTACCATGGTATACAGATTCTCTCTGGATTCAACTCTACCCATATTATCAGTCTCTGGTATCATATATTAATGTAAATAGTTTGTTAGCAATGCTAGCACAAATAACAATTTTCTTTTGCTTAATACATATAAAATTTTTAAATTTAATATGAAAAATGGCATTATAGCACAGTTTTAAATAGAATTTACAAAATGTTTATATAAAGACAAGAATTTTGGAATGTGTTACATATATTTTTACTTTATTCGAGAAAATTAATGTTGCGTTGTTCTGTATTGTTGTCATAATTATTTGGTAAAGGAAACATCTGATTTAAAATTTATACAAATCAGGTCATCCTCTCCTAATTTTTTTATGTAAGTGATACCTCTCTTTGTGAACGCAGCTGATATTCTTCCATTCTTTTTCAAACGATGAGCTTTAAGAAAGATGCGATGATTTACCGGTGTGAGGTTCTCATTCCCAAAAAATTTGATACGAAAACGCGCCGATATTTATATAAATAAAAGTGAAATGTTGAGTGTTGTTAGGCGCATCACTTCTGAACAGCAGACCCGATTTCGTTAATTTTATATGTGAAATCATGAAGATATTCCGAAAACGTTGTTGAGGGGGATAAAATTTAAAAAATTTTTCCGAAATATTAAAAAGGTTGAAAAAATCATCAGTTGTGATTTTCTATACAAAAGTTTGTCAGGTGTGGTCTAGCAAGGCGGGACAGGCTTAGCTGGTACTGAAATAAATAACACTAAATTCAGGGTATCCGCCGGCAAGTTATAATACTTTGTTTGGCCGCCATTTTGTTAAACATTAGTCTTGGCAGTTCATATTTGGCAGTCGTGAAGTAGAGATGTGTTAAATTTATTATGGAAAAATATTGGGTAAATCAACATGTTTCAATCATTAAAACATCTTCTCAAAATCAATCATAGATTTTCATGAAAAATTAAAATGATTTTTTTATGGGCTCAAGGTCAAGTATCTTCAATAAAACTCTTTCTTTTGTTTTATAAGAATATTTTTGTGTATTTGAATTTTGTTTTCAATATTTCGAGCTACCATCGGTGCTCTTCTTCAGGAAAAAAACTAAAAATATACAAAAATGTACCAAAAAAAAAAACACATTAACATTTAAACAATTATTACACTTATATAATTTAAAAACAAAAATTATTATTTTTTTAAAAATAATACTTTAAAACAATTTTTAAAAGCTCACATTTTGAGTAAAGCTGTCGTCTATTTGTCAACAGAAAAATGTTTACTAAATAAAAGCTCTATTGTTTATATTTATTTATTATGTGTCTGTATGTATGTGCACAATTTTCAGTATCTGTTTTGTAATTTATTCTTTTGTTGGCGGGAGTGTTAATTATATGTAACATCTCTATTGTAAATCTCTTTTTGTAATTGTTTTCTTGTTGCAGTATTGTTGTGCCGTCTATATTGGGAGAGTGTCCAGTTATTGCACAGTGGGCTGCTAGTTGTTGCAGTATTGTTGTGCCGTCTATATTGGGAGAGTGTCCAGTTATTGCACAGTGGGCTGCTAGAAGAAGAGCACCGATGGTAGCTCGAAATATTGAAAACAAAATTCAAATACACAAAAATATTCTTATAAAACAAAAGAAAGAGTTTTATTGAAGACACTTGACCTTGAGCCCATAAAAAAATCATTTTAATTAATAATCGTAAGGTCGGAAAAATAAGATATACTTATAACTATATATTTTCATGAAAAAGTCATAACGAGTGACGAGACACATTTTCATTCAAATGGATATTTGAATAAACGGAATAGTTGGTTTTGGGAAATGGAAACCCCACAAATTATTCATCAGTCACCTTTGCATCCATTAAAAGTGACAGTCTGGTGTGCAATTTGAAACTGAAAACGACATAACGGTAACTGTCAATTGGGAGTGACATGATTGAAAACCCTTTCATACCACAACTACATGCATTGAGCTTGGTAAACATGTGGTATCAACAAGACGATGCCACATCGCATACAGCCAGGATTAAGGGCTAACTATAATGTGCTTTTGATTACTTAAGCAAAAATGCGAATACACATGTTCAAATGTGTATAACTATAATGTTCTTAGGAAACTTTTCGTTAAGTTTCGTCAAGTTACATTTGTTTAAGCAAATAGCGAACATGATCGTACTTTACTTAATGTATCAGCTGTGTATACTTGAGATGCGCGCACTGTTGCACTTTTGAGTACATTTTTATTTATGTGAAAATTGTTTGTATTTATTAACTTTTATAATATAATTTTATTATTTTATTTGCTAATGGTATAATATTTTTAAGTTTTAAATGTTAGTTAAATAACATTTTGCGAAAAAAATCCATATATTTGGAATATAAAAGTAAAACAGAAACGCTTAAGCAACTTAAACAAAATATTCGTGATGAAACTAATGAAATACCGCGTGAAATGTGTGAGAATATAACGAAAAATGTGCTAAAAATGGCTCGCATATGTGAGGATAACAGAGGCGGACATTTATCTGATATTGTATTTTATACACAATTGCCCACATTAAATACGAGAAAAACATTTAAGAATTCAGGTACAATCACACATTGTTATTTTGCTGTTTGAATTTAATGTAATTTGTACTTAAATTGAATAACGAATATGTATTTTTAAACACAAACATATCTATTTTGGTATGTACACATAAATATCTATAAATTAAAAATATTATTATTATTATTATTATTATTATTATTATTATTATTATTATTATTAAAAATATATCTAGAAAGATAATAAAAGATGATCTGAAATTATTTTTTATCGATCTTAAATTTCATATTTATTTTAAATACATATTTCTAACATAAGTAAAATTTTTTTTAAATTCTTGTAACAGGTTTTTGCTTTACTATACCCAAGCTAAGTTTTCATATTTTTTAAAGCTAATAAGAATTAAAAATGCTCTAGGAATTTTCAGTGACAAAAATATATTATTTTAAATAAGTGACCGTTTTTTTACAAAAATAAAACTTTCAAAGTATTCTAAATCGATTTCTGTTTAATGATAATAAGTATAATATTTTTATAAAGTATTAACAGTTGAAACGCGCCAATTATTAATAACGCGCTAGGGAGCGAAAATGCGCCTTTTGGGTAGTTAAAAAGCGCTAAATTTATTTCAACTGTCATTGTGTTGCTTTCTTGCTATTGATTTTTTCGTTACTGTTATGACCAATTGTTTAATTGCAGGTGGGAATTCCAAGGACACAACCATGAACATGGTAAAAGTTTTTGTCAAGCGAGCAGAAGGTTTAAAGGTTGTTCATATTAATGCTCAGAGCATTAACAACAAAATTGATGAATTCAGATTGGTTTTCGAAAATTCAAATGTTGATGTCATTTGCGTTTCTGAAACTTGGCTTGCCATGGATACTGCCGACAATTTTATACGTTTACACGGATACAGTGTTTTTAGAGCGGATCGTGTTGGAAAAGCTGGGGGTGTTGCTATTTTCGTCAAAAACACTATTTCATGTAGGCTCTTTATTAAGTCCGACAATGGGGACAGAGTTGAGTTTTTGTTTATTGAAGTTTTCTCACCTGCCTCGAAGATGCTAGTTGGTTGTGTCTATAGACCTAACAAGCAAGTACCTTTTGATAACTTTTTGCAAATTTTGGAAACTATCTCAGTAGCTTATAATGACATAATAATTGCGGGTGACTTTAACTCTAATATTATCACTGATTCGAATTTAACAAATGACATGTCCTCTATTGGTCTCTTTCCTGTCAACTCAACAAACCCAACCCACTTCACCAACACTAGTACTACTCTTTTGGATCTATTCTTTGTATGTAATATGTCTAAAGTCAACTTTTATAGTCAAGTTTCTGCTTCCTGTTTCTCTAGACATGATTTGATATTTCTTACTTATTTTTTTACTACCCAATCAGAGAGGGCCTCATTCAGTTACAGAGATTTTAAAGGTATTAACTGCAATGCTTTGTTTAATGAGTTTTATAATATCAATTGGGATAGTTTATATTACATGCCTTCTGTGGACGAACAATTAAATTTTTTGGAAGCAAATATATTCAATCTTTTTAATAGTACTGTTCCCGTTAAAACTCGTATCTTACCTAACAAGTCCAAGCCATGGTTCTCTAATGCAATTGCACAGTCTATCGCTCAACGGGATATTGCTTATGCCAGGTGGAAACGTTTTAGAACTTCTGAGCTACATCGGAATTACCGTGTAGCCAGAAGAACTGCTAATATCAAAATAGGTAATGCCAAAAGGGATTACTACTCCAAACGATTTGAATCCGCTCTTGACTCTGGGAAAACTTGGAAAACAATTCGCGAAATCGGAGTTGGTAAGGAAAAAGGTGCTCCTAACCTTAACCATGTTAACGCGGATGAATTAAATAAGACTTTTACTGATTTGCCTGTTCAACCAGCTAACTTGAGCTTTTATAGTTCTAATAGGCCCACGGATAATAATTTCAGCGGCTGCTTTGGGTTTACTTGTGTTAGCCAACTTGACGTGTATTCTGCCTTCATGGCTATTAAATCCCATGCAGTTGGAAGTGATAAAATGCATCCTAAGTTTGTTGCTATTCTTCTTCCGTTACTACTACCTTATATCACGCATCTTTTTAATACTATTATTACTACTAGTACATTTCCTTCCAATTGGAAGCATGCTAAAATAATTCCGGTCCCAAAATCCACCACTGAGTTTCGACCAATTGCCATTTTATGTTTCTTATCCAAAGTTCTTGAAAAAATTCTATTCCTGCAGATAGGTAAATTTATTGAAGAAAATAATCTTTTGTTCGTGAGACAATCTGGCTTCCGTGTGAATCACAGCTGTACTACGACACTAGCTGATGTAACTGAAAATATACGTCAGGATCTTGATAATGGACAAATTACATTTCTGGTTCTTCTTGATCACTCCAAGGCCTTTGATACGGTGGATCATGACACTCTAATTTGGAAACTTATAAATTTTTTCAACTTTTCTTCCTCTGGCGTCAGGCTTGTTTCTTCATACCTACGTGGGCGTTCACAATCGGTACTTGTTAATGGTGAACTTTCTAAACCTCTTTTTCTTGAACGTGGAGTACCACAAGGGTCAATTCTTGGACTACTCTTGTTTTCCCTATATATTAACGATATGCCTAGACAAGTATCCTATTGTAATTTACATATTTATGCAGATGACGTACAGCTTTACTTAAGTAGCTCAATGGAAATGATAAGTCACAATATTGGAAAGTTGAATTATGATTTGGATAGAATTTACCTCTGGGCAACTGCCAATGGTCTTTGTCTGAATCCTTCTAAAACCAAAAGTCTTGTCATTCGAAATAAGCGTGTTGTGCTAGATTTCAGTGAGGACATCATAATTAACAATACTAAAATCAACATAGTTCCATCTGCCAGGAATCTAGGTTTAGTATTTAACAGTAATCTTACATGGTCTGATCATATTACCACCCTTGTGGGTAAAACATATTGCAAATTGAGAACTTTGTGGTTAACTAAGGATTTCACCCCCCTTAGGATTCGCATAATGCTTGCAAAATCATTTCTGATTCCTGTTTTAACATATGGCTGCGAAATTTTTGCCAAATGCGAAATGGCTAGTATGCGTAAAATTTTCGTCCTTTTTAATAATATCGTACGTTATGTCTATGTCTATGCTGTATTTAACTGACTCATAGCAAATTAATTTTCTTATCAATCTCTTTTAATAATCTATCTTCACTTTCACGAAATATTCTTTGTATGTCTGTTTGTAGTTGTTGAGTTAATTTTTCAAACCGCTCATCCATTAGCTGTATAAACTTGAGTGGAGAGCTTGAATTTGTTGAATAAAGAGAAGATAAGTTTGCAGAACTAAAAGATTTTGGTGTGTTTTCGATTAAAGAGGCCTGTGTAACTTCTCTTAATCGTTTTGGCGCGGATGTTTTTATTGTGTTATCCAAAATATTTGTTAACACTTAATTTTTTTGTTTTTGTTGCTTGTTAGTTTTTTTATTATTGCTTTTAATACATTTATGTTTATTTATTTGAACTTTTTCTATATATCTTATAATTATGTATATTTATTTGGCTTAAGTTCATTATTAAAAATGTGATAGCTAAGAATGGAAATTTTTATTAAAAATGAAGTAATTCCGATACTAGCCGAGTGTAATGCATTTTCGAAATCAGCTACGATTTCTCGTCAGCACTCTTTCTATTCGGTACTACTGTAAGTTCAATGTTGATTTGTTCTATTTAAACAAACTTTAATTAGAATTTGAATACTGGAATTCTATTCATATTCCTTATTGTTTAGACCGAACTAAATCACATACAACTCAATGTTCTCTTATTCTCATTCTATTTGCATTTATCACTAGTTACTTCTATTATTTATTTTTATTTTCATTTTGCTTTTTGGCCATCCATTGGATGACACTAAATTTATTTAATTTTTAAATATTTTTATTTATCATTCTGTTATTCGATTGCTTTCGATAATTTTTCTATTCATAATTTTACATTGAGCCATGTGTTTGTAAACAATAAGAAATATGAATAGAATTCCAGTATTCAAATTCTAATTAAAGTTTGTTTAAATAGAACAAATCAACATTGAACTTACAGTAGTACCGAATAGAAAGAGTGCTGACGAGAAATCGTAGCTGACTTCGCAAATCCATTACACTCGGCTAGTATCGGAATTACTTAATTTTTAATAAAAATTTCCATTCTTAGCTATCACATTTTTAATAATGAACGTAAGCCGAATAAATAGACATAATTATAAGATATATAGAAAAAGTTCAAATAAATAAACATAAATGTATTACAAACACATGGCTCAATGTAAAATTATGAATAGAAAAATTATCGAAAGCAATCGAATAACAGAATGATAAATAAAAATATTTAAAAATTAAATAAATTTAGTGTCATCCAATGGATGGCAAAAAAGCAAAATGAAAATAAAAATAAATAATAGAAGTAACTAGTGATAAAAGCAAATAGAATGAGAATAAGAGAACATAGAGTTGTATGTGATTTAGTTCGGTCTAAACAATAAGGAATATGAATAGAATTCCAGTATTCAAATTCTAATTAAAGTTTGTTTAAATAGAACAAATCAACCTTCAACTTACAGTAGTACCGAATAAAAAGAGTGCTGACGAGAAATCGTAGCTGATTTCGAAAATGCATTACACTCGGCTAGTATCGGAATTACTTAATTTTTAATAAAAATTTCCATTCTTAGCTATCACATTTTTAATAATTAACTTAAGCCGAATAAATAAACATAATTATAAGATATATAGAAAAAGTTCAAATAAATAAACATAAATGTATTACAAACACTTGGCTCAATGTAAAATTATGAATAGAAAAATTATCGAAAGCAATCGAATAACAGAATGATAAATAAAAATATTTAAAAATTAAATAAATTTAGTGTCATCCAATGGATGGCCAAAAAGCAAAATGAAAATAAAAATAAATAATAGAAGTAACTAGTGATAAATGCAAATAGAATGAGAATAAGAGAACATAGAGTTGTATGTGATTTAGTTCGGTCTAAACAATAAGGAATATGAATAGAATTCCAGTATTCAAATTCTAATTAAAGTTTGTTTAAATAGAACAAATCAACATTCAACTTACAGTAGTACCGAATAGAAAGAGTGCTGACGAGAAATCGTAGCTGATTTCGAAAATACATTACACTCGGCTAGTATCGGAATTACTTAATTTTTAATAAAAATTTCCATTCTTAGCTATCACATTTTTAATAATGAACTTAAGCCGAATAAATAGACAAAATTATAAGATTATTGCTTTTATTTTGGCTTCTCAATTTAGATGTATACATTTAGTTTCAAGTTGGAGTTATTCTTTGTTTTTCTTTGTTTTTTGAATAATTGTCTTTGATTTAATTATTCTTGTTTGTTATTGGTATAATTTATTTATAATTTATTTATGATTGCTTTGTTATGTATTTTGTTTAATGCTTTGCTTATTACAAAAAATAAAAAATAAATTATCAACAGAGCACAATAAAAACACGTCCGACTTCTCTCGCAAACTCTATATTGTATTTAGTAAATAACAAACTTCTTGTAATAATTCGTTCTTAAATTCAGTTCATCTATCAGACTTTAAATTCTTAAAATAAATCCATATTTTAATAAAAATTGTTCAACTAATAATTTAGCAATACTTCTAGCATCTTTTGTTTCAATTGGGTGTGCTATTACATATTTTGTTAACTCGCACTGCATTGTTAGTATATATCTGTAACCATTTGAAATTCTTAAAGGTCCTACAGTATCTATTTCTACTGTTTCAAAACTAGTGCTAGGACTTTCTGTTATGATAATTTCCTTTTAATATGTTTTGTTTGCTTGTTTCTTAAACATTAATCGCATTTATTAATGTAATCTCTAACCATCTTTCTCATGTTTTTCCATACCTTACGTTGTTTTAATTTTAGGACTGGTTTTCTTATACCAAAATGTCCTGATAATGGTGAATTGTGGAATTCTTCTATAGTTTTCATTTGTCGTAATTTGCTGCAAAGGTTTATATAATATTATGTTAAATTCTAACTTTTTGTGTTTATTTGATTTTAATAATTTCTGGTATACCTAATTGTAAATTTTACTTAAATATCACAGTGCAACACGAAAAAAATAACCATATACGGACATTACTACGTGAAAGAAGACCAAATAAAAGACCCGTGCCTCCCAGTTTTGCCCAAAGTCATACACTTTTTTTTTATGGGCCTCCAAAGATTTGGGGCCTTGGTGCCATTTTTGCAAAAAGTGATAATTTTCTCAGGCTCATATCTTGCAAACCGTTCGGAATTTTAATTTACTCTTTGAGGCAAAGTTGTAACCCTCTTTATAAAGAACAAAAATTATGAACATAAAAAATTAAAAAACGAATAATTTTAGATCAAAATCGCAAAAAACTTTAAAAAATTCAAATTTTTTTTACCTTTTTCCCCCTGTTCAGGTCCATAGGTAGCAAACCGTTCAAAATTCAAGGAAACAGCAAACTAAAAAAATTTACCTAACATCCCAATAAACAACTTTTTAGAACATAAAAACTTCCTAGGAATGATTCTTAACACCGTTTAGGTAGCGCTTATGTAGCCGCAAAAGTTAAAAATTTACGAAAATTTTTGAATATCATTTGTTTTTTATTTTCTTCAACATTGAGATACTGTGCTGTCTATTACAAATAAATAATAAAAAAAAATATTCGTATTATTTTTATAAAGTTGATGGCCCTGGTCTTGCTAATCGCGCTCTTTTAAGTTGATGATCCAAATCGTCGTCCGAATCTGACTCTGATTCAGAACTTACGGTGTCCACAGGCACATTGCTTCCAGACTGCCTTCCATCATTAGCTTTTTCTTTTTCACATACCTTATTAACATCATAAAGGGTTATTTTGTGACTCCACCAACATACCTAAAATGAATTAGAAAAGAAATAAAAAATAATGCAAAACCATGCAATAATAAAATTGATATTACCTCTGCAAGCAATGCGACGAATTTTTTGCCTTTGTACCGTTTTTCCACGGGCATTGTGGTTTAGTGAAACCGTTCTCCTTGTTCACCGGATTTGGTAGGGGTTCTTTTATAAAGTCGTCAGAATTAAAATGAAGAAAATGCAGCTTTAATGTCATCAATATGCCGATTTTCTCAAAATAATACAGCATTTCTTTCACCCATTCTCTTGCTTGCGGTTCCGCGTCTCGATCCCCTACCAAGACTCTGGTGCATACACGCTGAAGGTTAATCCGTGCCATTGAATGATTTTCATCAAGCGATGAATCAAATTTGCTCTTGAATAGCTTTCTAATGTCAGGGCCATTAAGTACGCCTATTAAATGAAGACAAATATAAGGGCAGAAAAGAAAACATTAACATAGTGTAAATAGCTATAGTACAACGAATTGAACAAAAAAATCGTTCTAAATTTACTGCAATAGCTTATTTTATTTTCGAAGCATTTTATTTTTTAATAGTTTTGGTCCATCTCTTCCCTGTTGGGGCTCATAGTCGGTATCAAATCGATCTCGATTAGTAACACCACTTGCTGTAGTCATTTCTGTAAATTCTGTCGCGCGCGAGAAAATAACAAAGTAGAGCTGGCAAACTAAATTTTTCACTCACTCAAGAGAGAGAGAAAATTACTCATTGTGCAGAACAATGAGTATTATATATTTCTTTGCAGATTTTTTTTCTCTTTTTTTAACATGCTGCCAGACTTAATATTTTGTGCGCGCGAGAAAATAACAAAGTGGAGCTGGCAAACTAAATTTTTCACTCACTCAAGAGAGAGAGAAAATTACTCATTGTGCAGAACAATGAGTATTATATATTTCTTTGCAGATTTTTTTTCTCTTTTTTTAACATGCTGCCAGACTTAATATTTTGTCTTTAAAAAAGTAATACCAATTCATTTTGTATTTTACAAAGACAGAGCTGCCATTCTTATTAATTTTAATGTATCAACCAAAGAAATAAATACACGGCATTCAGACTATGTTTTTTGTAACATGACTCGTTTTAAAATAACTTTCAAAAACTTCAAGAATTTACATTATTTTACTACAAACTTGTGTCTTTTTTATTTTTGTTTTAATTTCGTTGTTTATTCTTCTTCTTGAACGTTTTGACCATGGTACAGCTATGTACCTTAATTGTAATGTACAATTACCTTAAAGGTAATTATACCATGGCATATACGAAAGAGAATAAAGAAACATAGAAAAAAAAAGAGAAACGTCAAAAAGTAATATGAAAAACAGAAATCGTGTTACTTTTGTAACGTCTTTGCCTTCTCTACTTCCTTCGCCCTCAAAAATTTGTAACATGTACCAGTAACGTGTTAGAAGTAACATAGTCTCAATGCCGTGATAGTAAGACAGAATAAAAATTTATTATTTCAAAAAAAACTTTGAATTTTGGCAGAGTTGCCGTTATTATTAATTTTAATGTATAAACCAAAGAAATACCTAGTAAGACAGAATAAAATTAATTATTTCACAAAAATCTTTTAATATCTTTACGTTTATTTTAATTTTTACATAAAATTATCTTGTATAATAATGTTGGATACCTTACTGCAATAGGAAAAATAACTTAGTGTTTTGTTAATGATGACTTAATAAAATTGTAATTTATTTCATATATAATGTTTTACATAGGTTTCCACACAACCCAGGAGGTACTATGCACTGTGCTTTGCCAATTATTTTATATGGCTGGCATCCCCAGTAGGAATACATACCATGCACTAAAACTATAATAGAAAAAAATA
Organism: Melanophora roralis; assembly: GCA_963583895.1. NCBI lineage: Eukaryota > Metazoa > Arthropoda > Insecta > Diptera > Rhinophoridae > Melanophora > Melanophora roralis. The sequence continues at coordinate 51,929,684 of OY757188.1, forward strand.
TCACAGTTATTTTATAAAATATTTTTGGTTTTTGTTACGGAAGTGTCGTGTGCACCTTGCTTTTAAAGGTTAGTGTCGATAAGACAGTATCGATCAGCTGATGATGTATGCATACGTACGTTTTGATTGATCGAAAATGGAGAATGCAAATGGCTCCTGGACATGGGGCAAATAGCTGAATACCTGTCAGGAGGACATATTGGAGCGAAGAAAAAATTTTAAAGATGGCTATTCTTGGTTTGGCGGTCTAAAAGAGTGGTGGTGTTTTTTTGAGTGAAGTTTTTATGGGTTTTGATATTGAAAAATTTTTAAATTAAAAGAAAACAAAAGACAGCGGGGAAAAAAGTAAATAAACATAGCTAAATATTTAAAAAGAGAAAAAACTTTATTAAAAGAAAACATTAATTAAAAATCTAAAATAAATGTGAAAATTAATACCTAAAAATAAATAGAAAATTAAAACCTAAAAATCAATATATGAACTTAAAACCTAGAAATTAATATAAAATAAATTTTGCACAATAAAATCCTTAAAATAAAATTAAAAAACTGGAACCTGGGAAGAAAATTAAGAACCTGAAATTAAAATATAAAATTAAAAGCCTGAAAATAAAAGTAAAATAAAGAAACTAAGAAGAAAATACAAAAACCCTAAAAGTAAAAATAGAAAATTAAAAGCTGAAAATAGAAATTCAAAAACGGAAAGCTGAAATTAAATTAAAGAGAAAACTGAAAATAGAAATTAAATTAAAAAGAAAGCAACTCCACTGCAACAGCAACCGCACAACCACCAGCAGCCAGCCGAGAAGAGTAAGCCATCAGCCCACATAGCCCTGGCAGGCGTTCAGCGGTTTGGTCAGTGCCCAGAAGAGTACCCCATCAGCAGCACACTGTACCTGGAAAGAAAAATTAAGGTCAGGTAATTCTGCCAAATTAGACCCCGACGACACTTCGAGGACAGAGACGGACTTCTATGAAACAGACACAGACACATACATATACATATATTTTTATAAGTTAGGGAAACCTAGGCTAGATTATAGTTGTTACCTATCGGGATAGTTAGGGTTGAGCTCGGGCCAAAATATCTCGCGGTGGCTAAGGGGAAGTTTCCCGTAAGTCGCGTAGGTTTTTCTGGAAAAAAAACAAATATAAAATTATATATTAATCAACACAATTTTTAATATTATTTAGGATTTAATCCCAATTTTCTTGTTAATTTATAGGGTTTGTTGTTGGTTAAGTTTGTCTATATGCATTTCATTGGTTCTTACACCAAATCATCAGTAGACTTCAACCACCCAAATTCTTAAAAAACTCATGAATATTTACTGTCTTTATATAATAACCTCATTAAACAAAATGAGAATTACTATAAGAAAACCAAAACGTTCAAGTTTTCTTAAGAATCCAACAAACCATTATGCGCTATTCGCTTGTTTTGATTTTCTTTTTCCCCTTACATTTGAATAGCCATTGGTTATTACTAAATGTATAAAGGGGCAACCGAAAACAAAACCTTGTTGTTAAACAACACAATTTTTAATATTATTTAGGATTTAACCAACAACAAACCCTATAAATTAACAAGAAAATTGGGATTAAATCCTAAATAATATTAAAAATTGTGTTGTTTAACAACAAGGTTTTGTTTTCGGTTGCCCCTTTATACATTTAGTAATAACCAATGGTTATTCAAATGTAAGGGGAAAAAGAAAATCAAAACAAGCGAATAGCTAATAATGGTTTGTTGGATTCTTAAGAAAACTTGAACGTTTTGGTTTTCTTATAGTAATTCTCATTTTGTTTAATGAGGTTATTATATAAAGACAGTAAATATTCATGAGTTTTTTAAGAATTTGGGTGGTTGAAGTCTACTGATGATTTGGTGTAAGAACCAATGAAATGCATATAGACAAACTTAACCAACAACAAACCCTATAAATTAACAAGAAAATTGGGATTAAATCCTAAATAATATTAAAAATTGTGTTGTTTAACAACAAGGTTTTGTTTTCGGTTGCCCCTTTATACATTTAGTAATAACCAATGGTTATTCAAATGTAAGGGGAAAAAGAAAATCAAAACAAGCGAATAGCGAATAATGGTTTGTTGGATTCTTAAGAAAACTTGAACGTTTTGGTTTTCTTATAGTAATTCTCATTTTGTTTAATGAGGTTATTATATAAAGACAGTAAATATTCATGAGTTTTTTAAGAATTTGGGTGGTTGAAGTCTACTGATGATTTGGTGTAAGAACCAATGAAATGCATATAGACAAACTTAACCAACAACAAACCCTATAAATTATATATTAATTTTTATTTATTGTTGAACTAATTGTTTTTAATACAAATTTTTGATTTTTAGCTTGGCTTTAGTTCATATAATTTCTTTTTTATTAGAAGAAATAATTATATTCCGTTAATGTTGAAAGAAACTTTCAATTTGAAAAAAGCTGATTTTTTTACCGCTACTAGCCGAGTAGAATGCATTTCGTCCTAACTTACAAAGTAAAAACAAAAAGAAAACACTGATACCGTATACTTTTCTCTGTTACATGTAAGTTAAATAGGTGATGTTTACAACCATATACACTACTACCGTTCAAAGAGTACTGATGATGAAATTGCGTAGCTGCTTTCGAAAATGTTATAGTTGTTAGAATGGTTAATAACACAGTGCAACACGAAAAAAATAACCATATTCGGACATCACTACGTGAAAGAAGACCAAAAAAGAAAAGACCCGTGTCTCCTAGTTTTGCCCAAAGTCATGCACTTTTTTTGTTATGGGCCCCCAAAGACTTGGGGCCTTTTTGCCATTTTTGAAAAAAGTGATAATTTTCTCAGGCTCATATCTTGCAAACCGTTCGGAATTTTAATTTACTCTTTGAGGCAAAGTTGTAGCCCTTTTTAAAAGAAACAAAAGTAATGAACATAAAAAATTAAAAAAAAAATAATTTTAAACCAAAATCGCAAAAAACTTTAAAAAATTCAAATTTTTTTTACCTTTTTTCCCCTGTTCAGGTCCATAGGTAGCAAACCGTTCAAAATTCAAGGAAACAGTCAACTACAAAAATTTACCTAACATCCCAATAAACAACTTTTAAGAACATATAAACTTCCTAGGAATAATTCTTAACACCGTTTAGGTAGCGCTTAAGTAGCCGCAAAAGTTAAAAATTTTACGAAAATTTTTGAATTTCATTTGTTTTTTATTTTTTTCAACATTGAGATACTGTGCTGTCTATTACAAAAAAATAATAAAAAAAAATATTCGTTGATGTCCCTGTACTTGCAAATCGCACTATCTTAAGTTGAGGATCCAAATCGTCGTCCGAATCTGACGCTGATTCAGAACTTATGGTGTCCACAGGCACGTTGCTTCCAGACTGCTTTCCATCATTAGCTTTTTCTTTTTCACATACCTAATTAACATCATTAAGGGTTATCTTGTGACTCCACCAACATACCTAAAATGAATTAGAAAAGAAATCAAAGATAATACAAGACCATGCAACAATAAAATTGATATTACCTCTGCAAGCAATGCGTCGAATTTTTTGCCTTTGTACCGTTTTTCTATGGGCATTGTGGTTTGGTGGAACCGTTCTCCTCGCTCATCGGATTCGGTAGGGAGTCCTTTAATAAAGTCGTCAAAATAAAAATAAAGAAAATGCAGCTTTAACGTCATCGATATGCCGATTTTCTCAAAATAATACAGCATTTCTTTCACCCATTCTCTTGCTTGCGGTTCCGCGTCTCGATCCCCACTACGCTGAAGGTTAATCCATGCCATTGAATGATTTTCATCAAGCGATAAATCAAGTTTGCTCTTGAATAGCTTCTAATGTCAGGGCCATTAAGTACGCCTATTAAATGAAGACAATTATAAGGGCAGAAAAGAAAACATTAACATCGTGTAAATAGCTATAGTACAACGAGGTGAACAAAAAATCGTTCTAAGTTTACTGCAATAGCTTTTTTATTTTTGTCATCGCTTGAACAATTTACAACGGCCACTTCAATGAATTTTTTAAAATTCCTAATTTTATATGGAGCAAATGCAGCAAAATGTCTTGAGTATTGTCAATTAAAGGTGCATTCTTAAGTCTATTTTGTTTTATTTGTTCCTGCACACTTCCTCCTTGGGCCCATGAATTACATTGGAATTGATTTACAGGTGAGCGCAAATCCCAATTACAAAGAAAACAAAAGAATTTTGGAAAGCCGCCCTCATCGATGATTCCTTGCAAAATATTGATGACCTTCAAATCTCAGCAAATCTTCCATTTATTTTCGTAGAATTTGATTTTTTATTAGTTATTAGTTTTGGTCCATCTCTTTCCTGTTGGGGCTCATATTCGGTATCAAATCGATCTTGATTAGTAACACCACTTGCTGTAGTCATTTCTGTAAATTCTGTATTACGATCTGGAGTTTGTGGCCTTGGGAATACAAAATTTTCAGGTGCAAGTACTGGAAGTGTGGCTGCCACAGTTGCTTTATAAATTTTGTTCTTCTCATCATGTCTATTTAATCAAGATGTGTAATTAACGCATGCATAAGAACTGGTTCCACCATGATCACCTGGGCGATTAATACAGTTTACCGGCTTACAATATTTCATACTATGTTTGCCTCCATTCAACCATGCTATGAGATTATTATAACATTGCGTTAGGTGTGTAATTTTTACCGGTCAAATCTATTTCGTCCAAAAATAACTTATATGCTGTTTTAAATTCACCTGTTAAAAGATTCTTTTCCTTTTGAAATCTTGTTGAATTATTTTTTCTGATTTGATGACCGCAAATGTAGCAAAAGAAATAAATATTTTTACACTGCATATTGAAATTGTCAGTTGCCAATGTTGTATGCGTATTATGCTGTAGAACTTTCTCTATAACTTTCACCGCTGAGATCTTGTTGACGTCGCGCTGTGTAATGCCTCGATGTGGGAGTCGCGTCGCTTTTATATTGTGATCTGCGTTCCTTGATGCGTGTGCGGTCGGTGCGTGATCGCGTGAGCTGTTTACTGAAATCTTAGGTAAATTTTTGTAGTTGATTTCTTGATAAGTTTGGGTGCAATAATTTCTTCTTTTTAAATTTATCCAATTGCTATTTCATTTTGGATTGTCCTCGCTTATTGAAAAAATTGGTAGTAGGTACATATGTAGGTAATTTATTGTTGGTATAAACAATAGTTATTAAAAATTAATAACAAAGAAAAAAAAAGTATGTACATAATTTAATTAAAGGCCGTTAACGATCATTATTGCTATTTGTGTATGATGTATTTTGTTGTTTAGGGTTTCCTGCAATTTTAAAGTTTGCCTACCTGTTTAGGTTGCAAGACTTTTCGCGGCTATCTCACATGCATATACACATATTTATATGCACAAGAGTTCTCTATTACACTAAAGACAGATACAATATATGTAATTAAGGCAATTTGATTAAACGTAAGGAAGAGATAACTTCATAACTACATACATACACACATTTTGGTGGAAATTTTTAACTTTTGCGGCTACCTAAGCGCTACCTTAACGGTGTTAAGGATCATTCCTAGGAAGCTTATATGTTCTAAAAAGTTGTTTATTGGGATGTTAGGTAAATTTTTGTAGTTGACTGTTTCCTTGAATTTTGAACGGTTTGCTACCTATGGACCTGAACAGGGGAAAAAAGGTAAAAAAAATTTGAATTTTTTAAATTTTTTTGCGATTTTGGTTTAAAATTAGTTATTTTTTAATTTTTATGTTCATTACTTTTGTTCCTTTTAAAAAGGGCTACAACTTTGCCTCAAAGAGTAAATTAAAATTCCGAACGGTTTGCAAGATATGAGCCTGAGAAAATTATCACTTTTTGCAAAAATGGCAAAAAGGCCCCAAATCTTTGGGGGCCCATAACAAAAAAAGTGCATGACTTTGGGCAAAACTGGGAGACACGTGTCTTTTCTTTTTTGGTCTTCTTTCACGTAGTGATGTCCGAATATGGTTATTTTTCCATGACTTAAAAAATTACACACAGTGTAATACATAGAAGCAAATCTTAAACAAACTTGACAACCGACTGCGATCAGATGTACGACTGAGTGCACCTTATATTGATTCGCCTTGGCAGCACCTACATTTTGCTTCGTGATAATCAATATGGAGCGCGCGAGAAAATAACAAAGTAGAGCTGGCAAACTAAATTTTTCACTCACTCAAGAGAGAGAGAAAATTACTCATTGTGCAGAAAAATGAGTATTATATATTTCTTTGCAGATTTTTTTTCTCTTTTTTTAACATGCTGCCAGACTTAATATTTTGTCTTTAAAAAAGTAATACCAATTCATTTTGTATTTTACAAAGACAGAGATGTCATTCTTATTAATTTTAATGTATCAACCAAAGAAATACATACACGGCATTCAGACTATGTTTCTTGTAACATGACTCGTTTTAAAATAACTTTCAAAAACTTCAAGAATTTACATTATTTTACTACAAACTTGTGTCTTTTTTATTTTAATTTCGTTGTTTATTCTTCTTCTTGAACGTTTTGACCATGGTACAGCTATGTACCTTAATTGTAATGTACAATTACCTTAAAGGTAATTATACCATGGCATATACGAAAGAGAATAAAGAAACATAGAAAAAAGAAGAGAAACGTCAAAAAGTAATATGAAAAACAGAAATCGTGTTACTTTTGTAACGTCTTTGCCTTCTTTACTTCCTTCGCCCTCTAAAAATTTGTAACATGTACCAGTAACGTGTTACAAGTAACATAGTCTCAATGCCGTGATAGTATGACAGAATAAAAATTTATTATTTCAAAAAAAACTTTTAATTTTTGCAGAGTTGCCGTTATTATTAATTTTAATGTATAAACCAAAGAAATACCTAGTAAGACAGAATAAAATTAATTATTTCACAAAAATCTTTTAATATCTTTACGTTTATTTTAATTTTTACATAAAATTATCTTGTATAATAATGTTGGATACCTTACTGCAATAGGAAAAATAACTTAGTGTTTTGTTAATGATGACTTAATAAAATTGTAATTTATTTCATATATAATGTTTTACATAGGTTTCCACACAACCCAGGAGGTACTATGCACTGTGCTTTGCCAATTATTTTATATGGCTGGCATCCCCAGTAGGAATACATACCATGCACTAAAACTATATTAGAAAAAAATATCACAGTTATTTTATAAAATATTTTTGGTTTTTGTTACGAAAGTCCAAATAAATTATACCGATAAAATATTTTGTTTAAAAATTTTGCATACTTTGGAATCTTTTGTCCAATGTTTATATGTGCAATTAGCGCAAATATAGTAATCACAATTATTACAAATGCATATTTCAGCATTTGCCTTTTTCAGGCAACCGCAATGGCAACAAAAAAAAACCTGAAAAAACAAACATTGAACGGAACACAATTGAACGAAAAGCGCTCAGTAAAATAACCGGATCACTTCGTTCAATTTGGTGATCCGATCATTTTGACCCGTTCGTTCATGAGCTACACAGCTCTACAAAACATTTAGTCCAGTGTGTTAGGAAGAGAACAAATATTGGTCGCTTAAATCTTACTCTAATGTGTGATGGGCCAATAAGATTAAAATAAAAAAACATTAACTTATTTTTAAACTAAAATGTTTTTTGAACAAACCGCATTAATACCTGGCAACTGCTGACCACCATGAATGTAGCACACATTAATAATGGTAAAAATAAGGCCGGATCTCTTAGGACCGAACAAAATCTACTAGTTTGTACCTTAGTGTTTCAGCTGCCAGCTGCTTTACTGTCACGTTTCGATCTTTTGTGGCTTATACAAGACAAACCTGGATAGTGAAAATGATTTAAGTTTTTTTTTTTAATGCTAACGTTTAATTTTAGCTTTCAGAGCAAAACGGCTTTGGTGGCTTAAATAAAATAGTAAATGCCTAAGACAATGTATAAGAGTGCAACAAGTCTACTGAAATAAATAACTTAGTTTTATCGGATTTACTTGGGGACCTTGACACGAATAAGTTCTTCGAATATGACGGATCTTTGACAACCCCATCTTGTGCTCGAGCTGTTAAATGGTTTGTTTTCCAGGATGTCTTAACTATTTCAGCCGAACAAATTCATCCTTTCCGTGAATTATTAGATTGTAATGGCGACGTTATAGTAAATAACTTTCGTTTTGTGCATCCCCTGGGATCGCGAAAAGTAATTTTGCGTCGTAGTATTAAATCTAAAGAATACAATTGTTTTAATATATACTTCTTGCTACATATACACTTACATATAATTAAGGCTAAGGTATACTGAAAAAAAAAGTTTTCAAATCAAGCAGAAACAGTCTTATTTTAAAAATGAAACCGTGACAAAATCGAACTAAGTTTGTTTTTTATTATTTTAAAAAGGTTCGTTCTTGTTTTTAAAATGGAGGAATTGTAAAAAAACATTTTTAAATCAAAATGATTATCTTTTGTTTTAAAGTTTTTCATATTTGTTGCAAACTCTAAACAATCTTAAAACAAAGTTGACAATTTTTAAATTAAAAATAAAATGTTTTAACTAAAAAATGAGAATTTTTAAATTAATAATAGAAGTTTTTGTTTTGATAATGAAACGTTTTAAATATAAAATATAGCATTATTAAATTAAAAATTAAGCATTTTTAAATTAAAAATGCGTGTTTTTGTTTCGACTCTGCATTATACTTACAATAAATCAAATAAAAATAAACCATTTATTTAACTTTTTACTATGTACATATATATATTTGCAAAAATGTAAATGAAATATTGGGTTGACAAAGCTTACTTTGTCTTAAGCTAAAAGGAAATTACAGTCAAATCCCGATAATTCGTAATCGCAAGGGACCGGTCATTTTTTACGATTTATAGGGGTTTTCGATTTAGTGGGGTTTCGATTTAACGGGGTTTAAGTAAAATAAATACGAATTAACGGGGTTTTTCAATTTATTTACTAAAACGATAGAAATAAACATAAAAAACAATTGATAAAAATAATTAATACAAAATAAATAATATAAATACATAAAATAAAGAAGCAAATTCGTTTACTTAGCGTAAAATACAAGTATTTTTGTAACAATCTTATCTTAAGAAAATAAACACACACACACAAGCAAAAGCCACGTAAAAAAATAGCGGTAAACAAAAAATCATTCTTTCCATGTTTTTGTTGTTTTTATTACGAATTATAAGTGGTAGTTAGCAAACAATTACGATCTATAAGAGGTAAAGAAGATTTTATTTGAAAAAAAAATTACGAATTACCGAGGGGACAAAAATGTATGGAAATTTTACGAATTAACGAGATTTTTTCAAGGGACCGAAGGTTTATTACGAATTATCGGGAATTACGATTAATCGGGGTACGAATTATCGGGATTTGACTGTACTTGAAAGATGAATGAATGTAATTTCTTCCATTTTTTAAGAACTTTTGTTTATTAATTATATTTTCACAGCACTTTAATGCTATACCACATAACCTGCGCTCACTCTAATATAATATTTTTAGGTGACAAATGTGGCAACGCTTTTTAAAAAAAAACATTACAGTGAATGATAATTTCTTCTTCTTTTTAACCTATGGGAGAGGATTTTTAACGTTAACAAACTACTCAAAAGTTAACAAAGTATGTCCTAAAAAAACTATAGCGGTTAATTTTGTGTACGCCAAAATGTAGCCCACCTATCCTGCTATCACGGGCAAGTTTCAAAAGTTTGTCAGAATTTCCCAATTTTGGGCTAGAGCCTCAGACATAGTTTGAGTGAACAATTTTGAAAACAGTTTTTTGTCAACTTTGTTCTACAAAAAACTATAGCGGATAATTTGGTGTATGCCAAAATATAGCCCACCTAACCTGCTATCAAGGGCAGGGCCACCTCCCATTTATTTGAGGGAAAAAACTCGAATGATCTCGTCAAGTTTTTAGTCAGCTTGATTGGGGAAAACAACTTTTATGTATCAAATGTTAAACGTGGTAACATATTCAAAACGAAAATTCAAGTTCATCACGAAAATTCTTACCGTACCGCAGTTTCGGAAGTTAAAAAGCAACACAAAAACTTTGACACCTATTTACTAAGGAAGACAAAAGGCCTTCTGATTGTTATTAAGGGTATTGATTCAAATATGAACCGGAAGAGATTTAGGCTAATGTGCAACAAAGGCTTCAGATCCAAATTTGTGTCAAACTTTATGTCGAGTGGAGCTTGAGCCTGGTGATGTAAAACTGACCAAAAATGAAACTTACTCTATCTATGACCTAAAATACATTTTTCATCGTAGAGTTGTAGTTGAAGCGCCACAAAAGCGATCTGGACCCGTACAGTGTTTAACCAGCCCAACGCAAGTAAGCTTAACCCGCCAACAACACAACAAGAGGTGCCAAAAATAAACCTACGGGCCCCAATTTCAGCCGCCTGGAAGCCGTAATAAGATATATGGTTAAACAATTAACGCAGATCATGGCGCAAATAGTTGGCTCGATGCTCTTCTGCAGGCCATGAACTGCCTCAGGGTTTGTTTCTGGAACGCAAACGGCATCCGCCAACACAAAAACGCACTCGAATATTTTTGAACACACCAATTAAATAAAAATAAAATTCAATTGGCCTTAAAAAGTGTCACAACTTTATTGACTTATATAAACCAAAAGAAATAAATTCGAATAGCATTATATTCAATATTTACAAACTAAATTTTTGTGGTCGCACCATGCAGGTGTTTCACATTTAACATGGTATGTGTTGGACATCGTCGAATTTTTGATGGACAGAAACCGTATTATTTCCTCTTTATACCCTTATATATCCGCTTGACATAGTTTGTATTTTCTTTATTATACACTTGCGACCCCATAAAGTATTTATATATATATATGTACTAGCTGACCCGGTGAACTTCGTACCACCTAACAATTATTGAATATATGGATTTTTTAAAAGGAGTACAAAGCTTATTTAGTAATATAGTTTCTTGGAATATATTTATAAGGAAAACAAAAATTCAAAAAGATTACAAAAATAAGGAAGCTCTGTATATTAGTGCTTGAGGTTAATTCCCTTCAGTACATTACCTTGTGATATATAACATTTTTCGTTTTGTTATTAAGCGCAAGTACAAATAAAGTAGATGGTTTGCCCACACGTGAACATAAAACGTATAGTTGGCAATAAGAAAAACATGAATTCTCTAAATTAAGACCACAAATACTCAAGTATTGTCCTTGTGATTTGTTAATTGTCATTGAGAATGCAAGACGAATAGCAAATTGAGTTCGCTTAAAATCAAAAGGCATATCGGTTGGTATCATCGGAATTCTCGGAATGAGAACTTCTTCACCTTTGAATTTTCCTCTAAGTATAATTGCGTAAATAACATGGACTATTAGTTTTGTTATTACCAAACGCGTTCCATTGCAAAGTTATGGTTGGTTTAAATTTCGAAGCACGATAACTACCGAGCCTTCCTTCAGTTGTAAGCTGTGCGGTGGTAAACCAGGTACATACAAGGAGTTTAAAACTTCAGTTGAATAGTTGGTGGCTTCATTTGCGTTTGTTACACAATCAATAGATTTAAAAGAATGCAGAGTACCAACGATTTGATTCTGAACTACATATATAGTTAAAATCATCCACATCTATATTTTTAGTTGCTAAAATTGCCCGTTCACTCAACCAGTCATAATTTTTCCCATTAGCAATTATGTTTTCAAGAGCTTCTATTGCGCGCTTGTGTGCCATTGTGCAGCCGTCCCAGATAATGATTTTACACGCAACCAAAACTTTGGACATGGCGGAGTTTTTCGCAATGTTACGTGTCGGTTGCTCCTTATTTTTAAGGTTTAATGGCAATTTTAACGCTGAGTGAGCTGTGCGGCATCCTTCTTACAATATGGCCGCTATTACAGAAAAAACTACCGCTACAACAATGTTGGATCTCGCACGAACAGTGACTAAAATCAATGACATGAGGAATGTCTTCCCAATTTTACCATGGGCATCCAAGAAAAAAAAACCTCTGTTTAATTCAGCCGATACTGAATTCGGTTAAACTAGTTTGTTTAACCTTATATTGTTTTAACCTATTCTACAAGGCGATGAGCCGAGTAGCGTTTGGGGAATTGTTCAGGCAGTAACACCAGGACAATTAGATTTAGTAACTCAAGCACTTGGAACTTGGTTACTGATGGCGAGGAGAAAGTAATAACACGTTTTAGTTTGCTTCTTAAAAACCTTCTCCCTTTTTTATTTAAATTTTGTGGCTTATATACTATTAATTAATTATTAAAGTTAAAAGAACAAAGAACAATTTAAAATGCTGAGTAATTTCAACCTTAAAATAAGTATCAAATTACCTAAAAAATGTTGACTTAATAAAGTTAATAAATTCTAAAAGAAAAAATAAAGTTAATAAACTCTAAGAACATTGTATCTTGCTGACCAGGCATTTATGTCGTTATGTGGGTCATTGCATGCAATGATCACTTCTGCTTGTTCAGCAGAAGGGTGCAAAGAACTCTAGCAAACAAACAAGAACTAAATAATTAAAGCTAACGTAAGTCAGCAAAATACAATGTGATGAGAAATATTTAATACAATAAAATGTTAAAATAATAAAAAAAATAATTGTGAATATATGAACATGCACCCCCCGTTGACGCTACGCTCAACTAGCATTTATCTTCAAACTTGGATTGTAAATTTCTGTCGAGGGGCGGGCGACGGAGCTTGAATGTTGTTAGATGATTGTGAGCTGCAAGTAGATGATTGAGGAAGTTCTGGGAGTTGGGTAGGATTTGACCTTTTGCGTAACCAAGCTCTAATTAGGAGGTAGATGATGGATATTGCACTAATGATTAACGCGGAGTATGCAATGGTGGTGTTGTGTTTTGAAGATGGGTGAAATTGCATGTTGGACGTGTTCAGGGCTTCTAGTTTCTGTTGTGCAGCTGTCAATTTGATGAGTTGTTGTGCGATTTGGTCTGGGCTTGGTAAAGCGGTAGTGTCATTGATGTGGTTAATTCTAGGCGTGTATTGATCGGATAATTCTGAAATATTTCCCAGGCTAGTGTAGGATGAAGAGATATTTGTTGATATTGATTGTTGCCCAGATACGTAGATGGAATCATGCTTAAGAAGGCATTCTGGATTGATGGTTAGAATACCTGATCCGATTAGGTTTATCGGTATAATTTCTTTTCTGCAAACGGCCAAAGCATGGGTAAGAGATGAAGATGAGTACAACCATTTATTTTTGTGAGTTAACGGAGTCCAAGTGACGTTAGTCGGGAAATTCTTTAGAGTACACTTTGGTATGGTTATATAATTGAATAAGTTGATTTCACAAGAGCATTTTTCAGCTTCAAAGTTATATTGTAGTTGCACATTATAGCATATAAATATATCAAGGCCGACCGGATCGCATCCTTTTAACTGCGCTGATGATACTGGGAAGTAACGCCGTGAGATTGGATTTATCGCTATTGTCGTACTGCAGACATCAATTGTTAGCATGGTATGATTTAACAGGAACAGGGATTAAGTGGTACAGAGTAAATCTTTCATGTTCTATTAATGGTAGAGTTATCTTGAACACCGCAAGTTCCCGAGTGAGGCCACCTTGTATTTTCATTAATTTGTAGAAATCTAGTAGGTCATATTCCGATGCTGGCAGCTTCAATGTTTGAGGTATGTGGGTTTTGATTGTTTGTATTTCAGTTTCTTGTTGAGGTGGGGTAAGTAGTAACGGATGAATTTTTCCGTAGTGAGTGTCAGTCAGAGCATCCAAAATATAGGTTTGTATCCTTTGCAAATTGTTGGCAATAAGCAAAAGTTGCATCATGCCTGTGCTGAATAGCTGCGATAGCTTTAGTTGACATAACTCTTGCGTTAATGTATCTTCTGATTTCATGATTTCATTTATTTTTGATACAATCTGGTCAAACTTGAACCTTGAGGCTGTTAGGCCTTGCTTTACAATATTCATGGTTGAATTGATTATGGATGTGTGCTCTTTTATCAGGGTTAAGATGTGTGAGTCGTTTTCTTGCAGGTTTGAGATTGTTGCTGACATTTTTTCTGCGTATTCAGAGTCGAGTACTCCGAACAATGAATGAGCAATATTCCCGATCACATCAACAGCACCTCTTTTCTGTCTTGTTTGGTGAAGCAATCTGTTGTCCAATCGCAGGTCTGTTTCAACGTGTCGAAGATGTTCTAATGTGTTGCGATATGATGTATTGTGTTCGATTTTGTCACATAGTGTGTTTAAGGAGTGGATTCCTTGTCCTAAGAATCCCATGTCAGTCCAGTATGCTGATAGATTATAGTATACCACCAGCTTCCACTGACTTGTTGATATGTAAGTCGAGCCCACTTTCTCGAAATGAATTCCCAGCTTGGACCCGAATTGTACATGATTGATTGGGCCTCCTAGTATCATTGGAAATATAAGAAATAGTGCCAACAACGTCAGGCCTAGATTGCTCGCTGGTAGCCGTACCCTTTTGGGTTTAGGCTCAGAGGGTTCCTCTTCAGAATTGCCTTCATTTTTGTCTTCTATCGGTTCTCGGGGGAGTGGTGCTAGATACTGGACTGCTCTTTTGAGTATACCTGACGTAGTTTTAACATCTGCCACTCTGACAATGCCATCGTCTCCCTTGTAGGTTTTGATTACTCGGCCTAAGGGCCATTTCATCACTGGGCTGTTATCTTCCTTGAGGATGACTATAGTTCCGGGTTGTAGATTTCTTGATTGTTTCTTCCACTTGTTGCGGTATTGCAATTCGTTGAGGTAGTCTCGGGACCACCTTCCCCAGAAATTGTGTTTGAGGGCCGATACTAATTTCCAACGAGTAGCTAAGTTTGTCCTTTCCGATGTTGCGTTAGTATCAACTTGCGCCGTTAGAGGTTCGCCAATCAAAAAATGGCCTGGAGTCAGCGCACCTATGTCATTAGGATCATTTGACATTGGTGAAATTGGTCTGGAATTTAATATCGCTTCGACCTCGACGACCAATGTTTCTAGCTCTTCGTAAGTTAAGGATGCATTCCCCAATGTTCTTACAAGAAGATATTTTGCTGATTTAACAGCTGCCTCCCAGAGGCCGCCAAAGTGTGGTGCTCTTGGTGGAATAAAATTAAATTGGATGCCCTTGTTGCTGCAAGCATTCATAATAGTTGCTTGTGCTTCTGAAGAATGTATTATTGTGGAAAGTTCAGGCAATTTGTTTTTCGCGCCGACGAAGTTTGTTGCATTGTCGCAATATAAATTTTGACAATGTCCACGCCGGGTTATGAACCGTTTGAGTGCACCTATAAATGCCTCAGTCGTGAGGTCGCTCACCAGCTCCAAGTGAACTGCCTTTGTAGCAAAGCAGCAAAAGACAGCTATGTAGGCCTTGTGTGGTCGTTTTCCCCGAAGTTTATAATGAATGGTGATTGGGCCACAGTAATCGACTCCAGTATTAATGAAGGCACGGGCTGGTGTGACACGTGTTGATGGCAGGTTGCCCATTATTTGGTGGAATAGCTCAGGCTTGGCTCTGCTGCATGTCGTGCATCGATGCACTGTGGCTCTTGCCATAATTTTGCCTTTTATTGGCCAAAATCTTTGTCTGACTATCCCCAGGAGTGTTTGCGCACCACAATGTTTGTTGTCGTTGTGGGTCATTTCAAAGATTAGCCTTGCAATCGGGTCGTTATATGGAATCAAGAGCTGGTGTTTGGAGTCAAATTGAAGCGGTGAAGCTTCTAGTCGACCTCCAACACGGATTAGACCATCTGTGTCTAAGAACGGTGACAGATTGCTTAGGTTGCTGGTTCCTCTTAACTCCTTGTATTTGGTAAGTTGTTGAATTTCTTGTTTGAATTCTGAGGCTTGCATTTGCGCCACGATTGAGACCAGTGCTCGACTGAGTTCTATTGTTGTTATCAACTTTGATGTTTGTCTCATCTGCTTTTTGCATCTGGTGTGGGTAATGAAGCGCAGAATATATCCAACAATCCGTTGAAGACGGTGGAATGAATTTTTATGGTTAATTTTGTAAACGAAGTCAGATTCCATTGTGGTCATTGCTCGTGACTCAAGCAGTCTTGCCTTTCTTTCGAGGTTTGGTGGACTGTTGGAACTTAAGTTGAACCTTGGTGGCCACACTTTTGTCACGCCATGAAGAAATGTTGGACCATAAAACCACAGAGTGCAATCCTTAAGGGCTGTTGGAGATATTCCACGAGATAACAGATCTGCTGGGTTGCACTTGGAGTTAACATAACGCCATTGTTCTGCCTTGGTTTCCTCTTGGATTGCTGAAATCCGATTTGCTACGAATGTGTTAAATGATGCTGACGAGGAATTTATCCATGAGAGCACAATTTCAGAGTCAGTCCAGAGCCATGCTGGCTTGTAATTCGTAGATCAGACCTGATTCTGGTGGCTAGTTGAGCTCCTAGTGTAGCTGCACATAGTTCCAATCGTGGTATTGTTTGCCGTTTGAGTGGAGCTATGCGGGATTTAGCACAGAGTAAGTGGACCATAATGGTGCCATCTTTGAAAACTGATCGAATGTAAGCCGCAGCTCCATAAGCCTTTTCGGATGCGTCGGTAAAAATGTGCAATTGTTGGGATTCTGGAATTTTTCCTTTGAAGATGTGTCTTGATATTTGAAGGGTTTTTAATACGTTCAAATCTGTGCGGAATGTGATCCATTTAGTGTGCAGTGATTCTGGCAAGGATTGATCCCAATCTAATTTTAACTCCCACAATTCTTGGATAAACATTTTCGCCGTTACTATGATGGGAGATAGAATCCCCAAAGGGTCGAATAACCTTGCAAGGTCTTACGTTACTGTTCGCTTGGTGATCCTCTTGATGTTGCCAAGATTTACCTTAATACCCAGTTTGTCGGACTTCGGCAGCCAAACAAGTTCCAACGTTTTGATGGTGTCGGCTTCTGTGCTTTCAAAATCTAAGTTTACCTCCAAGTCGCTCTGTTGAAGATTCTGGAGTAACTGTGGGTGATTTGCACACCATTTACGTAAAGTGAAGCCGCCCTTTTTCATAATGTGCCCGAGTTGCTCTTGCAATTGTAGTGCTGTGGCTAAGCTGTTTGAACCGCCCAAACCATCGTTCACGTAGAAATTTTCTTTAATAAATTGGGAAGCAAGGGGATACTGTATGCTGTTTTCTTCAGCCAGTTGTTCTAGACATTTTGTTGCTAAATATGGAGCAGCTCTTGTGCCGTATGTGACGGTGTTGAGTTGGTAGTAGGAAATGGGCCTTGTTGGATCCTTTCTCCAAATGATGAACTGGAATTGACGATCTTCAGGGGCGACCAATATCTGTCTATACATCTTTTCAACGTCAGTGGTAAACACAAATCTTGGCATTCGAAACCTTAGGAGTATGGAAAAAAGTTCGCTTTGTAATTTAGGTCCCGTGAACATCAGATCATTTAAGGAGTATCCTGATGAAGTTTTAGCCGATGCATCAAATACTACCCTGAGCTTGGTGGTTGAACTTTCGGGCCGCAATACGCAATGATGTGGAATGTAGTAGTTTGGAGAGTTTATGGATTTTGATTCCAATTTTGTCATGTGTCCCATCGCTTCATACTTGTCCATGAACTCAGTGTATTTAGTCTTTAATTCCGGATTCTTTTGAAGACGACGTTCAAGAGCAAGAAATCGGTTAAGAGCGATTGTGTGTGAATCACCTAGGGTGTTGGGGCTGTCACGAAATGGTATCTTGACTTCGAAACGGTTTTGATGGTTTCTAGTTGTGTTTTGGGCAAAGTGTTCTTCGCATTGTCTGTCGGCTATTGACAGTGGCCTTTTATTAGTTTTGACTTCATCTAGTTCCCAGAGTCGAGCAATGGAAGCTTCAAGTCCTTCATCTTCAGTGCATATTCCACAAGATGCATTTGGTGAATGTTCGCTATTTATTTTTCCAGCTACAATCCAACCAAAAACTGTGTTCTGCAAAGTTGGAAGTTGTGGGGATAGTTTTATTTGTCCAATTGCGAGCAGTTGGTGGTAATGCTCTGCCCCTAGCAATATATCGATTTTATTTGCTCGATTAAAGGCTGGGTCAGCTAACATCAGGTTTTTTGGTAGCGGCCAATTATTAATGTCGATAAATTGTGATGGTTGTGGTGCGATGATTCGAGGCAAGACGAGTGCCTCCAGGCGCGTTGAAAACCCATTAATTCGAGACTGCAAGGCAACATTGACTCGATGTTGTGTTTTCGTGTTGGAATCACCAATTCCGTTGATGTTTACTGATGCCGTCTACTTAGCGATGTTAAGTCGTTTTACCAAGCGTTCGGTGATCAAATTTACTTGTGACCCAGAGTCAAGTAAGGCGCGACATTCCATCTCCACTGTATCAGTTTTGATTTTTACTAGAGCTGTGCTGAGAAGAACGTATGAGTTGGATAGTTGACTGTTTGCTGCCGCCAGTGAGGATGCTTCTGGAGAACTGGTTGGCTCTTCACTGATGTTGCGTTGAATTACTTCAGGTGGAGTAGTCACGGCTGATGATGTCCTTCCACTAGGTGATCCTTGTTTTGGTGATTGAGTGTTGTTCTCCAGATGAAGTAGCGAGTTGTGCCTTTTCTTACAAGTTGAGCATAGTCCGGATTTGCAATTTTTTGCTGTGTGTCCTGATTTTAAGCAATTGACGCAAAGGTTCTGGTTCCGAACGAAACTCAGGCGGTTGAGTGTTGATAGTTGTTGAAACTTCTGACACCGATACAGTGGGTGAGAGCCGTTTTTGCATAGTGGGCACGTGACCTCTGCTTGTTTTGCTGCTGTAGCAGAGACGTATGCCTTTGATGACTTTTCTTTCTGGGTTATAGCTTCCAAGGACTGGAAGCGGATTTCAAGAAAGTTTAAAAGGTCTTTGATTTGTGATAATTCCTTTGGATTGCTGATGGTCCTCTCATACAGGACAAGAGTGCCACGATCCAATTTTTTTACCAATATGTGAAACAGCATGGGATCCCACGAGGTTGTATCGATCCCGATATTGTTAAGTGCATGTAGACATTCTCTTGTCGTGTCATGCAAAGTTTTGATAGCAGCAGCTGACGGGCCAGCATTCGGTTGATCTAAAAGCTGTTGAAGTAGCGTGGTTACAATCACCCGTTGATTATTGTATCGGTCTTGCAATAGATTCCAGGCGGTTCTGTAGTTTTCGGCAGTAGCTGAAAGATGGATTCTTTCTTTCAGCTTCGCCCCCCAAGTTTGATTTCAGGTACCACATTTTTTGTGCCGCAGGAATATGTTGGTTGTCTACTAGTTGTGTAAACAAGTCGTAGAAGGCCCTCCATTTTAAATAATCCCCATTGAATTTTGGGATTGTGACTTTTGGCAGTGGCAAAACGTTGTATTGCATAGGTTCCAAACCTTGCTCTGGAGTGTGTGAAGATAGCTTGAAATTTTCAATGACCATTTTCTCCAGATCTTCATAGGAATTCATGTCATATCCTTCTTGTAGGGGATCATCGCTGGCCTCCCAAATTGTAAAATGCAAATCTTGAATTTTTGTCCATAAATTTTCTTTAAGCTGCATGTTTGTTGCTGATGGGTCCGTGCTGAGTAGCCGTTTAAGGGATGCCATCATGACGTTTTGCCTTTTCACTAATGAATTAGAGGTTGTAGATGCGCCGCCGTTAGACGTCGCTGATCTAGCTGACGGTAAAGGAGCACTGATGGTCATCTGTTGATCAGTGTCCGTTGTTGACGCCTTCGGAGCCTTCATCATAGCTGCTTCAAATATTTCCCGATAGCTGGTGGTAAGATCCGATATTTTATCGTAGTAACCTTCCGTGAAATACTCGTGGTCTAGCGGAGGCTGCTCGAGACAGCGTATTTTGGTGTCGATGATTTCAAACTCCGCCCATGCTGCATCCAGTCGTCTGAGTCGTTCTTCATAGTAATGCCAGGTTTTTCTTGAATTAGAATCCTTTTTGAAGTTCCTGATGAGATTCTGGATGACTTCTCCTGTCGAGTGCTGGGCTGTGGCGAGTTGATCCATCGGGGTGGTCATTCTGTTGTTCACAGAGTGTAGTGAATTTTGATTGATGATGTATGTATGATCTTGTCCAGGTAGTGCCACCAGGACGAAGGGTTCAATGTATAACACAAGTACTTGGACTTGGTTACAACTTCTGCAGGGCTAGTTGTCAAACAGAAGAAAAACAATCACGTCGGGGTCACCAATGTTTAATTCAGCCGATACTGAATTCGGTTAAACTAGTTTGTTTAACCTTATATTGTTTTAACCTATTCTACAAGGCGATGAGCCGAGTAGCGTTTGGGGAATTGTTCAGGCAGTAACACCAGGACAATTAGATTTAGTAACTCAAGCACTTGGAACTTGGTTACTGATGGCGAGGAGAAAGTAATAACACGTTTTAGTTTGCTTCTTAAAAACCTTCTCCCTTTTTTATTTAAATTTTGTGGCTTATATACTATTAATTAATTATTAAAGTTAAAAACAAAGAACAATTTAAAATGCTGAGTAATTTCAACCTTAAAATAAGTATCAAATTACCTAAAAAATGTTGACTTAATAAAGTTAATAAATTCTAAAAGAAAAAATAAAGTTAATAAACTCTAAGAACATTGTATCTTGCTGACCAGGCATTTATGTCGTTATGTGGGTCATTGCATGCAATGATCACTTCTGCTTGTTCAGCAGAAGGGTGCAAAGAACTCTAGCAAACAAACAAGAACTAAATAATTAAAGCTTACGTAAGTCAGCAAAATACAATGTGATGAGAAATATTTAATACAATAAAATGTTAAAATAATAAAAAAAATAATTGTGAATATATGAACAACCTCCATTTTCGTCATCAATTGCCTTCAATATTATATCATAGACTGTTGGAGGTTTAAGAGGGAAACATTGGTTTGAACTAATTGGTTCAACTCATGTCGATCTTATTCACGATCACGCTTCAATTCTCGATTTAGTAGCTCATTAATTTCATGTTCTGGTGCTGGCAGTCCTAACCTGACTAACAAACTGCCACAAATAAGGTAACACATATCTTCAATTAAGAGCAAGGCCCGGCTTTGCATCTTTTTTTTCTCCATATTATTATTATTGAATCTTCGCTAGTGCGAACTAACAATATGTATTCAAATCTTCAAATTATGTAATTGATATTAGTCCAGTAAGTACCAGACTAAAATTTAGGTTCTTATTATAAGGTAAATAAGGTTATGCATCTTCACATTAGAGGCCAGCCCAAGACGACACTAAATAAGGCATCATCTCGAGTTTTCAATTCATTTCATATTCCTTACGTGTGCACACACAAAAACAAGTACTGCATTGTATTATTTGTTATCTCTTTTGTTTACTTAACTTAACTTAAATGAAAAATTTATTCACAGTTAGGCACACTTAAGCAAACAACAACGGCACATCAATTCAGCATGATCGCACACTTCAATTTCAATTCATCTCGAAACTTTACTGTTGGCGGGATGTTCCTGGTGTGATAGTTATAAAAAACGGGGGTTGATTTTGAATGTACATATGTATGTATGTAATGTAATTACGCATGAATTTCATATTGATTTGCCTGCTTGTATATATGTTTGTTTATGTATCTACTCAACATTGTGTGTATTGCACACAGTTTTGTTGTTGTTTTCACACATAGGCACAGAATTTTTTTTTTATCGACCACACCTCATGACAGTACATAAGTTGCGTCAACAACAGTGCCTGACACCACTCTTTATTCTTAAGTACACTACACTGCAGCACATAAAGTGTGTCAGCTACTCTACATTACAGCACTTAAACCGTTTAACCGCACAATAACACAAGAATTAGAAAATTATGAGGTTCTTGAATTAGCTTGAATAGGACTTGATGCAGGTCTCTACTTCGCATTGACTTCAAGATTTGGATTTCTCGAGCTGACACGATATTGATGTAAAATGCCACATTGTCCTTGTATTTGTTCCACAGGTGACTTTGACTTGACGGGAAGCATGTCAATAGCAAATAATGACAATAGCAAATAATGTTCGTATATGCCTCAGCGATTATCGTATCCCAATGAGTATCGTTTTTAGGCAAATTGAGTTCTTGACATGCAGCAGGAAATGTTGGACAGACTATACCATTAACAGTACGTAATGCTGCAAATGATGTTGGACCACGAACATTTACCAGCAACAACCGCATATAAAAGCATTCATCATTTTTCGGATAAACTGTATAAATGCGACCAAGAGCATCACTTGAACGCACATCTGGATGCCCAGGAACCATAGTGCCTTTCTTTCGACGTTAAACATTTTTTGAAGAAGCGTTCCAAGTGTAATACCGTGGCATCTTCGAGTAAAGTAAACTTTGTGCAAACGGATCGCTTTGACAAACAGCAAAGAAACTTGTCAATGTTATCACTGCAGGTATTTCAGCACGTTGAACAATATTTGCCGCAGTAAGATATACTCGTTGGCCGTTCTCCAGATGCACTGCTAAATTTGCAACAGTGGGATGGCATTCGTGAAAAGGGAATGAGAATATACGCACAACCGCCTGATTGCAGTTCACATAACGCCAAACTTAATAACGCGTAATTTCATCGTTGTTATTGGAGGTTTGGATGCTAAAAACAGCCATATCGCTACCTTTCGTGACATATTTGCAGATGTACTTGATCGACTTCACTGAATTAGAATATTCAACATTGCAATATGTCTTAAATGATTTGGAAAGAAGTGGCAAATATAGCACAGTCCAACTGTTGTCAATCACAAAATCGTTTCCTTTTACTTTTTTTGTAATATTGTGATCGTTGTCATTGGGCGATCAACGCCGATACAGTGGATACCCGTCATTGCCAGTGATAGTTTCCGTCGTTAATTTTTGTGGATAATGTTTGGAACACTTGCCGTCGACTATGCACGGAGAATGGGTGTTGATGGTGCCACACGGTTCATGAATCATATATGTATATACAACATCATTTAGTTCTTGATCTGTTTCGGGATCAGGGATCTTAGCTCTTTTAATATCATCTTTTTGGTCTGGTCGAAATTTTTCGACTAACTAAATAAGAATGTGTGCATGCGGCAAGCCTCGTTTTTGCCGCTCTATTGAAAATACCCAGCATTGAGTATCTCCGAACACGTATTGCCTAACAATATATATAATCAGCAAACGAATTTTTTGCCTAAACACACACAATTCACAAAATATTATCCTTAATAACATGTCAATAACGTTATAAACATGTTTTGTTTGTTTCTTTGATAGTTATTGAAAATTGCTGATAAAGCGTGAATAGAATAGCTGAGCCTATCGCATCTTTCATGATGGGAAGCTATTACCAAGAAAAACTTCACAAACAGTTCAGTTTATAATGGCTTAATTTTTTTGTAGCCCTATCCGCCACTTGTAAATATTTTTTTTTATTTTTTTAAATATCTGTTGTGCTTACAAAACTATGTATAGAAAAAAATTGCGTTAATGATTCGCTAACTGACAGACGGATTCATCATTGCATAAACTAAATGCTTAGGGCAAGACTTCAAATATGTATTGGTTAATCTTGTAGCTTCTGAGCTAAAAAAAGATAGAACTATAATTTTATTAACGCTCGACAGGTTTCAAAGTTATGAATGCATTTTTCGTCCTATTTTGAAATATTAGACCATTAGAGGAGAGACAGGGTAAAAAACCATATTCTAAATCTGCTTATACCCATTTTGTACCTTCGGAACCGAAAAAGATAAAAAAGGGCTCAAATTATATTTTGAAATTGCGTTCGACAGGTCTCGAAAAAATATGAATATAAAATTTTGATCCTAAGGAGTAAAAATGGATAAACCTTTTATTGGTAATTTTTAGGTTATTTCTGTTACTTTTAAACTAATAATTTAAATTGCGTTTAACTGGTTTGAGAAAAATATGAACACGTTTTTTGAAGTTTTTATACAGTTATTGAGACTTATATAAGAAAGTATTTTTGTTTTATGGGAGATGCCATGCCCATTATTCACTTTGTTCTCCTAAGTATACTCACCTCAATTATGTATTTCAGCAAACATAAACATGCATAGACAATTTTAAGACTCTAGCTATAAGAATTATTGAAGTACATGTAAAAAAAATCTAATTCTACGGGAGGTGCCACACCAAAAAGTTTGGAGACCTTAGCTGTCACAGTAAATGAGATACATATATAAATATTTCCATGCTATTAGAGGTTCCACACGCATAATTCACTTCCTGCCTATACTTATTTTAGTTTTGCATATTTTCATAATAAATACCCATATTAAATTTGGAGATTTCAGCTATTACATTTATTGACATATATATGTAAAAGATTTTTTCTTGTAAAGGAGGTGCCATGCCTATTATTTTCTTCACGCCCAAACTCAGCTTAATAGTAAAAATCAACATTGTAAGCACCTACACAAAATTTGGAGACTTTAACCCATACACAGCCGAATTATGCATATTACCATTAAAAATATCTTTACAAAGTTTTGAGAGTTCAACTGTTACAGTTTTTGAGATATATAAAAAACTATTTTCCTTGTATGGGAGATGCGACGCCCATTACTTTTTTCCCGCTCATACAGAGCACAATTAGCATATTAGCACTATAAACATCCTTAAAAAGTTTGAAGACTTCAGCTATTAGAGTTATTGAGATAAATACAAAAAACTATTTTCGTTGTATGAGAGTTGCCACGCCTACTTGTTTCTTCCCGCCCATATAAAGCTTAATTATGCATATTAGCTCTATAAACATCCGTACGAGTTTGGAGACTTCAGCTATCACAGTTATTGAGATATATACAAAAAGCTATTTTCGTTGTATGGGAGGTGCCACGCCCATTTATTTCTTTCCGCCCATATAGAGCACAATTACGCACATTGGCACTATAAACATCCGTACGAAGTTTGGAGACTTCAGCTATTACAGTTATTGAGATATATACAAAAAGCTATTTTCGTTGTATAGGAGGTGCCACGCCTATTTATTTTTTACCGCCCATACAAAGCTCAATTATGCACATTAGCACTATAAACATCCGTACAAAGTTTGAAGACTTAAGCTATTACAGTTATAGAGATATATACAAAAAACAATTTTCGTTGTATGGGAGGTGCCACGCCTATTTATTTTTTTCCGCCCGTACAGAGCACAATTACGCACATTGGCATTATAAACATCCGTACGAAGTTTGGAAACTTCAGCTACTACAGTTATTGAGATATATACAAAAAACTAATTTCGTTGTATGGGAGGTGCCACGCCTATTTATTTCTTCCCGCCCATACAAAGCTCAATTATGCATATTAGCACAAAAAACATCCGTACAAAGTTTGGAGACTTTAGATATTAAGTTATTGAGATATATACAAAAAACTATTTTCGTTGTATGGGAGGGGCCACGCCTATTTATTTGTTCCGGCCCATACAAAGCTCAATTATGCAAATTAACACTGTTAACATATGTACGAAGTTTAGAGACTTCAGCTATTACATTTATTAAGATATATACAAAAAACTATTTTTGTTGTATGGGAGTTGCCACGCCCATTTATTTTTTCCTGTCCATACAAAGCTCAATTATGTATATTAGCACTATAAATATCCGTACGAAGTTTGGAGACTTCAGCTATTTCAGTTATTGAGATATATACAAAAAACTATTTTCGTTGTATGGGAGGTGCCACTCCTATTTATTTCTTCCCGCCCCTACAAAGCTCAATTATGCATATTAGCACTATAAACATATGTACGAAGTTTGGAGCCTTCAGCTATTACAGTTATTGAGATATATACAAAAAACTATTTTCATTGTATGGGAGGCAGAGACCTGCGCCGAGCACTTTTTGTCGGCGGCGGCGGCTGACAGTAAAATAGGTCGGCGGCGGCCTAAAATCGGCTCTGAGCCGGCTGAAAGATTCATACACAAAATCAAGTTTCCGGAGTCAAATAAAGTGATGCGGACCAGTTATTGGTGTCAAACTATTGAAAATATCCTGGAGACAATCGCTATTTAAAATTATCAAAATCGGTTGACTATTGACCGAGATATAAACGAAAAATCAAAATAGCCCATTTTTTAGGACTTAAACCGTGCATATATCCCTACATATCTCAGTAAATATAGTCATTCTTGCCCCAAAACTTGACACGGATACCCTGAAAATAGGGCCCTAAATACGAGGGTTGCATTTTATATTTCGGGATTAGAGAACAAAAACCAATATTAATCATTAAAAATCACTTTATTGTTTTTAAAAATATTCCCCATAAAGATCTATACACTTTTGCATGCGTTTGAACCAATTGTCGAAGCACTTTTTCCACTTTGATTGAGGCATCTCCAAAACATGCATTCTGAATACAGCAACCGCTTCTTTAGGTGTCGAAAAACGATGCCCTCTAGGTTTGTTTTTTAAGTACGGGAATCAAAAGAAGCCATTCGGTGCCAAGTCAGGACTTTACGGCGGATAACTCATTAAATCGATGTTTTGGGTGGGTTCAGTTGTTTGAACCGATGTGTGAAAGCTCGCATTGTCGTGGTAAAGAGTAATCCATCTTTGGCGGTTGGTTTTCCTGATTTCTTGGAAGAAAACTGGCAAGCAAATGGTTGTGTATCACTCAGAATTTACTGTTCTGCGTTGCTCTACTAATACGGTGTCGACATGTCCATTTTTTCCGAAAAAACTTGCGATCATTTGCTTAGAAGTGCTTCGTGCGCGAACAACTTTTGTTGGATTTGACTCATCTTGAAACACCCATACAGTCGACTGCTGTTTACTTTCGGGCTCATATGCGTAAGTTCTGGATTTATCACCTGTCACGATATCATTGACGTCTTTCGCAGCACCACGATCGTATTTTCTGAGCATTTCATTTGACCAATCAAATTCTTTTGACAGTCAAATGTTTATGCAATATTGAATGTATGCTGGTCCCTTTAATGCCTTAGGTTGTCTCAATCGCACGATAGGTCAGATGACGATCTTGCAATATCAGTTTACGCACAGCATCAATGGTTTTCGGGACAGCAAATGATTTTGGGCGACCTGCATGAAATTCGTCTTAGAGTGAACTACGACCACGATTGAACTCACCATACCATCGATAAACACTGGTCCTTGATTGAGCTTCATTGCCAAAAATAGAATTGAATTCATCCATGCACTGTTGATGAGTTAACCCACGCCGAAAGTTGTAAAAAATAATCGCACGAAAATGTTAACGATTTAATTCCATTTTTGGGTCGACTTGAATCTTTTAAGTTACTGTAAAGAACACAAATAGCGCTCGTATGTTAAAATGTTCTAAGTACGTATAACCCAGTAAATGTCAAACTTTACGATAGAGCTGTCAGTTGTCAGATTGCAACACTAGTTTTGCCAAATCCCGAAACATAAAAGGCAACCCTCGTATGAGGTTTGTAAAAAACACGACGCTTTGCCAAAGTACAAAGTATACACCAGCATTTTTAACTTTTGGTGATATGCAATACGACCTGAGATCAATTATTTAATCGGAGAATTTTTTGGCCTAAATATCTCCATACCTCAAACAACTTGTGAACATCTTTAAGGACGTTAAAGAAAATGTTCATAAGCAACAATATCACAATAAACAAAACAGCAATAAACATAGGTGAAATCAGCCTCCATTTGAAATTGGCTCGAAAGTATTAGTAATTACCTACGTTTTGAGTAATAGCAACAAAGGAATTACCGCCAAGTTTGGTCCAAAGCGAGATGGTCCATATATAATCATAGTTAAGAAAGGCTCTACTTCGTACGTCATGGCTCACGAAGACAATTTAAACCTGCAATTAGGAACCTACCATGCGTCAGCATTAACACCAGTAATCGGTTCATGCAAGGAAAATATTCAGCCAATAAGAAAGATGCGAATTAGAGGCCGACCAAGAAAATCCTAATTTTGATGCATCATCGCACTGTGGGTTGAAATGGTTTGAAAGTGCACTTAATTGAATTTTTAAAATTAAGTTTTTGTATTAATATTTGCTATCGAATAAAACTAGGTAAAATTCTATATCACTATGTAAATTTTCAAGCATCTATCGCGTCAGTTGACTCCGTAGTGACGTGTCAAAGTTAAAAATTTTTTGCAATTTCTTTAAGTAGCGAAAAAAGTAAAATTTTTTATTAAACGAGTCCGTAATTTCCAAATTTAATGTTAACAAAGTGTTATATTACGAATGGAACCTTCAATTTCAGGTATTTGAGTGTATAAAAATGATGTAGTGTTTTTGAAAATATGTGTGAAAATATTTTTGACGATTTTTTTAAAAAAAGGTCTAAAATTGGCCTGTTTTTGATATTCCGTGAACCATAACTTCTAAGTTAGCTAAGGTTGGGTTTTGAATCATATATTTTTAAAAGTATGGAATCTTAGCTTGATAATACAAAAAATAAAATTTGCGGTTTTGTTGCCTTATTGTTTGCTATTAACATTTTTCTGTTTGAAGTCGTGTTTTCCAAAGTAATGTATTTAACAAAACTAACATGTATTTTGTTTTGCTATAGTCATTCGTTCAATGTTTACTAAAGCCTTGCATATGAAGAGCATAGCAGCAAGTATGACACCATGCAAGTACCATGTTGTCTTCTGCCTTTTATACATTTTCGGTATGACATGCGAAGGCACACAACACCATGAAAAAATCATGATGTCTTTTAAAAAGACATTATGTTATTTCACGTTATTTTGAAAGCAATGTGTTTTGCATACATCACAAAGAAAAAGAGCGCAGTTTAAAGTAAACAATTGTAGAAATTTAAAAATTTTATATACATATGTATATAAATAATTGTACTTGAATTTTTATGAATATAGATATACATATTTTACATTTTAATAACTTTTCAAATATTTATTAAAACTAAAGGTATAAAAACTCAATGTATACTGGCATTTCCTTATAATTTATTCAAATATTTATTTTGGTAAGACTCTTCAAAGATATGATTTATGAAAAAATCAACATTTTAATACAATTTAAATAAATAAAAAAATATATATATATTTAAATCATAGTAAGACAACACACTATACTATTACTTTTTTCTAATGTTGATCTGTTTGCAATGATCTCTTAGCTAAAATAAATGTCACAAAATAAACATAGCAATTTTAATTTTAAAGTATGTACAACAATGATTTCTCTTTTATTATTGTTTACATTAAAAACTTTCTCGTAATAAAAATAATTAATAAATATTTTGTAATTAAAAAAATAAAATTTTAAAACGTTTTTATAAGAATTGATTGAAAAAAACTTTCGTCGTTGTTGAAGGATTGTGTTCTATCGAACCACAGATCCAATACTTATAGAACACAATAACTTAACAAGGATATGTGAACTTGGTTTAATTTCACATACTGATTTTGTATGGAAATTTTGTTAAAAATCCTATTTTATATATAAAATTTTTTTAAATATTTATTTATTTATTTATTATTTATTAAACCCTAACAAAGAAAATTAAAATTTAGGATTTTTTTATTAAAAATACATACATATGTACATATATGTGTATTTGAATATTATAAATTTATACTTAAATTGCTTGTTAATTAATTGTTTTTTCTTATTTGTTATACATACTTATTTTTTAATATTTTTTCAAATTGTGAAAAAATTGCAATTGAAGATAAAAAAGGGTAAAATTGGTAAAATTTGTTATTGTTTTTTTTTTGTAATGGCAACGAAAAATTAAACAGAAGTACCACAAATCTACTTTTTAAAATTATACATAAATTTTAATTAAATATCATTTGATATACAAGCATTATTTTGATGAACTGTAATATTTTTTATACCTTTATATCATTCTTTTGGACCAATATTTTAACTTTAGTTTGGCATTTTTTTTTTTATTATAATTGACGTTTTTGAGCATTTTCTTCACAAGATTTTTTTTTCATCTTTACAAAACATTTTGCAATTTTAAAATCAGAATTTAGTTTATATACCTATTATAAAACTTAAATTTTTTTAATTTTATTTTGAAAATGTATATATTTTGTCAAAATTATACGTATGTATATAATGAAACCCTCTAAGATTATTATTATCATTATTAAAGCAAAATCTTATTTAGATACAAAATTTTAACTTAAAAGCATACTACAATATAAGTGAAAATTCATAAGGAGAAGTTGTAGCTCTCATACAAATTAATAATTTTTATGAAATTTTCGATACGCTACATCTGGGAAACTATAACAGCTATCGACTTCGAATATTCTACAATAAGTAATAATCAAATAATTCATACATTTTGGAAAAAAAAGTTGAAGAGGAGCAGGGAACTAGAACATCCCATAAAAATTAACAACTTTTATTAACCTTTTATTATGAATAATATCGAAAACTTTTATAACTTTCCACTTCAAACCTTCTTCATCTATTTATATTATTCATACGAACGTTAAAATTTTGTAAAGTTTTCTATGAAATTTAAAACTCGCACAAGGTTTTTTTATTATACTATTTGCAGTACAAAATAACTCGGCTGGGTATATTAAGAGACCAATGTAAGGGGTATATAAGATTCGGCACAGCCAAATATAGCGATCTTACTTGTTGTGTGTTAAAGTGTGTATGTCAAAAAATTTTAGTTTTATACAAAATTTTTTGACATTCACATTTCCAAATATCCGCTGAGCTCTTGATATTACCTGAATGAGTGAGCCCTGGGAAAGAACGTGCCTGGCTAAGGTTAAGACATGAATCAATACGAAGACAAAGTTTCCATTCTGTTTTTCTTTTGGAAATTGTTACATTTTTCAATTTTGCTAACGACAAAAAACAAAAAAAGTATTTTGCAAAAATTTATTTTGCCATCATAAATATTTGAAATACAAAATACTTCAGTGTTAGGTATTTGAAATACAAAATACATTAGAAGGTGGTATTTCAAATACAAATACAAAATATGTATTAGTATTTTAAATACGTATTTCATATACAAGTATTTGAAATACTGCTGATTTAAATAAAATAAGTTTTGAGTTAAGGTTAGAGAAACCAGTCTTTTTTTACCAATTATATAATGTATCATCCTCTTGTTTTCTCAACTTTTCATCCCTCTTAACAATATTGCTTTTCATAGTTTTGGTTTCCTTGATAACTACATAACAAATTCCCAAAATAAAACTCACAGTTTCAAGAAGTTTCGACACTTTTAAAATATAAACCAAAAAAATATTATATCCCTCATAAAGGGGTGATTATCCTTTCAGGATATTTGGTACGCTTTATCGAAAAAACCCGATGGTTTTTTTTCTTAAAAATATGATTTTTCGAATCACAAATGATGATTTTCTTCACAAAGCTTCTGGCAAAGCTGTTACATTGCTTTGTTTTTTAGTTATAACAACATGAAAAATATTAACCGGCGGCTAAATTTAAGCCGACATGAAGCCGAAAAAAATCATCGGCGGCGGCGGCTTGATAAGACTAATAAGCGGCCTGGGTGAGCCGGCTGTCAGCCGTTCGGCGCAGGTCTCTGACATACATCCATATGACAATACATACCTACGTCCAAGCATACAAGAAACTTTTTTTCGTTGTTGGTAATCCCAAATAATACATGTTTAACAGCGTTGCCAGTTTTTATTTCGTATTTATTTTGTATATTTGTTAAAAAAAAAAACTGAGGCAATCGCAGTATTTTGCCTATATCTAGGTCCGTGGTTAACCGATCTTGGTCATTTTTAATAGCGATCATCTCAGGAATATTTCTGATAATTTTGACACCAATACCTGCTTCTTAGTGCTTACATTGGCTCCGGAAACTTTATTTCAACAGACGTACAGAGTGGCAGACGCACAGACGGACATAACTGTATCGACTTCCTTATCTCTAAGGATCCAGAATATATATACTTTATGGGGTCGCAAATGGATAATACAAAAATTACAAACGGAATGACAAGCTGATATATACTCGTATCACTTATGTGGAGGGTATAACTTCTAATTATATCAAGCCATAGCATATTTTAAATGGAAATTTCCTCACACATAGATGGCGTACACGAAACCCCGAACACCGTTTGTATTATGTAGTTTAAATTGTTTTGGCAAAGTTAATGTTTTTTTTTTCATATATTTATTATTGAATCTTCGCCTGTGGCGAACTAACAATAAGTGTTCAAATCTTAAAACTAGGTAGTTAATATTAGTCCAGCCAGTGCCAGACTAAAATTTAAGATCCTTGTGGATGTTGCTGTTTTTAACATACCAAGGAGCACCAGTTATCATTCTTAGGATTTTGTTTTGCCTGCGTTGAATTTTTTCTATGTTGGATCCGGAAGCAGTGCCCCATAATTGTATACCGTAGCACCAAATTTGTTTCAAAATCGATTTGTAGAGTAGAAGTTTACAATCAATACGAAGCACAGAGTTTCTGCCGATTAGCCAATGGATTTGTGTAGCTTTAAGTTTCATTTGCGTCAACTTCGCATCTATATGAGGCTTCCATGTGAGGCGGCGGTCTAGGTGAATACCAAGATATTTTGTCTCGGCGCCATATGGTTGTTAATAAAAATTGGAGAGCACGTTTCTTTGCGTAAAGTAAAAGTTACGTGAGTACATTTTTGCTCATTAATTTTTACTCCCCATAATTTTGCCCATTTCTCTACTTGGGTTACGTGTTGTTGCAATTGGCACGAAGCCTCTTTAGGATCTTTATGAATACTGAGAAAAGCGGTATCATCAGCAAATGTAGACGTATGCGTAAAACAGTTGGTTGGCATATCTGCCATATAAAGCAAGTACAAAATTGGACCTAATATACTCCCTTGAGGTACACCAGCCCCAATTGGTTAAGAAAAACTTATTTGATTTCTCTCTTTGATCATAAATTGTCGACCGGTTATGTACTTTTCTAAAAGGTTGAAAATATTAGCTGGAAGGTTAAGCTTTAGTTTGTTTAACAGGCCTTCGTGCCATACTTTATCGAAAGCTTGAGAGACATCAATAAAAAGCGCGGAGCAGAACTTCTTTTCCTCAAATGTTTTTCTTATAACCTGTACCAGTCTGTGAGTTTGTTCGATTGTGCTATGTTGACTTCTAAAGCCAAACTGGTGATCTGGAATGCAATTGTTTCCATTCATGATCGGAGTCAGCTTGTTTTTAAAGAGCTTTTCGAACAATTTTGACAATGTTGGTAACAAACTTATAGGGCTATACGACTCCACCTTTGAAGGATCCTTACCAGGCTTCGGAATCATCTTAATTAAGGAAACTTTCCATATTGCCGGGAAATGTTCAAGCCGAATTATGGCATTAAAAATAAAAAGAATAATTCTTTTAGCGATAAACGCTAGCTCTAAAAGCATTTTATCATTAAGGTTAACGATAGCCTTTACAACATCTGAAAATCGGAAATGTATTTCCATAGGGCGTCTAGCAACAACAGGCGGTAATTCCCTCACGTCAGTACACGTGTTGGGAGTGAACACGTTTCTTAAGTGACTTGCGAACAGATCGCATTTTTCTTTGTCATTTATAGCCCAGGATCCTCTCAGATTTCGCAGTGGAGGTTTTGCGATAACGGGGCTTTTTAGACGTCTGGCAGCTCGCCATAGAAAATAATTTGTCTGGGAAGTCGCGTCTAGGCTTTTTAAATATTTGTTCAGTGATGCCATTCTGTGCACCTCCAACAAGTTTTTTAATTGGTTTGTGCATTCTTTCAGTTTATTTTTAAGTTGAGGCGATCTATGCTTTTGCCATTTTCTCCGGGTTATCCTTTTTTCAAATAAAAGCTTTTCAACATCTGCAGAAAAAATTTTGTTGTACTTGGCCTGACGATAAGTAGACGAAGCATGTTCAACGGCTTTTATAATGTTTTCATTAAGGCTGTTCAGATAATCTTCGATGTCTCCGGGTGTTTTAAGTGGTTGGCTTTCCGAGCAGTGGGTGCTGATATATTTTTTATATTTCAACCAATCTACTTTCTTAGTTAAGAAAAAATCACTAGCTGCTATTTGGTGAGGACTGCAAATAGTGATTATTGTTGGTGAGTGGTCAGAAGATAAATCCAAGGAGGCTTGGGCCTCAATAAGCTCCGGGGATATACCTTTTGCTACGCAAAAATCTATTATGTCTGGTATTTTATTGCGGTCTGTTGGCCAATAGGTTGGTTGTCCAGTTGAAATAACGAAAAGTCCCATTTTAGACACGGAATCATACAAGACACGACCTTTCGGACTAATTAGGTGGGAGCCCCAGTACGTGTGCTTAGCGTTGTAGTCTCCAGCAGCTATAAAGCAGGGCCCTAATGATTTGTAATAACTCTGGTACTGATCCTTCGTTATGGAGAATCTGGGTGGACAATAAATTGACGAAATAACAAGATTATGGTAAAATTCCTCAATGCAGACGTTTGTTGCTTGTATATAACTTTCGGAGAGACCACCCATCCACTGGTGTTTGATTCTTGATTTAATTAATATAGCTGAGCCACCACATGACCTATCTCTGGGATGTTTTGTGTTAATGTGTTTATCACAAAATGTATATCCTTATATTGGCTTCAATCCTAGTATTTGAGAAAACCCGCACGAGATTTTAAACCTTAAGTCTAAAAAGTACTCCATTTCAAAAAAATTTTTCGTTTTGATAATATCCTTATGAATTTCTAACTTTAACTAATCATTTTGCCTCTTTTAAAAGCACTTTATATAGTAAAATTGTAGATATATATATGTATGTATAACGACAAGTCCCTAACATTTACAATTTTGGATAAATATGTTTGTTTACATTTTTGATAATTTCTTATCCTCTGAAATATTTTTTGATACTTTTTCATTATCTTGAAAATTTTCTTCGTTCTCATATGGATACCAACTACCAGTGATGCCAGCAATTCAGAGGCAAAAAGAGCCAACGGAGTAGTCAAAAAGAGCTAAAAGGAGCTTAATTTAAAAATTGAAGATTTTTTTTGCTTTAAATCGATTAATGTATTTATTAAATAAACTTATTTTACAGCAGCAATTGATACGAATGTTTTTCAACATTACCAATATGACCACACACATTTACATATAAATAAGTTAAGTCAAAAAAGAACAATCATTTTCAAAAAGAGTAACATTTTTTCTTTCGGCCATAGATTTTTTTTTATATAATATTTTTTTGTGTTTCAATTGAATTTATTTTTACAAATACTTGCTGGTAACTCGTAGTTTAAACACCTTTGTAAACCATATATTAAATATTATATGAATTAAACTATTAACCGTATTCAAAGCCATGCGGCTTCTTAATTTATTCTTAAAAAAATTATAGCACAGAATGTTTTTTTCCACTTCAGCAGTAGAATATGGATACGAAGAAATTTTCAAAACAAGCAATGATGCAATTCGATCCAATATTATTCGGTTCTATCTAAATTTTTCCACTGGTACAATTTTAAATGTTTTAATCAATTTTACAGCTTTTCAATTTCGTTAAAAATCATCTTCAAATTCTTTTATAACACATAAAGTATTTTCTGAATCCTGCAAAAAAACATTTTTTACCCTAAATGCCGAAATTTATTCCAACATCTTAAAATTTCCTGAAAGCTTTGCCTTATTTTCATAAATTAGAGTTTTTATGAACTGTCTTAAATTACGTTTAACGATATGTTTTTCCGATTCAGTTATATAAGAATCTTCGCATACTTTCTCAAAGTTATCCCAGATAACTGTTGTTATTTATTTAAGATTCAAATTCTGCAGCTATATAATCGAAGTCATTTGTCGGTATAATGATTTTATTTGTCAGGCTTTGTAATAAATGAAATAAATCAGTTTTGTATGTTCTGTTAATGCCACAAAGACAAAACAATAGGGTAAAAACCGAAAATTTTACTATGAAATGCAAAAAGTGCCAAACGTGCCGTTTCCACAGTTGAAAAGAGCTGTGATAGCTCCTTTTTTTTAAAAAGAGCTAAAGGGAAAATTTTCGAGTTAGAAGCAATTAAAAAGAGCTAAATTTAGCTCTAAAGTAGCTAAGCTGGCATCGCTGCCAACTACATCTCTTTATGTGTATGTTTAGGGTGTAAACTAACATACGGGTTATTTTGGGTTTTTGCTTATACTTATCTCGGTCATAAGTGAACCGATTTTGCAGATTTTATACAGCGATTGTCTCAGGGATATTTTTAATAGTTTGACACCAATAACTGGTTCGTATTGAAAAAAATGGGATATTTAGGGGTTTTTCTTATATTTTGGACAATAGCGAACCGATGTTACTAATTTTTAATGAGGATATATCTAATACTTTGACACCACTAACTGGTCCGTATTGCTTTATTTGACTACGGAAACTTGATTTTTAGAATGACAGGACATGTCTAAATCGACATTTCTATCAATATCCATAAAGTATTTATATATATATATATATATATATATATATCTATTATATAAAGAAGGGGTGTATGTATGTATGTATGTATGTATGTATGTATGTTTGTATTTTATAGCTGGCCACACCAGTGGATCGATTTTTGTGAAATTTTTATAGAGTGTTACTTCAAGTCTGAAAGGAACAATAGGATACTTTTTTTTTTGGAAATTATTGCTGCCACGCCCACACTACGCCCATTTGTGTGGGAAGGTCAAGTAACAAAATTACCCAGAGCCATACTGCTCAAACGCGTAGAGCTAAATACCTGAAATTTACAACACGTGTTAAGCTTTACATGTTTGTTTAAAGGCACATGAGTTTTTAAACATTGGGCCCGTAAAGGGATAAAAAGGGGACAAAAAGGGAAAAATCGGTAACCTACTATCTCTTGATGTGTATAAGATAGAAACAAAATTTAAAATGTTTAGCGTTTTCCTTAAAAAATAAACAGACAGGTATCTGGAGTTTTTTTTTAAATTATGGTCCGAAAGGCCGAAAAAAGGGGTTAAAATTATATTTTGGTACTTTTTGTTACTTTTAAACCAATAAAGATAGAAAAAATTTTCAAATTGCGTTCGATAGGTCTTACAAAAATATGATTAAGTTTTTCGTACTTTTTTTTAATTTTGGGCCCAAAGGGGGAAAAAAGGGTCAAAAATATATTTTGATTTTTTTATTCGTTTTTTGTTACTTTTAAACCAATAACGATGGGAACATTATTCAAATTAAGTGTAACAGGCCTAAAAAATATGAGTACGTTTTTAGATACTTTTTTAATTTTATAGACCCTAAGGGGAAGAAAGGGTTAAAATTATGTTTTAGTACTTTTTGTAACTTTAAAATCAATTATGATAGAAACATAATTTCAATTGCTTTTCAAGACCGATTTTTGGAAATTAGTTCGCACATAAACGGCTCTTAAAGTTAAAATTTTGAAGGTAAAAAAGTGGGCGGTGCCACGCCCATAAAAGTTAAACTTTTTATGCTGGTACTTTTATTGCACTGATTTTTTAAAATTGGCACACATATAGAAGGCCTCTAATTCCGAAGTTCTAAAGGACAAAAATGGAGGATTGCAGCGCCCACAAAAATGTAAGTTTTCAAACTGGTTCTTCTATTGTTGCGATTTTTATGAAGCTCAAAAATATACCGATAATGTTTATTTTCGGTACAAAAACGGATGGCATAAAGATAGACAAACGTGCAAAATTATGTGAAGATAAGGCCATATTCTAGCCAGTTATAGCCTAAAACGCTTAATCCGGGAGGACATTTGTATGGGAGCTCTGTCAAAAAATTAACTGATCATCACCACAAACAACATGCTTTTTTCTTATGCCAAAAAACTTATATGTTCCAAATTTCATCGAAATGTCTGCAAAAATGCGGTCTCTACTTTGTTTACAAGAATACATTAATAAGGCTGAATTCCAAAACGCAATTTGCTTTGTATTAAAAATTTTCAACTTCTTCCCTTATTCACTCTCTACAATTTGGACAACGGTTTTTGCTTCCAGGACATTAATATATCTGTAGGCACTCATTTGGAAGTAGAAGATATTACTAGAAACATCATCTTTGGTTTCAGGAAAAACTTGAAATTTCGTGATGCAAAGCAAACTGCGTTTTGGAATTCAACCTAACTTCCAGCCGGACGGATGGACTGACAGGTTTTAATCGGTTCAGGAAGTGATTCTGTGTCGATCGGTATAATTGGAGGTGGGTCTCAGACCTTTTTCTTTGGTGAGGTACAAAAATTTGCACAAAAGCATAATAAAATTTGAATATTACAATATAAGAGAAGTTTGAACTTCTTTTGAAAAATATTTGAAATGTGATCCCTGTATCTATATTATATAAAGAAAGGTTGTATGTATTTTTGTATGTATGTATGTATGTATGTATGTATGTATGTATGTATGTATGTATGTATGTATGTATGTATATATGTATGTATGTACATATGTATGTATGTTTGTAATTTATAGCTGTCCACACCAGTGGATCGATCTTTTTGAAATTTTTACAGCGAGTTACTTCAAGTCTGGAAGAAACAATTGGCAAGTTTTTTTTTGAAAATCTTTGCTGCCGCGCCCACACCACGCCCATTTGTGTGGGAAGGTCTGATTATGAATTGCCTAACCAAATTACCGAAAGCCATACTGATCAAACGCGTAGAGCTAAATACATGTTTGTTTAAATACATACGAATTTTTAGAAATTGGGCCCGTGAAGGGATAAAAAGGGGACTAAAAAGGAAAAATATGTAGCCTACTATCTCTTGATGTATATAAGATAGAAACAAAATTTAAAAAGTTTTGCATTTTCCTTAAGAAACAAACAGACAGGTATCTCGAGTTTTTTTTTCATTTTGGTCCAAAATGGGGGAAAAATGGGCTAAAATTATATTTTGGTACTTTTTGGTATTTTTTGTTACTTTTAAACCAATAAAGATATAAACATTATTCAAATTGCGTTCGATAGGTCTTAAAAAAATATTATTACGTTTTCCGTACTTTTTTAATTTTGAACCCCAAAGGGTTAAAAATATATTTTGATTTTTTTATGCGTTTTTTGTTGCTTTTCAACCAATAAAGATAGAAACATAATTCAAATTGGATGCGATAGGCCTAAAAAATATGAGTACGTTTTTGGGTCTTTTTTGAATAATTGGACTCTTAGGGGGAAAAAAGGTTAAAATTATGTTTTAGTACTTTTCGTAACTTTAAAACCAATGAAGGTAGAAACATAATTTAAATTGCATTCGTCAGGTTACCAAAAAATGTTAATATGTTAATAAGGGGCTGAGATTATATATAGAAGTTTATAAATAATTTTTGCTTATTAAAGCTTTCTGAATATCTCCAACACTGTAAGCCTGGTAAATTTCCAATTTTTATGTGCTTAGTAAATAGTAGGGCTGACTTATTATTATTAATTGCAACTTATGTGGGGCAACTAATAAATTAAAACATATGTAAATTCTTTTGTTTACATATTTTAATAATTTTACTATGATTGGGGTAGCGAAGCACACCGGGGCTTAGCTAGTCTTATATATAAAAGAACAATTTTTTTTGTTAGTGACACCGCTTATAACTCAAGAGCGGCTGGACCGATTTTAGTGAAACTTGAAAAAAACCATACCCGATATCTGGGAATGCGTTTAAGGCTAATTTATTTATGGAAATTCTGACTGGGCGTGGCACCTCCCATACAA
Source organism: Melanophora roralis (assembly GCA_963583895.1). Classification (NCBI taxonomy): domain Eukaryota; kingdom Metazoa; phylum Arthropoda; class Insecta; order Diptera; family Rhinophoridae; genus Melanophora; species Melanophora roralis. The sequence continues at coordinate 51,969,413 of OY757188.1, forward strand.
ATTGAAGAGTTTTTTTCACATACCTCAATACCTATTATAGCTGAAGTCTCCAAATTTGGTACAACTAAATTTTTTATTGATGTGCATAATTGAGTTGTGTATGGGCGGAAACAAATAAATGGGCGTGGCACCTCCCATACAACGAAAATATTTTTTTGTATATATTTAAGCAACTGTAATAGCTGAAGTCTCCAAACTTCGTACGGATGTTTATAGTGCTAATGTGCATAATTGAGTTTTTTATGGGCGGGAAAAAATAAATAGGCGTGGCACCTCCCAACAACGAAAATAGTGTTTTTTTTATATATTTCAACAACTGTAAAAGCTGATGTCTCCAAACTTCGTACGGATGTTTACAGTGCTAATATGCATAATTGAGCTTTTTATGGGCGGGAAAAAAATAAATAGGCGTGGCACCTCCCATACAATGAAAATAGTGTTTTGTATATATTCCAACAACTGTAACAGTTGAAGTCTCCAAACTTCGTACGGATGTTAACAGTGCTAATATGCATAATTGAGCTTTGTATGGGCGGGAAAAAATAAATAGGCGTGGCACCTCCCATGCAACGAAAATAGTGTTTTTTTGTATATTTCAACAACTGTAAAGGCTGAAGTCTCCAAACTTCGTGCGGATGTTTATAGTGCTTATATGCATAATTGAGCTTTTTATGGGCGGAAAAAAATAAATAGGCGTGGCACCTCCCATACAACGAAAATAGTTTTTTGTATATATTTCAACAACTGTAACAGCTGAAGTCTCCAAACTTTGTACGTATGTTTACAGTGCTAATATGCATAACTAATCTTTGTATGGGCGGGAAAAAATAATTAGGCGTGGCGCCTCCCATACAACGAAAATAGGTTTTTTATATATTTAAACAACTGTAAAAGCTGAAGTCTTCAAACTTCGTACGGATGTTTATAGTGCTAATATGCATAATTGAGCTTTGTATGGGCGGGAAAAAATAAATAGGCGTCGCATCTCCCATACAAGGAGAATAGTTTTTTATATATCTCAATAACTGTATAAAAACTTCAAAAAACGTGTTCATATTTTTCTCAAACCAGTTAGACGCAATTTAAATTATTAGTTTAAAAGTAACAGAAATAACCTAAAAATTACCAATAAAATGTTTATCTATTTTTACTCCTTAGGATCAAAAGTATCAAAATTTTATATTCATATTTTTTCATTCTTGATCTTAAACTCGTTGTGTGCGGACGTGTTACGCGAGTGTTAATAAGAGCGAATATTTGTAATAGGTGGCAAACAATTTTTATTATATACATACATATTGTATACATAAGTGAAAAAAAACAAAACAAACTTAATAAAAAAAGCAAACGGTAAATGAGTTACAGTAATCGTCGTGACAGTGGGCCTAATAGCAGAAATGCTCATATTGTGTTAAGCTCAACAAGCGTGAGCAATGAAAATATAAGAGACCCTGAATATAATAAAAACTATTTGAGTGAAAAACCAAAAATATATACAAACAATTTAAGTGCAAGTGCACCATTTTTAGCCACCTTGAAGCTGTAATTGACAATATGGTTAAACAATTTACGCACTTCATGGCGCAAATGGCTGGCATGATGCAAGAAATGCAGTCTGTTCTGCCTCAGGGTTTGTTTCTGGAACGCAAACGGCATCCGCCAACACAAAAACGAACTCGAATATTTTTTAATAAACCAAAAAATTGATGTCATGTTGATTTCCGAGACGCATATGACATCTAGAAGTAATTTTAAAATTAGAGGCTATTCTTTTTACGATTCAAAGGATCCCAGAGATAGATCATGTGGTGGCTCGGCTATAATAATAAAATCGAGAATCAAACATCAATGGATGGGTGGTCTCTCCGAATATTATATACAAGAAACAAACATTTGCGTTGATGAATTTTTCCATGGCTTAGTTATTTCGTCAGTGTATTGCCCACCCAGGTTCTCCATAACAAAGGATCAGTTCAACAGTTTTTACAAATCTTTAGGTCCCCGCTTCATAGCTGCTGGAGACTATAACGCTAAGCATACGTACTGGGGCTCTCGCCTAATAAGTCCCAGGGGTCGTGTTTTGTTTGATTCCGTATCTGAAATAGGACTAAACGTTATTTCATCTGGACAACCGACGTATTGGCCAACTGATCACAATAAAATTCCAGACGTTATTGATTTTGGCGTAACAAAAGGTATATCCCCAGAACTTACCGAAGCTAAGCCTCGTTGGATTTATCTTCAGACCACTCTCCCACTATAATCACTATTTTTAGTCCTCATCAATTACCAACAAGTGATATTTTTTCATTTAAAAGAGTTTATTGGTTATAATACAACAAATTTGTCAGCAGCCTTAATGAGAACATAAAAAAACCGTTGATAATGCTTCTTCCTACTATCGTCAGACAAAATACAACAAAATTTTTTCAGCCGATGTGCAACAGCTTTTATCTGAAAAAAGAAGAGCCCGAAGAGAATGGCAAAAGCACAGATCACCCCAACTTAAAGCCAAGTTGAAGGAATGTACAAACCAATTGAAAAATTTGCTAGAAGTTCACCGATTGGCATCTCTTAAGGAACACCCTAGACTCGACTCCTCAGACTAATTATTCACTATAGCGATCAGCGAAATATCTTAAAAGACCCGTTATCGCGAAACCACCACTACGTAATCTGAGAGGATCCTGGGCAAGAAGTGATGAAGAAAAATGTGATCTGCTCGCAAGTCATTTAACAAATGTCTTCACTCCAAAAACATGCACTGACATGAGTAAATTACCGCCTGCTGTTGCTGGATGTCCTATGGAAATACGTTTTCAGTTGTCAGATGTCGTAGAGGCTATCAATAATTTAAATGTTAAAAAAGCTCCTGGCATTGATGAAATCAGCAACAAAATGCTTTTGGAGCTGCCTGGCACAGCAAAAAGAATAATTCTTTTTATTTTTAACGCCATATTACGGATCGAACATTTCCCGCCAGTATGGAAAGTTGCCTTGGTAAAGATGATTTCTAAGCCGGGAAAAGATCCTTCGAAGGTGGAGTCTTACAGGCCTATAAGTCTGTTACCAACTATGTCCAAATTGTTTGAGAAATTGCTAAAAACAAGCTGACTCCGGTCCTGAGTGAAAACAACTGCATTCCAGATCACCAATTTGGATTTAGAAATCAACACAGTACCATCGAACAAACCCACAGATTGGTACAGGTTATAAGAAAGGCCTTTGAGGAAAAGAAATATTGCTCCGCGCTATTTATAGATGTTTCTCAAGCGTTCGACAAAGTATGGCATGAAGGTCTGTTAAACAAATTAAAGCTCAACCTTCCATCTAATATTTTCAACCTTTTAGAAAAAAAAAACCGGCCGACAATTTATGATTAAAGAGGGAAACCAAACAAGTTCTTTTCAACCAATAGGGGCTGGTGTACCCCAAGGGAGTATACTAGGTCCAATTATGTACTTGCTTTTCACAGCAGATATGCCCACAAGCAATCTTACTCATACGTCGACATTTGCTGATGATACCGACTTTCTCAGTATTCATAAAGACCCTAAAGAAGCCTCAAAACAACTTCAACATCACGTAACCCAAGTAGAAAAATGGGCAAAGTTGTGGGAAATAAAAAAAAATTAACAAAAATGCACCCACGTTACTTTTACGTTGCGCAAGGAAACGTGCCCCCCAATTCTTATTAACAACCAGACGGTGCCTCAACGAATTGAGACGAAATATCTTGGCATTCACCTGGATCACCGCCCCACATGAAAGGCACATATAAATGCAAAGTTGACACAGATGAAACTTAAAACGACCCAAATCCACTGGCTTATCGGTAAAAACTCTGTGCTACGTCTTGATTGCAAACTTTTACTTTACAACTCAGTTTTGAAACCAATTTGGTGCTACGGGATACAATTATGGGGCACTGCTTCCGCCTCCAACATTGAAAAAATTCAACGCCGTCAAAATAAAATCCTAAGAATGATAACTGGTGCTCCTTAGTACATTAAAAACAGCAACATCCACAAAGATCTACAAGTTCCACTAGTTAAATGCGAAATCCTGAACTATGTGGACAAGTATTTAAACAAGCTGGAAGCACATCCAAATCCGCTCGCTCGAAACATTTTGCAACAAAGTGGACACACTCGTCTGAAAAGAAGGGATACTATTGCACTTAGATGAAACTACTGAATTAATTCATTTTATTATGAGAACTAAAATTTTAGTCTGGCACTGGCTGGTCAAGTAAAAAATTAATAGTTTTAAGATTTGAATACTTATTGTTAGTTCGCCAAAGGCGAAGATTCAATAATAAAAATATAAAAAAAAAATATTTTTTCGAGACCTTTTCGGTTCCGAAGGTACAAAATGGATATAAGCAGTTTTAAAATATGGGTTTTACCCTGTCTCCCCTCAAATGGTCTAACATTTCAAAAAAAGGACGAAAAATGCATCCATAACTTTGAAACCTGTCGAGCGTAAATAAAATTATAGTTCTATCTTTTTTTAGCTCAGAAGCTACAAGATTAACCAATACATATTTGAAGTCTTGCCCTAAGCATTTAGTTTATGCAATGATGAATCTATCTGTCAGTTAGCGAATCATTAACCCAAGTTTTTTCTATACATTGTTTTGTAAGCACAACAAACATTTAATTAAATAAAAAAAAAAATATTTACAAGTGGCGGATAGGGCTACAAAAAAAAGAGCCATTATAAACTGAACTGTTTGTGAAGTTTTTCTTGGTAATAGCTTCCCATCATGAAAGATGCGATAGGCTCAGCTGTTCTATCCACGCTTTATCAGCAAATTTTCAGTAATTATCAAAGAAACAAACAAAACATGTTTATAACGTTATTGCCATGTTATTAAGCATAATATTTTGTGAATTGTGTGTGTTTAGGCAAAAAATTCGTTTGCTGATTATATATATTGTTAGGCAATATGTGTTCGAAGATACTCAATGCTAGATATATTCAATAGAGGGGCAAAAACGAGGCTTGCCACATGCACACATTCTTATTTAGTTAGTAAAAAAATTTCGACCAGACCAGAAAGATGATATTAAAAGAGCTGAGATCCCTGATCCCGAAGCAGATCAAGAACTACATGATGTTGTATTTACATATATGATTCAACCCGAGTGGCACCATCAACACCCAATCTCCGTGCATGGTCGATGGCAAGTGTTCCAAACATTATGCACAAAAATTGACGGCGGAGACTATCACTGGCAATGACGGGTATCCACTGTATCGGCGTTGATCGCCCAATGAGAACGATCACCCTATTACAAAGAAAGTAAAAGGAAACGATTTTGTGATTGACAACAGTTACACTGTGCTATATTTGCCACTTCTTTCTGAACCAGTTAAGACATATTGCAATGTTGAATATTCTAATTCAGTGAAGTCGATCAAGTACATCTGCAAATATGTCACGAAAGGCAGCGATATGGCTGTTTTTAGCATCCAAACCTCCAATAACAACATTGAAATTACGCGCTATTAAGTTGGGCGATATGTGAACTGCAATCAGGCGGTTTGGCGTATATTCTCATTCCCTATTCACGAATGCCATCCCACTGTTGCACATTTAGCAGTGCATCTGGAGAATGGCCAACGAGTATATTTCACTGCGGCAAATATTGTTTAACGTGCTGAAATACCTGCAGTGATAACATTGACAAGTTTTTTTGCTGTTTGTCAAAGCGATCTGTTTGCACAAAGTTTACTTTACTCGAAAATGCCACGGTATTACACTTGGAACGCTTCTTCAAAAAATGTTTAACGTCGAAAGAAAGGCACTATGGTTCCTGGGCATCCAGATGTGCGTTCAAATGATGCTCTTGGTCGCATTTATACAGTTCGTCCGAAGAATGATGAATGCTTTTATTTGCGGTTGTTGTTCGTTGAATGTTCGTGGTCCAACATCATTTGCAGCATTACGTACTGTTAATGGTATGGTCTGTCCAACATTTCGTGCTGCATGTCAAGAACTCAATTTGCCTAAAAACGATACTCATTGGGATACGATAATCGCTGAGGCATATACGAACATTATTTGCTATTGTCATTATTTGCTATTGACATGCTTCACGTCAAGTCAAAGTCACCTGTGGAACAAATACAAGGACAATGTGGCATTTTACATCAATATTGTGTCAGCTCGAGAAATCCAAATATTGAAGTCAATGCGAAGTAGAGACCTGCATCAAGTCCTATTCAAGCTAATTCAAGAACCTCATAATTTTCTTGTGTTATTGTGCAGTTAAACGGTTTAAGTGCTGTAATGTAGAGTAGCTGACACACTTTATGTGCTGCAGTGTAGTGTAGTTAAGAATAAAGAGTGGTATCAGGCACTGTTGTTGACGCAACTTATGTACTGTCATGAGGTGTGGTCGATAAAAAAAAAATTCTGTGCCTATGTGTGAAAACAACAACAAAACTGTGTGTAATACACACAATGTTGAGTAGATACATAAACAAACATATATACAAGCAGGCAAATCAATATGAAATTCATGCGTAATTACATTACATACATACATATGTACATTCAAAATCAACCCCCGTTTTTTATAACTATCACACCAGGAACATCCCGCCAACAGTAAAGTTTCGAGATGAATTGAAATTGAAGTGTGCGATCATGCTGAATTGATGTGCCGTTGTTGTTTGCTTAAGTGTGCCTAACTGTGAATAAATTTTTCATTTAAGTTAAGTTAAGTAAACAAAAGAGATAACAAATAATACAATGCAGTACTTGTTTTTGTGTGTGCACACGTAAGGAATATGAAATGAATTGAAAACTCGAGATGATGCCTTATTTAGTGTCGTCTTGGGCTGGCCTCTAATGTGAAGATGCATAACCTTATTTACCTTATAATAAGAACCTAAATTTTGGTCTGGTACTGACTGGACTAATATCAATTACATAATTTTAAGATTTGAATACATATTGTTAGTTCGCACTAGCGAAGATTCAATAATAATAATATGGAGAAAAAAAAAGATGCATAACCGGGCCTTGCTCTTAATTGAAGATATGTGTTACCTTATTTGTGGCAGCTTGTTAGTCAGGTTAGGATTGCCAGCACCAGAACATGAAACTAATGAGCTACTAAATCGAGAATTGAAGCGTGATCGTGAATACGATCGACATGAGTTGAACCAATTAGTTCAAACCAATGTTTCCCTCTTAAACCTCCAACAGAAGGAAGTGTATGATATAATATTGAAGGCAATTGATGACGGAAATGGAGGTTTTTTTTCTTGGATGCCATGGTAAAACTGGGAAGACATTCCTCATGTCATTGATTTTAGTCACTGTTGTGCGAGATCCAACATTGTTGTAGCGGTAGCTTTTTCTGTAATAGCGGCCATATTGTTAGAAGGATGCCGCACAGCTCACTCAACGTTAAAATTGCCATTAAACCTTCAAAATAAAGAGCAACCGACACGTAACATTGCGAAAAACTCCGCCATGTCCAAAGTTTTGGTAGCGTGTAAAATCATTATCTGGGACGGCTGCACAATGGCACACAAGCGCGCAATAGAAGCTCTTAAAAACATAATTGCTAATGGGAAAAATTATGACTGGTTGAGTGAACGGGCAATTTTAGCAACTAAAAATATAGATGTGGATGTTTTAAACTATATATGTAGTTCAGAATCAAATCGTTGGTACTTGCATTCTTTTAAATCTATTGATTGTGTTACAAACGAAGATTGAGCCACCAACTATTCAACTGAAGTTTTAAACTCCTTGGATGTACCTAGCTTACCACCGCACAGCTTACAACTGAAGAAAGGCTCGGTAGTTATCGTGCTTCGAAATTTAAACCAACCAAAACTTTGCAATGGAACCCGTTTGGTAATAACAAAACTAATAGTTCATGTTATTCACGCAATTATACTTAGAGGAAAATTCAAAGGTGAAGAAGTTCTCATTCCGAGAATTCCGATGATACCAACCGATATGCCTTTTGATTTTAAGCGAACTCAATTTGCTATTCGTCTTGCATTCACAATGACGATTAACAAATCACAAGGACAATCCTTGAGTATTTGTGGTCTTAATTAAGAGAATTCATGCAGCTACTGAGGCAGAGTATTTGTGTTACCTATAATTGTACTTCAACATAATAAAATCATTTAACAAAGATTATTGTTATCCCGCCCAGCAAGGGTAAATCAATCGTCTTTTTGTTACTCACGGTTAAAAGGTCCTTGAGCAGACCCTGGACTCGGCTAAACTACCTCAGCCGAAGATTAAAACCCCGTTACAAATGGCGCCCGAGCAGGGACCCGATTCCGAATCGCAATGCGAAAAAACCAACACCAGCGCCAACGAGAGGGGATCGGGTCCGGAGTACGAAGGTAACAGACAGCAGTACGATAACCCAACCACGAGCCGAACTACCGATAAAACCCCGGTGGGCTGGATCTACCTTTTGTGAAAGGACCAGCCTATCGAACAATGTAGAATTGCGGGCATAGCAACGACCGGTTATACCGTCGAACATCTGAGGAAACAACTATCCGAAAAGTTGCAGACAAAGAAGCTAAGGGCCTCGGCAGAAAACCTCCTCCAACAACTCCCCGAAGAAAGTGAATCGGTAGAAAGGAGCGTAGTGGAAGGCCCAAAGCTAACTATTTCAGTACCTAATCAAACACCGTTTCGTTGTCCCTCCGATAGCTAAGTTATGGCATCGGTCCAGAGGTGGAACCTAACCTATACAGGAGACACCGACGTCATGGAGTTCCTCGAGCAAAGTGAAGAGCTGTCCGATAGCCTCCAGATCCAGTTCGACAGATTACTTCCATCATTGCCTAGCATTCTTCAGGGGAATGCCCTTTTGGGGTACCGAGTAAAACGCGACAGCATTCAGACTTGGGCTAACTTCCGGCACGAAATAGAGGAATTCTTTCTTCCACCGCGCTACCTCGCCCACCTGGAACAAACTTTCTACAATTGCCGGCAAAATAGACGCGAACGTAACAGAGACTATATGCTGATTATATGCTTACTCTAGTGAGGCAGCACCCCCAACTCCGAAGACAAGACCACCTTGATCGGATATACGACGGGCTTCGAACGGAGTACCGGCTTTACATTCGTCGGCACGACTTCAGCGCCCTAGACGGGCTGTTTGCGTTAACAGATGAGTTCGAAGCATTACGTCGCGAGGAACGTCCGCCAACCTCTCACATGGTGGCCCTACCCGAATATAATCGGTCCACCCACTGCTGGAGGTGCAAACAGACGGGCCATAAGCGAACGACATGCGCCCAACCATTCCGACTATTTTGTTCACATTGCGGACTAGACGGCAGACTATCAAAGTCGTGCCGATGCCGAAGACAGTGGTCTGATGCGATCACACCAGTCCCCACGGAGGGCGACGGTCGCTATTATATTAACATCACGGAGTTGCTCTCTTAATCTCGTAGTGTACGGACGTGTCTACGCGAGTGTATATTTGTAATAGGTGATATTTGTAATAAGTTACAAAAAAATTGTTAATATACATACCTACAAGACATAAGTGAGAATCGAAAATAAAAACAAACAAAACAAAAAAACCAAACGGTTAATGAGTAACAGTAATCGTTGTGACAGTGGGCCTAATAGCCGAAATGCTTACATTGTGTTAAGCTCAGCAAGCGTTAGCAATGAAAACATTAGAGACCCTGAATATAAAAGAAACTATTTAAGTGCAAAACCGAAAACAAATACAAATAATTTAAGTGCAAGTGTGCCTAATTTGAATAAATGTACTGAACAAGGGACAAATTTAGCCCAATCTCTGTTTAAAAATTATAAAAAAAATACCGAGGTGCCATCTTCATCGCGGTCTTCTTTATCAAGTTCTGGTGTCGCACCAACAGCTGCTAATTTCTGCGTGTGCTCCTAAGATCCAGGTAGGGATGGATAGGTACGTAACAGTTCTTAAAAGGGGAAGGAGCCCTAAATCGGCAGAAGCATCTCAACCTGCAAAAATTTTAAAAGACGACGAAAGGCCAACCTCATCGCAAAATCGTTTTGCAATTTTGCAAGAGGATAATGAGGCCCCTGTTAGTAAAAAAAAGTCCTTTAAGCCAACTCCCATTTATTTGAGGGAAAAAAACACAAATGATCTCGTCAAGTTTTTAGTCGGTTTGATTGGGGAAAATAACTTTTATGTTTCAAACGTAAAACGCGGTAACATATTTGAGACAAAAATTCAAGTGAACCATGAAAACGCCTACCGCGCCACGGTTTCGGAGCTCGAAAAACTCAGAAAAAACTTCTATACCTACCAACTCAAGACCGCAAAAGGCCTTCAGGTAGTTATTAAAAGCATTGATTCTAACGTTGACCCAGAAGAGATCAAGACCAGTTTGCTAAACAAAGGGTTTATGGTTAGGACGGTATAGAATATGAGAAACAGGGAAAAACACCCCCAACCATTATTCCGAGTGGAGCTTGAGCCTGGTGATATCAAATTGAAAAAAAGTGAAACTCACCCCATCTACGATTTAAAATATATTATGCACCGACGAGTCACTGTGGAAGTGCCACATAAGCGATCTGGGCCCGTACAGTGCTTAAACTGTCAGGAATATGGCCACACTAAAACTTATTGTAAGTTGCCTACTGTTTGTGTTGTGTGTGGGGATCTGCACGATACGACCAAGTGCGACAAGCCAAAAGATTATCCTAGGATAAAGAAATGTAGCAACTGCGGGGGAAACCACACTGCCAACTATAGAGGTTGTCCTGTTTTTAATTCAGTTAAGCGATCAACTAAGCCGAAAATAGTTCCTGCCCCTCCCCAGCCTTTAAATATACCAACTACAAATATGCCTCCATTGGCACAACCAACTACAAATCAAGTTTCTTACGCCGCCGCATTGAAGTCTAACCAGCCTAATTCACGTAAGTCTACCCAGCCTACAACACAACAAGAAGTGCCAACTGGCGAACCAACCGGGCCTAATTTTAGCCGCCTGGAAGCCGTAATTGACAATATGGTCACACAATTTACGCAGATTATGGCGCAAATGGCCAACATGATGCATAAAATGCAGTCTGCTTTTCTGCAGGCTATGCTTAAAAGACCATGAACTGCCTCAGGGTTTGTTTCTGGAACGCAAACGGCATCCGCCAACACAAAAACGAGCTCGAATATTTCTTGATGAACCAAAAAATCGATGTTATGTGTATTTCTGAGACTCATATGACATCTAGAAGCACTTTTTAAATTAGTGGTTATTCTTTTTACGATTCAAAGGATCCTAGGGATAGATCATGTGGTGGCTCGGCTATTCTAATCAAATCAAGAATAAAACACATTAAATGGTTGGGTGGCCTCTCGGAATGTTATATCCAAGCTACGAACGTCTGCATTGATGAATTTTTCCATAACCTTGTTATTTCATCAGTTTACTGGCCACCCAGATTCTCCATAACGAAGGATCAGTACCACAGTTTCTACAAATAATTAGGTCCCCGCTTTATAGCTGCTGGAGACTATAACGCTAAGCACACATACTGGGGCTCCCGCCTAATTAGTCCCAGAGGTCGTGTCTTGTATGACTCAGTGTCGGAAATAGGACTTTTCGTTATTTCAACTGGACAACCAACCTTTTGGCCAACGGACAATAATTTAATTCCAGACGTAATAGATTTTGGCGTGGCAAAAGGTATATCCCCGGACCTTATTGAGGCTGTAGCCTCCTTGGATTTATCTTCTGACCACTCACCCACAATAATTACTATTTGCAGTCCTCACCAAATAGCAGCTAGTGATTTTTTCTTATCTAAAAAAATAAATTGGTTAAAATATAAAAAATATATTAGTCCCCACTGTTCGGAAAACCAACCGCTAAAAACTCCCGGAGACATAGACGATAGTCTGAGAGTCCTAAATGAAAACATTAAAAAAGCCGCTGAACATGCGTCTTCTACCTATCGTCAGGTCAGGTACGGCAAAATTTTTTCTGACGATGTGGGAAAACTTTTATCTGAAAAAAGAAGAGTCCGAAGAGAATGGCAAAAGAACAGATCGCCCCAACTTAAATCTAAGCTGAAAGAATGTACTAACAAATTAAAAAGCTTGCTGGAGGTTCACAAAATAGCTTCACTTAAAGAGTACCTCGAAGGTCTAGACGCGACTCCTCAGACAAATTATTCCCTATGGCGATCAGCCAGACGTCTTAAAAGGCCCATTATCGCAAAACCACCACTGCGTTATCTAAGCGGGTCCTGGGCTAGAAATGACGAAGAAAAATGTGATCTGTTCGCAAACCATTTCAAAAACGTGTTCACTCCCAATACTTGCACAGACGTGAGGGAATTACCACCAGTTGTTGCTAGACGTCCTTTAGAAATACGTTTCCGATTTACAGATGTTGTAGAGGCTATTGCTAACCTAAATGGTAAAAAAGCTCCTGGCGTTGATAATATAAGCAACAAAATGCTCTTAGAGCTACCTTTTACGGCAAAAAAATAATTCTTATTATTTTTAACGCAATAATTCGGCTTGAACATTTCCCGCCTATATGGAAAATTGCCTTAGTAAAGATGATTCCTAAGCCTGGCAAAGATCCTTCAAAAGTAGAGTCTTATAGGCCTATAAGTTTGTTACCCACAATGTCAAAATTGTTCGAAAAATTGCTTAAGAACAATCTGACTCCGATCCTGAATGAAAACAACTGCATCCCAGATCACCAATTTGGCTTTAGAAGTCAACATAGCACAATCGAACAAACTCACAGACTGGTGCAGGTTATAAGAAAAACTTTCGAAGAAAAAAAGTATTGCTCTCTCTCAAGCTTTCGATAAAGTATGGCACGAAGGCCTGTTAAACAAACTAAAGCTAAACCTTCCATCTAATATTTTCAACCTTTTAGAAAAATACATAACCGGTCGACAATTTATGATCAAAGAGGGAAACCAAATAAGTTCTTCTCAAACAATAGGGGCTGGTGTACCTCAAGGGAGTATACTAGGTCCAGTTCTGTACTTGCTTTACACAGCAGATATGCCAACCAATAGTTTTACACACACGTCGACATTTGCTGATGATACTGCTTTTCTTAGTATTCATAAAGACCCTAAAGAGGCTTCAAACCAATTGCAGCAACACGTAACCCAAGTTGAAAAATGGGCAAAGTTATAGGGAATAAAAATAAATGAACAAAAATGTACCCACGTAACTTTTACTTTACGCAAAGAAACGTGCTCTCCAATTCTTATTAACAACCATATGGTGCCTCAACGAACCGAGACAAAATATCTTGGTATTCACCTAGACCGCCGCCTCACATGAAAGCCTCATATAGATGCGAAGTTGACGCAAATGAAACTTAAAGCTACACAAATTCATTGGCTAATCGGCAGAAACTCTGTGCTTCGTCTTGATTGTAAACTTTTACTCTATAAATCGATTTTGAAACCAATTTGGTGCTACGGTATACAATTATGGGGCACTGCTTCCGCATCCAACATAGAAAAAATTCAACGCAGGCAAAACAAAATCCTAAGAATGAGAACTGGTGCTCCTTGGTATGTTAAAAACAGCAACATCCACAAGGATCTACAAGTTCCACTAGTTAAATGCGAACCTGAACTATGTGGACAAGTATTTAAATAAGCTGGAAGCTCACCCAAATCCGCTCGCCCGAAATATCCTGCAACATAGTGGGCACACCCGCTTGAAAAGGAGGGATACTATTGCGCTTATATGAAGCTTGATAATTAATATGAGAACTTAAATTTTAGTCTGGCACTGGCTGGACTTATATTAACTACGTAGTTTTAAGATTTGAACACTTATTGTTAATTCGCCACAGGCGAAGATTCAATAATAAATAAATGAAAAAAAAAAAAACGATATGCGGATACGCCGTCAGCACGCTGGTCGACACCGGAGCATCGCGTACCTTCATTGGTGAGCCACTAAAACGGCACCTGATCGCACAGAGCATCCTACCAACGGATACACAAGGGATGGTGCAAATGGCTGATCAAACGCTAGTACCGTGTTCGGAGACTTTTCTTATAGAGATACGGTACCACGAGAAAAGCGTCAGGTTGCGAGCAGCCACCATCACCACGCTAGCCGAACCTACAATTCTGGGGATGGACTTCTTGGACACTCTAGGTCTCGAAATGCGATTAGATGGCCAATTTCTGATCAAAAACGACCGCCCTAGCCATATACCGACGATACATGCATTAATACCGAGGGATTTCCTGTCCGAAGAAGAGAACGAGAAGGTTGAACGTCTAATAAATAGTCTCAAGACGAAGTTCGCCAGATCTCAGGACTGTGTTCTGTTGCTACTCATGGAATACGACTGAAACAGGAAAAACCAATCAAGCAGCGTTATATGACGAGGAACCCGGCAATGATGACAATAATCAACAAAGAGATCGACAAACTGCTCGAAAAGGGTCGCATCGAGCCCTCCCGAAGTCCATATAGCTCCCCGATCGTCCTCGCCCGAAAGAAACAAGGAGGATGGCGGATGTGCATTGACTACCGACAATTGAACGCGATCACTGAACCAGACGCATACCCACTGCCTCAGATTAAAGCCATGCTAGACCAACTGCGTGAGGCCAAGTATATCTCATCGCTAGACCTGAAGAACGGGTACTGGCAAATACCACTCTCTCCGGAATCAAAAGCTTACACAGCCTTCACTGTCCCGGGCCGCGGTTTATTCCAATGGAAAGTCATGCCATTTGGCCTCCATGCGGCACCAGCTACGTTTCAACGAACACTGGACACCATAATAGGGTCAGACCTACACCCGCTCGTCTTCGTCTACCTTGATGACATAATCGTACTAGGCCGAACATTAGACGAGCACCTCCAGACTCTTGCCGAAGTATTTACCTGCCTGCAGAAAGCCCACATGACACTGAACTTCGAAAAATGTGAATTCGTGCGACCCTAGCTACGGTATCTAGGCCATCTGGTCACGTCAGAGGCCATTCGTACAGACCCCGACAAAGTGAGAGACATCAAGGAACTCCCAGCCCCCGCAAACATTAAAGAATTACGAAGGGTATAAGGCACCGCCTCGTTGTACCGGCGGTTCGTCCCGAAATTCTCACATACGGCAGTCCCACTGAACAAGTTACTCAAAAAGAACGTTAGGTGGCAATGAGGTGAAGAACAGTCGAAGGCCTTTGAAAGCCTGAAGGAGGCTTTAAAACAGGCCCCCGTTTTAGGGTTCCCCCAGTTTGAACACCCATTTTTCCTTCAAACCGACGCTAGTCGGAAGGGCTTGGAGTGATGTTATTCCAACGTCATACAGGAAACGAAACAGTTATCGCCTACGCCAGTCGAACCCTGACCGATCAGGAAAAATACTCCACTACCGAACAGGAGTGCCTGGCGATATTGTATGGTATACGAAAGATGAGACCTTACCTAGAGGGTTACCATTTTACTGTCATCACCGATCACCACTCACTGAAATGGCTGAATACACTGTAAAACCCCTCTGGGCGATTGGAACGATGGGCTCTGGAACTCCAACAATACGACTTTGACATCGAATACAGAGAGGGGAGCCTAAGCGTGGTAGCTGACGCACTATCACGAGCACCTCTCTCCACCGCTACATCAGAAACCCTCATGAGCATATCGGCCACATCCTGGTACGAGCGTATGACACAACTAGTACGTGAGAATGGGGGAAAATATCCCGACCTCCAAATCCTCGACGGTCGCCTCTATAAGCATATCCCAAGGAAGTCACCTCTGGATCTCTGACCCGAATGGAAGCTATGTATCCGAGAGGATGGCCGGCAACAAATTCTACGGGAGAACCACGACCTTTCCCAATCAAGACCCCTCGGGGTCCATAAAACCGTCCGACGGATCCAAGAAAGCTACTATTGGCCAGGGTTGTATCGTGACACCAAGGCATATGTAAGAACTTGCGAAAAATGTGCCCGATATAAACCGGAACAACGAAAGGCCCCTGGACTAATGAAAACAATGCAGTGTAGCCGACCATGGGATATCGTAGTAGCTGATTTCATTGGCCTCCTTCCGCGCTCCACCACCGGACACACCGCACTATTGGTACTAATTGATGTCTTCAGCAAGTGGGTAGAGCTGGTCCCGACACGCCAAGCCACGGCCAAGGATGTCGTCACCGCACTTCGAGAACGCATAGTCTTCCGTTTCGGGTGTCCGAGGATTTTCCTGTCTGACAACGGAACTCAATTCGTAAGCCGAGCAGTGCAAGATGTATTAAAAGACTACGGTATCCACCACATCACAACGGCCCCATACGCACCTCACGAGAACCCGACAGAGAGAACCAACCGCACAGTTAAAACGATGATCGCCCAACAAACAGGCCTCGATCACCGCCATTGGGACACACATCTGCCCGAAAACGCGTTCGCTATCAACTCGGCCACAAACGAGACCACATCGTATACCCCGGCCGAGATCATCTATGGAAAAAACATCGTCGGCCCCAACCAAGTTTGACAACAGAACGAAGGTCCTGCCGAAGATCGACCAAGTAGAGAGGTAGAAAAATTCTGGCAAGACGTCGCAACAAGGAAGAAAGAGGGGTGTGCCAAGCAGGCGAAGCACTATAACCTACGGAGGCGGCCATGGCAGCCAACGATAATAGAACGCGTATGGAAAAAGGAGCGACCGTTATCTTCCGCGATCGATAAGTTTGCACAGAAGCTTGCAGAAAAATTTAGCGGCCCCTATAGCGTCTCCCGGATAATAGCATGCAATATTTACGACCTGCGGGACAAAAATGGACGAACGACAAGGGCGAATTCACAGGACCTCAAACCATTTCACGAGAGGGCCACTACCCAAGAACAATACTAACAGCAAAACGCAATTTTTAAAACTCAGAAGCACCAATCCATTTGTTGAAAACATAGGAAATTTTCCTATATAAGGCGGCTCACCAAAATCAACAACATCAGTTAAAGTGCCGCATTCAATCTGACAACATGTATAGGCAGCGAACGCAACCACAGAAAGTAGCCCACCAGTCAAGGAAGCCAACAGCCTATGTACCACCACCAAAGGCCAGGCCGAGAATTTTGTGGAATATCGCATTAGCGTCACCGCCTGATGCAAAGGCCAAACAACCACCACCGCTTGTCTACACCTCCATCGCTCCGCGGAAAACCCGAGCACCCAACGAGTCACCAGCTAGCGCCCGACCCGCTCCAAAAATCACCAAGATCGTCGTGACTCCCGATATGCCACCGCTAGAAGAGCCCATGGAAGAATCCTTTACATCAAGGGCCCACCAATCAAAGAAACCAACAGCCGATGTACCACCACCAGAGGCCAGGCCTAGAATTCTATATAATATAGCAGTATGCACACCGTCTAATACAACGCCAAAACAACCACCACCGCTTGCCTTCATCTCTACCGTTCCGCGGAAAACACGAGCGCCCAATGAGTCATCAGCTTACGTTCGCCCTGCTCCAAAGACCGCCAAAATCATCATGACTCCCAAAAAGCCATCATTAGAAGAGCCCATTGAAGAACCCTCCACATCAAGGGTCTCTGCCGTAGTGGCAATAACCAAGACGGACACCGCAAAAGAACGCAAGGGAAAGTACTCAGAGAAGGAACTGTTCGCGGATGTCCGAATCCCACGGCAGACACAGGGACGGCGCAGGCAGTTCACCATAAAAAAAAAAAAATATAATAATAAAAAAAAATTAAAAATAAAAAAAATAAAAATAAAAATACAAAAAAAAAAACGTTTTCTATATATAAGAGTATGCTGTAAAACCGAACATTTAAGTTAGGACAATAATTGGGGCTGAGCCTCTCACTTGGGAGGTTAATATTACCTCTAAGGTAGTGCGGGTCTCCGGGCCAAAATTCCTCCACCCAAAACCAAAACACATCTTCTCTTTCTTAACCCAAAGAGAGGGAAGAATGTGACATGGCTACCACACACATACGTAAATGCTGACACTTCACGGGCAAACGCCCCTGCATTCAATACATAACGCCGCTGAATTCTATACATAACGCCCCTGACTGGAACATACATATATAACAATCTACACTTACTGTCACAAACATATCACGCCCTATTTTGATGCTGACTTACGTGTGAGTAGGTTTGATACATAATAATACTTCTCATTTAGATTACGCACGTTGGAGTATAAGATGACTAATTTGTGTTACACTCGAGGCGATTGAATTTGAATAAGTATTCTTGCACCAATATAGGAGGTTAATTAAGACTAATAGGACCTACGAAGTGGGAACCGACTGCGGATGAATCACCAGAAAACCCGAGACTCCAAGTAATCAGCACTCGAGGCCGGCCGAGTGGCTCACCATCGACGCTCGATTGGATCGAACGTCGACAGTCCTAGGCAAGACACATCTTTCGCTTCGGCTCCGGCCGACTGCTCTTTCGCTTCGGCTTCGGCCGATTGCTCTTTCGCTTCGGTTTCGACCGACTGCTCTTTCGCTTCGGCTCCGGCCGATTGCTCTTTCGCTTCGGTTTCGGCCGATTGCTCTTTCGCTTCGGCTTCGGCCGACTGCTCTTTAGCTTCGGTTTCGGCCGACTGCTCTTTCGCTTCGGAGCTACTAAATCGAGAATTGAAGCGTGATCGTGAATACGATCGACATGAGTTGAACCAATAAGTTCAAACCAATGTTTCCCTCTTAAACCTCTAACAGAAGGAAGTCTATGATATAATATTGAAGGCAATTGATGAGGGAAATGGAGTTTTTTTTCTTGGATGCCCATGGTAAAACTGGGAAGACATTCCTCATGTCATTGTTCGTGCGAGATCCAACATTGTTGTAGCGGTAGCTTTTTCTGTAATAGCGGCCATATTGTTAAAAGGATACCGCACAGCTCACTCAGCGTTAAAATTGCCATTAAACCTTCAAAATAAAGAGCAACCGACACGTAACATTGCGAAAAACTCCGCCATGTCCAAAGTTTTGGTAGCGTGTAAAATCATTATCTGGGACGGCTGCACAATGGCACACAAGCGCGCAATAGAAGCTCTTAAAAACATAATTGCTAATGGGAAAAATTATGACTGGTTGAGTGAACAGGCAATTTTAGCAACTAAAAATATAGATGTGGATGATTTAAACTATATATGTAGTTCAGAATCAAATCGTTGGTACTTGCATTCTTTTAAATCTATTGATTGTGTTACAAACGAAGATTAAGCCACCAACTATTCAACTGAAGTTTTAAACTCCTTGGATGTACCTGGCTTACCACCGCACAGCTTACAACTGAAGGAAGGCTCGGTAGCTATCGTGCTTCGAAATTTAAACCACCCACAACTTTGCAATGGAACGCGTTTGGTAATAACAAAACTAATAGTTCATGTTATTCACGCAATTATACTTAGAGGAAAATTCAAAGGTGAAGAAGTTCTCATTCCGAGAATTCCGAAGATACCAACCGATATGCCTTTTGATTTTAAGCGAACTCAATTTGCTATTCGTCTTGCCTTCACAATGACGATTAACAAATCACAAGGACTATCCTTGAGTATTTGTGGTCTTAATTTAGAGAATTCATGTTTTTCTTATGGCCAACTATTCGGCTAAGCTACCTCAGCCGAAGATGAAAACCCCGTTACAAATGGCGCCCGAGCAGGGACCCGATTCCGAACCGCAATGCGAAAAAACCAACACCAGCGCCAACGAGAGGGGATCGGGTCCCGAGTACGAAGGTAACAGACAGCAGTACGATAACCCAACCACGAGCTGAACTACCGATAAAACCCCGGTGGGCTGGATCTACCTTTTGCGAAAGGACCAGCTTATCGAACAATGTAGAATTGCGGGCATAGCTGTTTCGCTTCGGCTTCGGCCAACTGCTCTTTCGCTTCGGTTTCGACCGACTGCTCTTTCGCTTCGGCTCCGGCCGATTGCTCTTTCGCTTCGGTTTCGGCCGATTGCTCTTTCGCTTCGGTTTCGACCGATTGCTCTTTCGCTTCGGCTTCGGCCGACTGCTCTTTCGCTTTGGCTCCCGCCGACTGCTCTTTCGCTTCGGTTTCGACCGACTGCTCTTTCGCTTCGGCTTCGGCCGACTGCTCTTTCGCTTTGGTTTCGACCGATTGCTCTTTCCTTCGGTTCCGGCCGATTGCTCTTTCCCGTAGTTAGCATTGTCTTTTTTAGATTTAGCACCTAAGACTCCCATATGCATTTAAATAGTAGGCTATAAGGCAAAGAATTGTACGTAGGTATATCTATAAAGTAGTTTGTTTATCCAGTACATAAAAATCCTGTACGTATTTTAATATTAGGCTATAAGAGGAAAATTGTACGTATTTTAATATTAGGCGATAAGAAAGAAAATACAATCCCATCAGCTGCCGCTACCCAACTGCCCGAGCGTCGCAACCAGTAACCCGACCGACTGGCGGTAGTCGCAACCCAGCAGCCGAATCCAGCGTGACACCCCAGAATCCGACTGCGGCCATCGTTTCATTCCCAAAGACGGCAGCTACTGAGGCAGAGTGGTTGTGTTACCTATAATTGTACTTCAACATAATAAAATCATTTAAAAAAATTATTGTAATCCCGCCCAGCAAGAGTAAATCAATCGTCTTTTTATTACTCATGGTTAGAGGGTCCTTGAGTAGACCCTGGACTCGGCCAAGCTACCTCAGCCGAAGATTAAAACCCCGTTACACGTTTCATGTTCACGTGTGGGCAAACCATCTACTTTATTTGTACTTGCGCCTAATAACAAAACGAAAAATGTCATATATCACAAGGTAATGTACTGAAGGGAATTAACCTCAAGCACTAAAATACAGAGCTTCCTTATTTTTGTAATCTTTTTGAATTTTTGTTTTCCTTATAAATATATTCCAAGAAACTATATGACTAAATAAGCTTTGTACTCCTTTTAAAAAATCCATATATTCAATAATTGTTAGGTGGTACGAAGTTCACCGGGTCAGCTAGTACATATATATATAAATACTTTATGGGGTCGCAAGTGTATAATAAAGAAAATACAAACTATGTCAAGCGGATATATAAGGGTATAAAGAGGAAATAATACGGTTTCTGTCCATCAAAAATTCGACGATGTCCAACACATACCATGTTAAATGTGAAACACCTGCATGGTGCGACCACAAAAATTTAGTTTGTAAATATTGAATATAATGCTATTCGAATTTATTTCTTTTGGTTTATATAAGTCAATAAAGTTGTGACACTTTTTAAGGCCAATTGAATTTTATTTTTATTTAATTGGTGTGTTCAAAAATATTCGAGTGCGTTTTTGTGTTGGCGGATGCCGTTTGCGTTCCAGAAACAAACCCTGAGGCAGTTCATGGCCTGCAGAAGAGCATCGAGCCAACTATTTGCGCCATGATCTGCGTAAATTGTTTAACCATACATCTTATTACGGCTTCCAGGCGGATGAAATTGGGACCCGTAGGTTTATTTTTGGCACCTCTTGTTGTGTTGTTGGCGGGTTAAGCTTACTTGCGTTGGGCTGGTTAAACACTGTACGGGTCCAGATCGCTTTGGTGGCGCTTCAACTACAACTCTACGATGAAAAATGTATTTTAGGTCATAGATAGAGTAAGTTTCATTTTTGGTCAGTTTTACATCACCAGGCTCAAGCTCCACTCGAAATAAAGTTTGACACAAATTTGGATCTGAAGCCTTTGTTGCACATTAGCCTAAATCTCTTCCGGTCCATATTTGAATCAATACCCTTAATAACAATCAGAAGGCCTTTTGTCTTCCTTAGTAAATAGGTGTCAAAGTTTTTGTGTTGCTTTTCAACTTCCGAAACTGCGGTACGGTAAGCATTTTCGTGATGAACTTGAATTTTCGTTTTGAATATGTTACCACGTTTAACATTTGATACATAAAAGTTGTTTTCCCCAATCAAGTGTGAGGGATCGTTCTCATATTGCATACCCTATAAGTTGAAATTTTGAAAATTCAAATTTTTCCGTTTCTATTTCAACACGATAGCCTTGATTTTGTTTATCGTACAGAAAATATAAACCTGCTATGATTCTAAATTCAAATAACACCAATAACTTCAGTTTAATTTGAATCAAAGAAATTTACTTTAAACAAAGGTGCCTTGACAATTTTGCATAAAATTCTGTCTTGGGGTTTTTTTTCCAAATTTGCTCTCATTGTGTTTGAAAACTTCAATTAGTGTAAATGTGTAATAGATAAACGGGAAAAGTAAATTTAAATAGTTAAAAGTGTATGGAAAATTGTGTGTTTATTTTAGATCCGCAGGACACTAAGCGTTATAATTGATTTCCTGTCCATAAAACCCGGTACTATCATTGAATAAAGTATATTCAGGTAGGAAATGGGATGTCGCGAAAGTTTTTCTTGTTGTTTAATGAAGTTTTCTTTTATCGTATATCCAGGACCCATCCTATTGCTAAAAGCCTTGGGTTCCAATAGGAGACGGGGACCCCAACTAGAATCCTAGAAAGAGTGGGCTGGTTGAGGAGACGGAATAAAGCAGCCATCGGCAGTGAAAAGTGACTGGGCTTATATGGCCACAGAACTTTTACAATATCTCTGGGGGCCAACGTTAGTGTGTTTGGAGAACCAAGTAGAGTGCCCTAGCAGTCCGAATTCCAGACCATAAAAACCCTATAACTCTTCTCGTAGAATTCTCTGTACTTTGCACCACATAAAAAAAAAAGACAATTTATAAAAAAAAAAAAAAACATTTTTCCTGAAAATACTTTTGACCGGATTTTCCTAATAATTCCCAGATGTGACTCATAACAACATTTTAAATGTTAGATTTAATTAATATTTTTCCTTACAAACATACCAATTGCACTAACATTGCATACACTAATTTACTTACATTCATACATACACCTATATAAACTAACATTCATACCACATAGATAACATTTTTTTATACATACAAAGATTCTTAAAGAAAAGTGTGAAAATATTTAACAGGAAATAGTGTTATAATTGCAAAAACCATCGACATCAGGCCTGAAGTCATCGTGGGACCTATTTGCGGTGAGTTAAATGCCAAAATTGTTTTTTTTCTCCCCTATATAAATATTTCTCACTTATACCCATTTATTTCGTACTTTAACATGTGAAACCATGCCTACTTTGAATACAATTTGAGTTTTCTTATGTTAACATATACATGCCTTCTTTTAGATATGTTATTAACATAAGAAAATCTAAACAACCTAAGCACACTCTCAATACAGAACTTAATTCAAACACTCTCAGACCTACACTTGCATAAATGTGTTTTCGTATTTAACATAACCGCATTTCTACACACACACATGTCCTGCTAATAACCTACATACTTTTAAATTTAAATTAACATAATACCCACAAATAATGAAATCAATTAAAGTATGAATATGAACTAGCATATAAAACTTCTTTTAGTCTTAATAAGTGAATCTTTGAATGTTAATAATATAGTTTAAATTTTCAATGTGCATATAGTTTAACTTTTATGTTTGTTTGAATTTTAAGCTTCGTTTCTTTTTAACCCTTCCATGACATTGTATACATTTTAGTGTTAAATAAATAAAGAAAGAAAAAAAAAAACAAAGATCGAAATTAGTTTTGATAAATTAGTTACTAGGAATAATAATAAATAATAATAAAAATTGGAGAGAATATTGAATTAATGGAAATTATGAGGAAATTCAAGTAGATAAGTTAAACATCGGAAATGATTGGTTAACTGTTTATTTTTTTTTTTTATACCATGAAAAGATAAGGCAAAAAGGTAGGTAGGTCTATAATTGGGCTATCCAAAGCTTTCATTACGATAGCATGGTGGGTGGGTGTAGACCTTTGAGGAGGAAATTACATCTCAACCTCTTCTCCTAGGCTTCTCTGTTATTTTTTTCCCTATTCTTTTCTTCTCTAATTTTGGTTATATTTTTTTTTATTTTTTTTTTTTATTTCATTTTTTGTTTGGTCGATTTGGCTTAAAGCTACCTATTTTTCTCCATTGTGTGGCGATTCGTAATTTTAACTAGATAGGAGCAAGATCCACCCCATTTTCCCTGAGCACGGCCGGTAGTATAGGTAGCACCGCACCTTGAAAGTTAAAGCCGTCTACGGTTGTGATCGTTACATAATAAGAAAATGGCGCCCAACGTGGGGCCTCAGCTAATTCTTTCTGACATTGTATGTCATTTAAGTTATTTGTCTCAATTAAACATCTTAGTTTATGCTGATGCTTACACAATTCTATACCTAAATTGTCGTGCTATCGATTCGTTCTGGAATTTTTTTTTATGCGTTGTTTTGTATCTTTTGATTCTTGTTTGGATTTTCAGATTTTCAGTTACAGGATTTCTTTACCACCAAATCAAAAGTACGATATTTTTTTTTATTGAAGATGTTTAATTTCTGCTCGAGATTTTTAATTCTTAAACGTGTTGATTTGGAATTATACTCGCAAAATATAACACATAACTTTGGTTGAGTCATTATTTTATCTTTTCTATGTTGATTTTACAAAATTTTACTGTAGGAGCACATGTGATGGAGATTGTTGATTTTGGTGTACGCTGATTTCTTACTCTCGCATTAATCCTATTGTGTTTTATTACTGTAGAGTAAAAACAATTGAGATTTTTGGGTTTAGACCTTTGGGGTTTACTGCATACTCATTGTTTTTACCTGGGGTTATTATTTGAATTTTGGTTTTTTTTTTTCTCTTTTTCGTTCACCCCCCCCCCCCCCATTTCCTTTGAAGCCAGGTAATTTAAGGATTTTTTTTTCCCTCTTTTTTTTTGTTTATGTGTTTTATTTATTCGACTACCTATTTTATTGCTTTATCTGAGTAGTGGTATATCAGGGTTTATAGTTTTTATACGAAAATGCCAATCACAAGAAGCCGTGATAATTTATTATCTTTAGAGGAACCAGAAAATTGTAGCTTTACTATTCCTGTTAATGAATCTAACACTGCATCTGCTAGAACTCCAGGTCGTCCAAGGGGAAGACCTCGTCCGTCTAGTAATAATCGGAATTCCGGAAACAATGAAAACAATAATAGTAATAGTAATGATAACGATAATATTAATGTTAGGCAACAAGTTTAAGATATAGTTAACCATTCTATGGTAACATTTCGTAGCGAAATTACAAATCAAATAGGAAATGAACTTAGAGAATTAATGCAGGAGATGAATTTAGGGAACAATGCCCACTCTGACAGTTCCCAACCCAGAAATGACAATTCTTCAGATCCTTCTCAAAGACCTAATAATATTCGAGAACCTTTTGTGGGAGAAAAGGTTTCGAACATTATTCGTAATTGGAGGGTTAAATTTACCGGATGTGACGACGAAATGACTGTTGACGACTTTATTTACCAGATAAATATACTTACAACGAACAACTTAAACGGGAACTTTGACCTTCTCTGTAGACATTCACATTGTTTATTTGACGGAAAAGCCTTGGCTTGGTACTGGCGGTACCATCGACAGGACAACGAACTGGACTGGTTTACATTAACCAGAGCTTTACGGGAACAATACAAAGGCGACTACAATGACTTTGACATTTTGGACGACATCCACAGACGGAAACAACGTACTGGCGAGACATTTGACGATTTTTATGATGTGATCTCGGCTATGACAGATAGACTAAAAACTCCGATTTCTGACACTAATTTGTGCGCTATTTTGGTGCGTAATCTTCGGAACGAGATAAGGCACGAACTTATCCATATATATCCCAGCTTCGTCGTGAGGTAAAACGACACGAAAAATTTATTAAGGAAATTCAAGGGCAGGACTCCCGGAAGGCTATGAGAGGACGTGTATGTGAAATGGAAAATAGGAATAAGGAGACAACTAATTCGGAAACATCTGAATCGGAAATTTGCGCAATTCGAGGTGACTCAAAGTGTTGGAACTGCGACAAAACGGGACATTATTACCAGGACTGCATGGACGTACGACGTATATTTTGCTACGGATGTGGAGCGAAAGAAACTTACAGACCGACTTGTCCCAAATGTGGGTTAAAACCCCAGGGAAACGGACAGAAGGATGTCCGTCGATACTAAAGCGGATATCCGTGACAAATGACAATTCGGACACTGTGATTCTGACTGATCTTAGTACTTCTCCAACAGCAAATATAGGCAAGCAACATAAACATCCGCAAATGAGAACCTACCATGAGCGATTAGCAGAGTACCAGAGTGTCCCAAGCGTTCAACACAGCGTGTTAGAGATTTTTATCGCAGATTGAAATCCTTTCGATCTGTGGTTATTTCCCCGATTATATCACCGGATGATGACACCAGACCTTACATCAATTTGAGCCTAGGGGAGAAAAGTTATTTGGCATTATTGGACAGTGGGGCCAATAAAAGTGTAATTGGTGGTGCTTTAGCTTCTGAGGTGCAAGACATGGAAGGGTTCAGAAAATGCAATGGAAATGTTAGGACAGCAGATGGGCAGAGACAGAACATTGTAGGGACTGCAATATTGACAGTGACGTTTCAAGGACAGACGAAACTAAAAGACTTTTTGATAGTGCCGACTATTCAACAGGGTATCATATGTGGATACGATTTTTGAACTGACTTCGGACTAAAAATTTCTATTCCTGAAATTGGAGCAATTGATTATCACGAAAGTGATCCCAATAGACTGGTTTTGACAGCAAGACAGAAACAACAACTGAACGGTGTTATTTCCTCCTTTCCAAACTCAGAGACCGAGGGCTTAGGATGTACCACTGTTATTGAACACCAGATTGATACTGGTGACGCCAAACCCATTAAACAAAGATATTACCCAATATCACCTGCGGTAGAGAAAAAAATGTGTTCGGAGCTAGACAGAATGCTGGCTCTAGGTGTCATTGAAGAGGCTCCTAGTTCTCCGTGGTCTTCTCCTACAGTGGTGGTCCAAAAGCCTGACAAAGTAAGAATGTGTGTGGACAGCAGAAAACTAAACTCCGTTACAATAAAAGACGCGTACCCTATACCGAACATTGACGGACTTTTGTCGAGACTTCCCTCAGTCTATTGCATTTCAAAAATTGATTTGAAAGATGCCTTTTGGCAAATTAAACTGGAGGAAAACTCGAAACCGAAGACAGCTTTTACAGTCCCTAATCGGCCATTGTACCAGTTTACAAGAATGCCGTTTGGACTGTGTAATGCACCCCAAACGTTGTGCAGACTTATGGACGTTGTTATTCCGTACAATTTGAAAGCACACGTTTTTGTGTACCTCGACGACCTTTTGATAGTTTCGGCAAACTTCGACGAACATTTGAAACATTTAATGGAGGTAGCAACACAATTACGGAAGGCAGGTTTAACAATAAATGTCAAAAAGAGTAGTTTCGCTCTAAATAAAGTTAAATATCTTGGATATGTTGTAGGGAATGGGAATTTACAGGTAGACGACGATAAGGTGAAAGCCATACAAGACTTTCCGGTACCCCAATCTGTACGACATTTAAGACGATTTTTGGGTATGACTGGGTGGTACCGACGTTTCATTCAGGACTATTCTTCATTAACTTTCCCACTGACAGAATTATTGACTAAAAAGAAGACTTTCAAGTGGACTGATGAAGCCCGAGTGTCTTTCGTTAATTTAAAGACCAGACTGACATCTGCGCCCTTACTTGTCCATCCTAATTATGAAAAGTCTTTTATTTTACAATGCGACGCAAGCACGTTCGGCATAGGGGCAGTATTGGCGCAAAAGGACGACAATGAGACTGAAAGACCCATTGCATATATGTCCCAGAAGTTAAATAAGGCACAACGCAATTACACCATAACTGAACTTGAGTGCTTGGCTGTGGTGATGGCCATTAAAAAATTCCGGCCTTATATTGAAGGGCAGGAATTTACCGTGGTAACCGACCATGCAAGCCTTAAGTGGCTGATGAGCCAGAAAGACTTGTCGGGAAGGCTAGCTAGATGGTCCCTGAAATTACAGGGATATCACTTTTCAATTGAACACCGAAGCGGTAAGGAAAATATAGTGCCAGACACCCTTTCACGTGCTCACGAGGGAGAGATGTTTGTTGAGGCCATAGATATTAGGACACTTCCTTCCATTAGCTTGAAATCTGACTCATTTGATAGCGCTGAATATGACCAATTGCGAAAACAGTTTTCCGAAACGGAAATGTCTGATTATAAGGTCATAGATAAATATACATATTTATAAGAGGGTTAATTGTTCTACAGGAGAATCGGATGAATCAGATTCATGGAAACTTTTCGTGCCCAGGGATTTACGTCGCGATGTAATATATACTATGCATGATGCACCCAATTCTGCGCATGGCGGTATAGCCAAGACTTTGGAACAAGTAAGACAACATTTTTTTTTGGCCAGGACTTGCAACGGACATAAAGACGTACATTTCAAACTGCGAATTGTGCAAGACTTCTAAGACTCCGACCACAACTTTGAGACCACCATTGGGTGAGATGGTTTCGACGGAACGGCCTTTTCAACGGTTGTACATCGACTTAATTGGACCTTTACCTAGGACTAAAGCTGGACATATGGGTATTTTGATAGTTTTGGACCACTTTTCGAAATTCGTGTTTTTGAAACCACTGAAAAAGTTCGTCTCAAAACACATTATTGACTACTTACGGTCTGACATATTCTACTGCTACGGTGTACCTGAAACTATTGTTTCTGACAATGGGTCCCAATTCAGAAGCAAAGAGTTTGAGGCATTTTTGAGTAAGAATGGTATTCAACATAGTTTGACAGCTGTATATAGTCCCCAATCAAACGCGAGCGAGCGAGTAAACCGCTCTATTAATGAGGCGTTGAGATGTTATGTTAGGGACAACCAAAGAGAGTGGGATATTTACATTCCGAGTATTAATTGCTCTTTGCGAAATAGTGTGCATCAAACCGTTGGTAGGACACCGTATCAGATAGTTTTTGGACAGAACATGTTGACTAACGGTAAAGACTACGAACTTTTACGGAAATTGCAGATATTGGCGGAAGCCGACTCTTTTGTGGAAAGACAAGACGAATTTTCTTTCATACGGGACAAGATTAAGGACTATATGCGCAAGGCATACGAAAGAAATTCTCGGACATACAACTTACGATCTCGTACCCGAAACTTTACAATAGGACAAAACGTATACAGACGAACTTTTAACCAGAGCTCAAAAGCAGAGTACTTCAATGCGAAGTTAGCTTCTGTAGGAGTTAAGGCTAAAGTATTACGGAGATTGGGTCATGTTTATTATGAGCTCGAGGACATTGACACCGGCACGAGGGGCACGTATCATGCTAAGGATATATGGACATGAACTCTATTTATCTATAGTTCAGGTGACTCCCTTTTCCAGCTCCAGTTTATGGTGATATTTTCAAAAACTGTATCTGTTTTGTGAGGGATCGTTCTCATATTGCATACCCTATAAGTTGAAATTTTGAAAATTCAAATTTTTCCGTTTCTATTTCAACACGATAGCCTTGATTTTGTTTATCGTACAGAAAATATAAACCTGCTATGATTCTAAATTCAAATAACACCAATAACTTCAGTTTAATTTGAATCAAAGAAATTTACTTTAAACAAAGGTGCCTTGACAATTTTGCATAAAATTCTGTCTTGGGGTTTTTTTTTCCAAATTTGCTCTCATTGTGTTTGAAAACTTCAATTAGTGTAAATGTGTAATAGATAAACGGGAAAAGTAAATTTAAATAGTTAAAAGTGTATGGAAAATTGTGTGTTTATTTTAGATCCGCAGGACACTAAGCGTTATAATTGATTTCCTGTCCATAAAACCCGGTACTATCATTGAATAAAGTATATTCAGGTAGGAAATGGGATGTCGCGAAAGTTTTCCTTGTTGTTTAATGAAGTTTTCTTTTATCGTATATCCAGGACTCATCCTATTGCTAAAAGCCTTGGGTTCCAATAGGAGACGGGGACCCCAACTAGAATCCTAGAAAGAGTGGGCTGGTTGAGGAGACGGAATAAAGCAGCCATCGGCAGTGAAAAGTGACTGGGCTTATATGGCCACAGAACTTTTACAATATCTCTGGGGGCCAACGTTAGTGTGTTTGGAGAACCAAGTAGAGTGCCCTAGCAGTCCGAATTCCAGACTATAAAAACCCTATAACTCTCCCGTAGAATTCTCTGTACTTTGCACCACATAAAAAAAAAGACAATTTATAAAAAAAAAAAACATTTTTCCTGAAAATACTTTTGACCGGATTTTCCTAATAATTCCCAGATGTGACTCATAACAACATTTTAAATGTTAGATTTAATTAATATTTTTCCTTACAAACATACCAATTGCACTAACATTGCATACACTAATTTACTTACATTCATACATACACCTATATAAACTAACATTCATACCACATAGATAACATTTTTTTATACATACAAAGATTCTTAAAGAAAAGTGTGAAAATATTTAACAGGAAATAGTGTTATAATTGCAAAAACCATCGACATCAGGCCTGAAGTCATCGTGGGACCTATTTGCGGTGAGTTAAATGCCAAAATTGTTTTTTTTCTCCCCTATATAAATATTTCTCACTTATACCCATTTATTTCGTACTTTAACATGTGAAACCATGCCTACTTTGAATACAATTTGAGTTTTCTTATGTTAACATATACATGCCTTCTTTTAGATATGTTATTAACATAAGAAAATCTAAACAACCTAAGCACACTCTCAATACAGAACTTAATTCAAACACTCTCAGACCTACACTTGCATAAATGTGTTTTCGTATTTAACATAACCGCATTTCTACACACACACATGTCCTGCTAATAACCTACATACTTTTAAATTTAAATTAACATAATACCCACAAATAATGAAATCAATTAAAGTATGAATATGAACTAGTATATAAAACTTCTTTTAGTCTTAATAAGTGAATCTTTGAATGTTAATAATATAGTTTAAATTTTCAATGTGCATATAGTTTAACTTTTATGTTTGTTTGAATTTTAAGCTTCATTTCTTTTTAACCCTTCCATGACATTGTATACATTTTAGTGTTAAATAAATAAAGAAAGAAAAAAAAACAAAGATCGAAATTAGTTTTGATAAATTAGTTACTAGGAATAATAATACATAATAATAAAAATTGGAGAGAATATTGAATTAATGGAAATTATGAGGAAACTCAAGTAGATAAGTTAAACATCGGAAATGATTGGTTAACTGTTTATTTTTTTTTTATATCATGAAAAGATAAGGCAAAAAGGTAGGTAGGTCTATAATTGGGCTATCAAAAGCTTTCATTACGATAGCATGGTGGGTGGGTGTAGACCTTTGAGGAGGAAATTACATCTCAACCTCTTCTCCTAGGCTTCTCTGTTATTTTTTTCCCCTATTCTTTTCTTCTCTAATTTTGGTTATATTTTTTTAATTTTTTTTTTTTATTTCATTTCTTGTTTGGTCGATTTGGCTTAAAGCTACCTATTTTTCTCCATTGTGTGGCGATTCGTAATTTTAACTAGATAGGAGCAAGATCCACCCCATTTTCCCTGAGCACGGCCGGTAGTATAGGTAGCACCGCACCTTGAAAGTTAAAGCCGTCTACGGTTGTGATCGTTACACAAGCTGACTAAAAACTTGACGAGATCATTCGAGTTTTTTCCCTCAAATAAATGGGAGGTGGCTTTTTTTTGGTAATGGGGCATCATTGTCCTCTTGCAAAATGGCAAAACGATTTTGCGATGAGGTTGGCTTTTCATCGTCTTTTAAAATTTTTGATGCTTCTGCCGACTTCGGCAGAACTTGATAAAGAAGACCGCGATGAAGATGGCACCTCGGTATTTTTTTGTAATTTTTAAATAGAGATTGGGCTAAATTTATCCCTTGTTCAGAACACTTATTCAAATTACTCACACTTGGACATAAATTATTTGTATTTATTTTCGGTCTTGCACTTAAATAATATACATATAATATAATATATATTATATACTTTTATATTCAGGGTCTCTAATGTTTTTATTGCTAACTCTTGTGGTGCTTAACACAATGTAAGCATTCCGGCTATTAAGCCCACTGTCACGACGATTACGGTTACTCATTAACCACTCATTTTTTTTATTCAGCTTGTCGTTATTTTCTCTTTTCACTGATATTTGTATGTATGTCAGTATACTAATAATTTCTTTTGCCACAAATATCATCGTTTTAATTAAAAGTCGCGCAAACACCTCTGTACACTACGAGATTAAGAACACTACTTATGATTTTAGAATATTCTGTATCTTGATTTAATTGCTAGTTATACACCTCACATAAGTGATAAGCGTCATTCCATTTGTAATATAGATACGGAAGTCGATATAGACATGTCCGTCTGTCACTCTGTTGAAATCAAGTTTCCGGAATCAGTTTAAGCCCTCCGGACCAGGTATTATGTCAAACTATCAGAAATATTCCTGAGTTGATCGCTATTTAAAACGACCAAAATCGGTTCACCACGGACCTAGATATAGGCAAAATACTGCGATTGCCTCAGTTTTTTTTTACGAACACACAAACTGCATACAAAATAAGTATCAAATAAACATGTATGTATGTATGTATTAGACGCTGCATAAACAGAGAAAAACTGTGTTTGAAGACGTTTGCTTTATTTTTTATGTTTAACTTGCTTGTGTTTATTGCCGACAAGTACTGATGAGTCAACAAGTATGAACAGCAAACACTAGCAAACATGTATGTCATGAACATGAATACGACCGATTAGATGCGTTTATGATCATGTAGCTCGCAATCTTAGCCATACATTACACATTAAAAAAATGTAAAAGAAAAACAAATACAGTAGCTTGCGATCCACACCATGTAAAACGCAATACGGTTTGTTCGGGTATTCGAACAGCTTGCCTCTGTTCAAACAATGTCTGCTGTTCATGAACAATCGAACAATTTTGCGATTGCAACATAAACGAACATTTGATTGGTGATGTATAACTCGACCCAGCTTGTACTCAGTAAGGCAGTTTGTGTTCGATTTTGGCTGTTTGTTCATAGACACATGAACATGATTTTGTATGGAGTTGTTTATGCAGCAGTTTAGTATGTATGTTTGTATGTATGTATGTATGTATGTATGTATGTATGTATGTATGTATGTATGTATGTATGTATGTATGTATGTATGTATGTATGTATGTATGTATGTATGTATGTATGTATGTATGTATGTATGTATGTATGTATGTATGTATGTATGTATGTATGTATGTATGTATGTATGTATGTATGTATGTATGTACATATGTATGTATGTATGTATGTATGTATGTATGTATGTATGTATGTATGTATGTATGTATGTATGTATGTATGTATGTATGTATGTATGTATGTATGTATGTATGTATGTATGTATGTATGTATGTATGTATGTATGTATGTCTGTATGTATGTATGTATATATGTATGTATGTATGTATCTATGTGTGCATGTATGTATGTTTGTATGTATGTTTATATGTACGTATGTATATATTTACATACATATGTATGTATACATGTATGTATGTTTATATGTTTAAATATACACATTTACAAACATACTACATATAAATTGGCGTATGCAGAAATCAGCAACCATATGTATGTACTTATTATGATTTCTTTATTATTATTTGTACTAGCTGACCCGGTGAACTTCGTACCACCTAACAGTTATTGAATATATGGATTTTTTAAAAGAGTCAAAAAGTTCATTGGAATATATTTATAAAGAAAACAAAAATTCAAAAAGATTTCAAAAATATGGCCTTTTAGGTAAAAGCTGTAAATACATAGCTTCCGTATTTTCGTGCATGGGTTATGTTTAGGTTAATTTCCTTCAGTGCAGTACATTGTGATATCAGGTGCAAGTACGAATAAAGCAGATGGCTTGCCCACATGTGAACATGCAACGTATATTTGGCTATGAGAAAAAAATGTATTTTCTTAATTAAGACCACAAATACTCAAGGATTGTCCTTGTGATTTGTTAATAGTCATTGAGTGTGCAAAACGAATAGGAAATTAAATTAGCTTAAACTCAAAAGACATATCCTTTGAATTTTCCCCTAAGTATAATTGCGTGAATAACATGGACTATTAGTTTTGTTTTTACCAAGCGCGTTCCATTGCAAAGTTTTGGTTGGTTTAAATTTCGAGAACGATAACTACCGAGCCAACCTTCAGTTATAAGTTGTGCGGTGGTAAGCCAGGCACATCCAAGAAGTTTAAAACTTCAGTTGGATAGTTGGTGGCTTCATCTTCGTTTGTTGCACAATCAATTGATTTAAAAGAATGCAGAGTGCCAACGATTTGATTCTGAACTATATACATAGTTTAAATCATCAACGTCTATATTTTTAGCTGCTAAAATTGTCCGTTCACTTAACCGGTCATAATTTTTCCCGCTAGCAATTATGTTGGGGAATACTTTCTGGATGAGCTGTTTTGACGATAACAAATTACAAAAATTTTGAGGAAACGAAATCAATCCATTTAATTCGTCGACAGGAATACGGCCATTACCGATAATCAACAATTGGTTGGAGAAATCTTGAGCTGATAAACCGTTAAGCAATATAACTCTAATGTTTTCTGTCAACTGCAGTATCTTTGCAAAACGCCACAGATTTGAGGATTTACGAGGGCACTTATTCGATCAGCAGCCGTCGATCTTGGAATGACTGGCAGTGTTTGGCGGAAATCACCAGGCAGTAAAATCATTGCACGTCCAAAACATCTTGAGTCACTGCGCAGATTTCTTAGTGTTATTTTAAGAACTTCTATTGCTTGTTTGTGAGCCATTGTGCATTCGTCTCAGCTAATGATTTTACACGCTACTAAAACTTTGGACATGGCAGATTTTTTCGCAATGTTGTATGTCGGTTGCTCTATATTTTGAAGGTTTAATGGCAATTTTAACGCTAAGTGAACTGTGCGGCATCCTTCTTACAATGTGGCCACTATTCCAGTTGAAGCTACCACTACAGCAATGTTTGATCTCGCACGAACAGTGGCTAAAATCAATGACATGATGAATGTCTCCCCAGTTCCCCCGGGGGCATCAATTGCCTTCAATATTATATCATAGACTTCCTTCTGTTGGAGGTTTAAGAGGGAAACATTAGTTTGAACTAATTGGTTCAACTCATGTATACTTAATATACCCAGCCGAGTTATTTTTTACTGCAAATAATATATTTAAAATACCTTGTGTGAGTTTTAAAGTCCATAGAAAAATATACAAAATTTTAACGTTCGTTTGGATAAATAGAAATAGATGAACGAGGTTTTAGGTCGAGAGTTTTAAAAGTTTTCGACATTATTCATATTAAAAGGTTAATAAAAGTAGTTAAATGTTATGGGATGTTCTAGTCCCTCTGCTCCTCTCCAACTTTTTCTCCAAAATGTATAAGTTATTTGATTTTTGTAGAAAATTTGAAGTCGATAGCTGTAACAGTTTTCCAGAAGTAACGTATCGAAAATTTTATAAGAATTGTTAATTTGTATGGGTGCTAACCCTTTCACTGCCCCTACCCAAAAAATTTTTTCCTTCAAAGCGTAGGTCTTGCTGTTCAATTACTTTTTGTAGAAAATTTGATGTCGATAGCTGTAATAGTTTCCGAGATATAGCGTATCGAAAATTTTATAAAAATCGTTAATTTATGTGGGAGCTACCCCTTTTTTTGTCCCCATTAAATAAAAATTTGCTTTAAAGTGTAGGCCTTGTTGTCCAAATCCTTTTTGTAGGCCATTTGATGTCGATAGCTGTTATAGTTTCCGAGATATAGCGTATTGAAAATTTCATAGAAATCGTTAATTTTTGGTGGGAGCTACCCCTTTTTTTGTCCCTATTAAAAAAAATTTGCTTTAAAGTGTAGGCCTTGTTGTCCAATTACTTTTTGTTAAACATTTAATTTCCATATCTGTATAGTTTCCGAGTTATTGCGTATCGAAAATTT
Organism: Melanophora roralis; assembly: GCA_963583895.1. Taxonomy (NCBI): domain Eukaryota; kingdom Metazoa; phylum Arthropoda; class Insecta; order Diptera; family Rhinophoridae; genus Melanophora; species Melanophora roralis. The sequence goes on from OY757188.1 coordinate 52,005,448, forward strand.
CATAAAATTGTTAATTTGTATGGGAGGTACCCCTTCTTATGCCCCCACCCGAAAAATTGTCTCCAAACTTCGTACGGATGCTTATAGAGCTAATATGCATAATTAAGCTTTGTATGGGCGGAAAGAAATAAGTAGGCGTGGCAACTCTCATACAACGAAAATAGTTTTTTGTATTTATCTCAATAACTGTAATAGCTGAAGTCTCCAAACTTTTTAAGGATGTTTATAGTGCTAATATGCTAATTCTGCTCTGTATGAGCGGGAAAGAAGTAATGGGCGTCGCATCTCCCATACAAGGCAAATAGTTTTATGTATCTCAATAACGGTTACAGTTGAACTCTCAAAACTTTGTAAAGATATTTATAATGGTAATATGCATAATTCAGCTGTGTATGGGTTAAAGTCTCCAAATTTTGTGTAGGTGCTTACAATGTTGATGTTTACTATTAAGCTGAGTTTGGGCGTGAAGAAAATAATAGGCATGGCACCTCCTTTACAAGAAAAAATCTTTTATATATATATGTCATTAAATGTAACAGCTGAAATCATCAAATTTAATATGGGTATTTATTATGAAAATATGCATAACTAAGATAAACGAGTTTATTATTTTCTCAAACCAGTTAAATGCAATTTAAATTATTAGTTTAAAAGTAACAGAAATAACCTAAAAATTACCAATAAAATGTTTATCCATTTTTACTCCTTACGATCAAAATTATCAAAATTTTATATTCATATTTTTTCGAGACCTGTCGAACGCAATTTCAAAATATATATTGAGCCCATTTTTATCTTTTTCGGTTCTGAATGTACAAAATGGATATAAGCAGTTTTAAAATATGGTTTTTTACCCTGTCTCTCCTCTAATGGTCTAATATTTCAAAAAAGGACGAAAAATGCATTCATAACTTTGAAACCTGTCGAGCGTAAATAAAATTAATATTTTGTGAATTGTGTGTGTTTAGGCAAAAAATTCGTTTGCTGATTATATATATTGTTAGGCAATACGTGTTTGGAGATACTCAATGCTGGATATATTCAATAGAGCGGCAAAAACGAGGCTTGCCGCATGCAGGCATTCTTACTTAGTTAGTCGAAAAATTTCGACCAGACCAGAGAGATGATATTAAAAGTGCTGAGATCCCTGATTCCGAAACAGATCAAGAACTACATGATGTAATTACACATATGATTTATGAACCGTGTGGCACCATCAACCCCCAATCTCCGTGCATGGTCGACGGGAAGTGTTCCAAACATTATCCACGAAAATTTACGGCAGAAACTATCACTGGCAATGACGGTTATCCACTGCATTAGCGTTGATCGCCCAATGACAACGGTCAAATTATTACAAAGAAAATAAAAGGAAACGATTTTGTGATTGACAACGGTTGGACTGTGCTATATTTGCCACTTCTTTCCAAATCATTTAAGACATATTGCAATGTTGAATATTCTAATTCAGTGAAGTTGATCAAGTACATCTGCAAATATGTCACGAAAGGCAGCGATATGGCTGTTTTTAGCATCCAAACCTCCAATAACAACGATGAAATTACGCGTTATTAAGTTAGGCGATATGTGAACTGCAATCAGGCGATTTGGCGTATATTCTAATTCCCTATTCACGAATGCCATCCCACTGTTGGACATTTAGCAGTGCATCTGGAGAATGGCCAACGACTATATTTCACTGCGGCAAATATTGTTCAACGTGCTGAAATACCTGCAGTGATAACGTTGACAATTTTCTTTGCTGTTTGTCAAAGCGATCCGTTTGCACAGAGTTTACTTTACTCGAAGATGCCACGGTATTACACTTGGAACGCTTCTTCAAAAAATCTTTAACGTCGAAAGAAAGGCACTATGGTTCCTGGGCATCCAGATGTGTGTTCAAGTGATGCTCTTGGTCGCATTTTCACAGTTCATCCGAAGAATGATGAATGCTTTTATTTGCGGTTGTTGCTGGTGAATGTTCGTGGTCCAACATCATTGGCAGCGTTACGTACTGTTAATGGTATAGTCTGTCCAACATTTCGTGCTGCATGTCAAGAACTCAATTTGCCTAAAAACGATACTCATTGGGATACGATAATCGCTGAAGCTTATACGAACATTATTTGTTATTGTCATTATTTGCTATTGACATGCTTCCCGTCAAGTCAAAGTCACCTGTGGAACAAATACAAGGACAATGTGGCATTTTACATCAATATCGTGTCAGCTCGAGAAATCCAAATCTTGAAGTCAATGCGAAGTAGAGACCTGCACCAAGTCCTATTCAAGCTAATTCAAGAACCTCATAATTTTCTAATTCTTGTGTTATTGTGCGGTTAAACGGTTTAAGTGCTGTAATGTAGAGTAGCTGACACAGTTTATGTGCTGCAGTGTAGTGTAGTTAAGAATAAAGAGTGGTGTCAGGCACTGTTGTTGACGCAACATATGTACTGTCATGAGGTGTGGTCAATAAAAAAATACTGTGCTTATGTGTGGCAACAACAACAAAACTGTGTGTAATACACACAATGTTGAGTAGATACATAAACAAACATATATACAAGCAGGCAAATCAATATGAAATTCATGCGTAATTACATTACATTACATACATACACATTCAAAATCAACCCCCGTTTTTTATAACTATCACACCAGGAACATCCCACCAACAGTAAAGTTTCGAGATGAATTGAAATTGAAGTGTGCGATCATGATGAATTAATGTGCCGTTGTTGTTTACTTAAGTGTGCTTAACTGTGAATAAATTTTTCATTTAAGTTAAGTTAAGTTAAGTAAACAAAAGAGATAACGAACAATACAACGCAGTACTTATTTTTGTGTGTGCATACGTAAGGAATATGAAATGTATTGAAAGTTCGAGATGATGCCTTATTTAGTGTCGTCTTGGGCTGGCCTCTAATGCGAAGATGCATAACCTTATTTACCTTATAATAAGAACCTAAATTTTGGTCTGGTACTGACTGGACTAATATCAATTACATAATTTTAAGATTTGAATACATATTGTTAGTTCGCACTAGCGAAGATTCAATTATAATAATATGGAGAAGAAAAAAGATGCATAGCCGGGCCTTGCTCTTAATTGAAGATATGTGTTACCTTATTTGTGGCAGTTTGTTAGTCAGGTTAGGACTGCCAGCACCAGAACATGAAATTATTGAGCTACTAAATCGAGAATTGAAGCGTGATCGTGAATACGATCGACGTGAGTTGTACCAATTAGTTCAAAACAATGTTTCCCTCTTAAACCACCAACAGAAGGAAGTCTATGATATAATATTTAGGGCAATTGATGACGGAAATGGAGGTTTTTTTCTTGGATGCCAATGGTAAAACTGGGAAGACATTCCTCATGTCATTGATTTTAGTCACTGTTGGTGCGAGATCCAACATTTTTGTAGCAGTAGCTTTTTCTGTAATAGCGGCCATATTGTTAGAAGGATGCCGCACAGCTCACTCAGCGTTAAAATTGCCATTAAACCTTCAAAATAAGGAGCAACCGACACGTAACATTGCGAAAAACTCCGCCATGTCCAAAGTTTTGGTAGCGTGTAAAATCATTATCTGGAACGGCTGCACAATGGCACACAAGCGCGCAATAGAAGCTCTTGAAAACATAATTGCTAATGGGAAAAATTATGACTGGTTGAGTGAACGGGCAATTTTAGCAACTAAAAATATAGATGTGGATGATTTAAACTATATATGTAGTTCAGAATCAAATCGTTGGTACTCTGCATTCTTTTAAATCTATTGATTGTGTAACAAACGAAGATGAAGCCACCAACTATTCAACTGAAGTTTAAACTCCTTGGATGTACCTGGCTTACCACCGCACAACTTACAACTGAAGGAAGGCTCGGTAGTTATCGTGCTTCGAAATTTAAACCAACCAAAACTTTGCAATGGAACGCGTTTGGTAATAACAAAACTAATAGTCCATGTTATTCACGCAATTATACTTAGAGGAAAATTCAAAGGTGAAGAAGTTCTCATTTCGAGAATTCCGATGATACCAACCGATATGCCTTTTGATTTTAAGCGAACTCAATTTGCTATTCGTCTTGCATTCACAATGACGATTAACAAATCACAAGGACAATCCTTGAGTATTTGTGGTCTTAATTTAGAGAATTCATGTTTTTCTTATGCCCAACTATACGTTTCATGTTCACGTGTGGGCAAACCATCTACTTTATTTGTACTTGCGCCTAATAACAAAACGAAAAATGTCATATATCACAAGGTAATGTACTGAAGGGAATTAACCTCAAGCACTAAAATACAAAGCTTCCTTATTTTTGTAATCTCTTTGAATTTTTGTTTTCCTTATAAATATATTCCAATAAACTATTTGACTAAATAAGCTTTGTACTCCTTTTAAAAAATCCATATATTCAATAATTGGTAGGTGGTACGAAGTTCACCGGGTCAGCTAGTAATAAATAAAAGCCTAAAAAACAAGTGTATAAAATATAGCTTTACAGAAAATATATATGTACTTACTTATTTCACTCTGTAAATTTTATGCAATGGGTAATATGTATATTACTGTTTTTTTTAAATCAAAAATATATCGAGCCTTTGGTGCAATACCGTAATAATTCAAAAATTCGTGAACTGAGAAAAATGCATTTGAAGTTTTGAACCATCTTTTTGATAGTATTTTCGTTTACTGAAGTTAATTTTTTTACAAGTTTTTAAATAAAAAGGAATGTTTTTAAATAAAAAAAGGCCAAAAATTATTAAAAATATGAAATATTTATTTATATTTAAGTACTTTGTATCAACCTATCAATGATGTATCGTTATTGTCACAAAACCTATGACAAACTTAAAAATTAATTCGAAATATATCGTTATAGCAAATAAACTTTTAACTATTTTTTTTCTAACAAAGTTGTAATATGAAATAATACGAACAAGTAAAAAAGAAATCAAATTATGCAGTTGTGTTTCTGTGCCTAAAACGTAGCAAAAAATAATATTGCTTTATACATTTTTCGTAAATTGCTTTCTGTTTGTCATAAAGGAAATATTTCATTATTGCAAATAAATATTGTTGGAAATACCTAGAGGCAATAAAGACATTTTTAGCTGTAGAATCTGAACAGTTAGAGGTGGAATCATAATCTTTTTTTCTTTAGATAGATATTTCCCCAAAGATAATTTCTGCATACCCAGCTCAAAAAGTTAAAATTTTGAGTTACTACGGTATTGCACCAAAGGCTCGATATGTATGTATGTATAAGATTTTCGCGGAGCGTCAATCAAACGATGGGGGAGTTACATGTAACTATATGTATGTATATATGGACACATATATACATATACGTATATAGGTACATTCATTTGTAATTATAAAATTAGTTGTATATGTTGCTTCTAATAATTATGAGCCCCTAGCTTGAACTTTTTATTACTATTGTAAACTGTATATTTGTAATCACTAGAGACCGGAACTTCATGTAAATGCATGTTTGTTGTCGTTGATCTGAGATCAACATAAGCTAAATATTTGTCCGAATCAGGAGTTTTTTAATTAAATGGCATCGATTTGTTAGTACATATTTTTACATATTTTGGTATAAATGCATGTTTTTGCATATATTAGCCATAATGCACATTTTACTAAATATTTTTTGAAAAAAAAAGAACAATGTTTACTTTCTTTTTGTATTTTTTTCATATTTACTTTATTTAAGCATCGTTTTTTTTTAAATCAGCCTAAATATATGAAACATTTAAAATTCCTTTTACTATGTTTTCTAGAATAGTTGGGCTAATAGGTAAATTTTTTAGAATTTATTAATTTCTTGCACTTTTTTTGAAACTGTTACAAAAGTAGTTGTTTTACAACCATGCAGAAACTACAAAAGAAAAAGAAAAGTGAAGAATGTTTTTTTCGATTTTTTATAACGGCAAAAGCAAAATAACTAATAGTTTATGATTCCCAGAAATGGAAATAAAGCACCCAATATACAAAAGAAATAGTATGCTTGATCTAAAGGTTCATTTGTTAATTAAATTATTTGCATATGTATGTATGTAGTTATTTTTCAGAAAAATTACAAAATTAAAAACACGAAGTAGCCTTTGAATAAATTAAAGAAATACTTATTATTATTTTTTGTTATACAAATAAGGATAACTGTTACTTCATGTACTGCATTTATACACTACAATATGATATTTTTTGTTACTTTTATGTTCTTTTTATTGTTTTTTATTATAAAAAAAAACATTTTTAAAAAACCAAAAATACATGCATATTTATTAGTTTTTTGTACATATTTTTCATTTTTTAGTGCATATTTTAAGCGCATAAAACGCAGTTATAAATGTATTAAGTTCCGGTGTCTAGTAATCACATAGATAGCACCATCAGCACTTGATCTGTCACAATCTTGTTGGCTAACATTTGTACATACATACATACATTTAATGTAACGTAACGTAAGCAACAACAATTGGGTACGATCAATTTTGTTTTGTTGCTTAGCAAAAATTCATTATCGTAAATAATCAATTATGTATGTCTACTTTTTTATATACAGTAAGTGTATATTTAAATAAGTGGACTACGATTATGAATTTGAAGGTATTAACGTTGTTGTCAAGTGGATCATGATTCTGCATGCCCAATTTCAATAATCGCATAAAGCATGCACAATCATGATCACATACATATGTATGTACATTGGTAAATGTACATATGTACAACTTAAAATCAATAAAAAGTCAGTCTTGAACTAATCGTGAAACAAATTGCAACGCAAATGCAACACACGTAGAAATGAATGTATTATTCTACATATTTAAACTACGAATAAATTTGATTATATGGATGTACAATTCAAAATAATACAAATGTGTTTTATTTATCACAGACGTTATTAACAATTAAATTTAATAACTAAATTTCTAGACCCGACTTCTCTATGGTCTTCTCTATGGCGATCAGCCAGATGTCTTAAAAGACCCATAATCGCAAATCCACCACTGCGTAATCGGAGTGGATCCTGGGCTAGAAATGACGAAGAAAAATACGATCTGCTCGCAAGAAGCCACCACCTGCACTGACGTGAGGGAATTACCGCCTGTTGTTGCTAGACTTTCTATTAAAATACGTTTCGATTTTTAAACGTTGTAGATGCTATCGTTAACCTGAATGATAAAAAGGTTCCTGGCGTTGATAAAAAAAGCAACAAAATGCTTTTAGAGTTACGTTTTACAGCTAAAAGCTCTCCCTTCTTCTTAATTTAAATGCCATGATTCGACTTGAACACTTCCTGCCAATATGGAAAATTACCTTAGTGAAGATGATTCCTAAGCCTGGTTAAGATCCTTTGAAGTAAGCCTATAAGTTTGTCACCAACCTTGTCAAAATTGTTTGAAAAGCTGTTAAAAAACAAGCTGACTCCGATCCTGAATGGCAACAACTGCATTCCAGATCACCAATTTTGCCTAAGAAGTCAACATAGTACAATCGAACAAACTCACAGACTGGTGCAGGTTATAAGAAAAACTTTTGAGACAAAGTAGTACTGCCTCGTTCTAAATGTGTTTCACTTAACGAATTAACGCAAGGAATTTTAACAGACGAATTCGTCGTGTAGTGCGAAATTCGTCGTTCGTCCCAATTGTGCTTAGAGCATGGTGCAGGTTATAAGAAAAACTCCGCGCTTTTTATAGATGTATCACAAGCTTTCGAGAAAGTATGACACGAAAGCCTGTTAAACAAATTATAACTAAACCTTCCAGCCAATATTATTAAACTATTAGAAAAATACATAACCGGTCGACAATTACGACCACTTAAGTTGTTCCCAACCAATCAGTACCTCAAGGGTCCAATTCTGTACTTGCTTTACCGGCAGATATGCCAACCAAAAGTTTTACGCACACGTCTATATTTGCTGTAATACCGCTTTTCTCAGTATTTATAAGGACCCTGAGGAGGCTTCGTGCCAACTGCAAAAACACGTAACCCAAGTAGATAAATGGGAAAAGTTATGGGGAATAAAATTAATAATAATTAACGTGCTCCCCAATCTGTATTTACAGCCATATAGTGCCTCAACGATTTGAGATGAAATATCTTGGCATTCATCTGGATCGTCACGTTACATGGAAGACACATATAGATGCGAAGTTGACGCAAATGAAACTAAAAGCTACACAAATCCATTGGCTAATCGGCAGAGACTCTGTGCTTTCTTGATTGCAAAATTCTACTCTAGAAATCGATTTTGAAACGGTATACAATTATTGGGCACTGCATCTAACATAGAAAAAACTCAACGCCGTCAAAACAAAAATCCTAAGAATGATAACTGGTGTTGCTTGGTATATTGAAAACATCAACATGCACATATTCTCACACATAGATGACACAAAAGAAGCCCAAAAACCGTATGTGTTATATATCAGAAAATGTGAAAATAAATATGCCATTCTCACAAAAGTTTTATCCGAGTGGACACACTCGTATGAAAAGAAGGTATACTTAGATGAAAATAATAATTTTAATTTACTTTATAATGAGAACTTTTGAATAATAAGTAATTTTACTTCGCGAAGATTCAATAATAAAGATATGAAAAAACGTTTAAAAATGGCAATATCCTCACACATAGATGGCGCAATCAAATTTACAGTTTAACTAGTTTTAGCAGAAAATTTGAAAATAAGCCCATTACAATCTATTCCCACAAAATTTATATCCTTATATTGTATCCATATAATAGGCTTAAATCCTAGTATTGGAGAAAATCCGCACGAAACTTTAAATCTTAAGTTCAAAAACGATATCATACACTTGGGGTTTTTCTTATTGCCTGAATTCAAAAAAAATTTCCGTTTTGATTATATTGTACCTTTTATAAACGTGGGTTTATTTCCTTTAAATAAACCGGTATAATTATCTAACAATACGAAAACTTTATTTATTTAAAACACACTGTCGTATACTTGTTTACAATCTTCTTATCACACTTATTTTTATTCACCTTTATTATTTAGAAATTCACACTTATTCAACTCAACGGTTAAACTAAAACTGATTGTGGCTCTTCTGTTGCTCAACTATTTATAGTGAATGGTAATACCCTTGAATGTTTAACGAAATTCGAGCAATAGATGGCAGTTAAGTTTAAATGAATTCATTTTGCTTTTAGCCATAACTTCGAAACAACTTCTTAGCGCAGACAACAACCGCCGATAATGCCCCACAATATATAAAATTATACAATTTTTAAATTATTTAGGATTTAATCCCAATTTGCTTGTTAATTTATAGGGTTTGTTGTTGGTTAAGTTTGTCTATATGCATTTCATTGGTTCTTACACCAAATCATCAGTAGACTTCAACCACCCAAATTCTTAAAAAACTCATGAATATTTTCTGACTTTATATAATAATCTCATCAAACAAAATGAGAATTACTATAAAAAAAACCAAAACGTTCAAGTTTTTTTAAGAATCCAACAAACCATTATTCGCTATTCGCTTGTTTTGATTTTCTTTTTCCCCTTACATTTGAATAACCATTGGTTATTACTAAATGTATTGAGGGGCAACCGAAAACAAAACCTTGTTGTTAAACAACACAATTTTTAAATTATTTAGGATTTAATCCCAATTTGCTTGTTAATTTATAGGGTTTGTTGTTGGTTAAGTTTGTCTATATGCATTTCATTGGTTCTTACACAAAATCATCAGTAGACTTCAACCACCCAAATTCTTAAAAAACTCATGAATATTTTCTGACTTTATATAATAATCTCATCAAAAAAAGAAAATCAAAACAAGCGAATAGCGAATAATGGTTTGTTGGATTCTTAAAAAAACTTGAACGTTTTGGTTTTTTTATAGTAATTCTCATTTTGTTTGATGAGATTATTATATAAAGTCAGAAAATATTCATGAGTTTTTTAAGTATTTGGGTGGTTGAAGTCTACTGATGATTTGGTGTAAGAACCAATGAAATGCATATAGACAAACTTAACCAACAACAAACCCTATAAATTAACAAGCAAATTGGGATTAAATCCTAAATAATTTAAAAATTGTGTTGTTTAACAACAAGGTTTTGTTTTCGGTTGCCCCTCAATACATTTAGTAATAACCAATGGTTATTCAAATGTAAGGGGAAAAAGAAAATCAAAACAAGCGAATAGCGAATAATGGTTTGTTGGATTCTTAAAAAAACTTGAACGTTTTGGTTTTTTTATAGTAATTCTCATTTTGTTTGATGAGATTATTATATAAAGTCAGAAAATATTCATGAGTTTTTTAAGAATTTGGGTGGTTGAAGTCTACTGATGATTTGGTGTAAGAACCAATGAAATGCATATAGACAAACTTAACCAACAACAAACCCTATAAATTATATAAAATTATCTAATTACTGGGTAATCCCAGTAAACATTTAACTCCGTAACAATAATTTACTGGATTTCTAACTCTTTTAAAAGCACTTTATATAACGAAATTCCGTATGTATAAAACTTTCGATAAATATTTTTGTTTACATTTTTATAATTTCTTATCCTCTGAAATAGTTTTTGATACTTTTCTATTATCTTGAAAACAATCTCCGTTCTCTTATGGACAATGCAACATAAACAGATACCCACTACATCTCTATCAGAATTTTTGTGAGGCAAGGTTTACAAAATACATTTGTATTTGAGTACTGTTTTGAATGCATTAATAAATTCTGAATCTTTTTCGAAAATTACATTTTCAGATTTAAGTTCATATTTCTGGCCTTTATGATAAAAATACAAAATAATTTTATATAAATGTTTTCTTTTATATAAATATTTGAAATTAGTTATTAGTATAATAACAATCTCTTATAGTCATATAAGCCACCTAGTGTATACGAATCACTTTCTGTTTTATCATTCGAAGGAATTTTCCATGGGCATGCACATGGAGATGGACATGGATATAGACAAAGACATAAACATGGACATGGACGATTCCTCAAAATGATGAAACAGAAAGTGGTTCGTATAAACTATGTCCATGGACATTGACATGATCATTGACATTGACATGGACATTGACATTCACATTGACATTGACATTAATATTGACATTACATTGACATTGACATGGACATGGGCATGGACATGGACATGGACATGGACATGGACATGGACATGGACATAGACATAAACATAGACATAGACATAGACATAGACATAGACATAGACATAGACATAGACATAGACATAGACATAGACATAGACATAGACATAGACATAGACATAGACATAGACATAGACATAGACATTGACATAGACATTGACATAGACATAGACATAGACATAGACATAGACATAGACATAGACATAGACATAGACATAGACATAGACATAGACATTGACATTGACATTGACATAGACATTGACATAGACATAGACATAGACATAGACATAGACATAGACATAGACATAGACATAGACATAGACATAGACATAGACATAGACATAGACATAGACATAGACATAGACATAGACATAGACATAGACATAGACATAGACATAGACATAGACATAGACATAGACATAGACATAGACATAGACATAGACATAGACATAGACATAGACATAGACATAGACATAGACATAGACATAGACATAGACATAGACATAGACATAGACATAGACAAAGAAATAGATATAGACATAGACATAGACATAGACATAGACATAGACATAGACATAGACATAGACATAGACATAGACATAGACATAGACATGGACATGGACATGGACATGGACATGGACATGAACATGGACATTGACATTGACATTAACATTGACATTACATTGACATTGACATTGACATTGACATTGACATTGACATGGACATGGACATGGACATGGACATGGACATGGACATGGACATGGACATGGACATGGACATGGACATGGACATGGACATGGACATGGACATGGACATGGACATGGACATGGACATGGACATGGACATGGACATGGACATGGACATGGACATGGACATGGACATGGACATGGACATGGACATGGACATGGACATGGACATGGACATGGACATGGACATTGACATTGACATTAACATTGACATTACATTGACATTGACATTGACATAGACATAGACATAGACATGGACATGGACATGGACATGGACATGGACATGGACATGGACATGGACATGGACATGGACATGGACATGGACATGGACATGGACATGGACATGGACATGGACATGGACATGGACATGGACATGGACATGGACATGGACATGGACATGGACATGGACATGGACATGGACATGGACATGGACATGGACATGGACATGGACATGGACATGGACATGGACATGGACATGGACATGGACATGGACATGGACATGGACATGGACATGGACATGGACATGGACATGGACATGGACATGGACATGGACATGTTTTTAAATAAAGTCAACAATTAAAAAATTAGTACAACAATGGTACAAACGTTTTAAAGTAAAACTTTATTTATTTAAAAAATGATTGAAAATAAAATAATTAAAACAGCTTACAAAATTTCTGAAAAATTAAAAATAAAACATATATACAAAAATGTTAAGTAATTTGTTTTTTTTTTTTTATATTCCTTCCTTTACCATCAATTTATCTAATGGGGGGTAGCGGAGCGCATCATAAAGTGATCTTGCAAACAAATTACGTTTTTGTATGACAAGCACCCCTTACATATATATTCATATTCTGTGGTATAATACTAATCTTCTTATATAAAAAAGAACAATTTTTTTTGTTAGTGACACCGCTTATAACTCAAGAACGGCTGAACCGATTTTAATGAAACTTGAAAAAAAGACATACCCGATATCTGGGAATGCGTTTTAGACTAATTTGTTTTTGGAAATTCCGACTGGGCGTGGCACCTCCCATAAAACTTGAACAGTTTTTTTCACATAGCTCAATACCTATTATAGCTCAAGTCTCCAAATTTGGTACAGCAAAATTATTTATTGATATGCATAATTGAGTTGTGTATGGGTGGAAACAAATAAACACACCTCCCATACAACAAAAATAGTTTTTTGTATATATCTCAATAACTTTAATAGCTGAAGTCTCCAAACTTCGTACGGATGTTTATAGTGCTAATATACATAATTGAACTTTGTACAGACAGGAAGAAATAAATGGGCGTGGCACCTCCCATACAACAAAAATAGTTTTTTGTATATATCTTAATAACTGTAATAGCTGAAGTCTCCAAACTTTGTACGGATGGTTATAGTGCTAATATGCATAATTAAGCTTTGTATGGGCTGGAAGAAATAAATAGGCGTGGCACCTCCCATACAACGAAAATAGTTTTTTGTATATATCTATCTTTTTTTAGCTCAGAAGCTACAAGATTAACCAATACATATTTGAAGTTATGCAATGATAAATCTGTCTGTCAGTTAGCGAATCATTAACGCAATATTTTGCTATACATTGTTTTGTAAGCACAACAAACATTTAAAAAAATAAAAAAAAAGTATTTACAAGTGGCGAATAGGGCTACAAAAAAAATGAAGCCATTACAAACTGAACTGTTTGTGAAGTTTTTCTTGGTAATAGCTTCCCATCATGAAAAATGCGATAGGCTCAGCTATTCTATTCACGCTTTATCAGCACTTTTCAGTAATTATCAAAGAAACAAACAAAACATGTTTATAACGTTATTAACATGTTATTAAGGATAATATTTTGTGAATTTTGTGTGTTTAGGCAAAAAATTCGTTTGCTGATTATATATATTTTTAGGCAATACTTATTCGGAGATACTCAATGCTGGATATATTCAAAAACAACGATGAAATTACGCGTTATTAAATTGGGCGATATATTAACTGCAATCAGGCAGTTTGGCGTATATTCTCATTCACTATTCACGAATGCCATCCCACTGTTGCACATATAGCAGTGCAACTGGAGAATGGCCAACGAGTATATTTCACTGCGGCAAATATTGTTCAACGTGCTGAAATACCTTCAGTGATAACATTGACAAGTTTCTTTGCTGTTTGTCAAAGCGATCCGTTTGCACAAAGTTTACTTTACTCGAAGATGCCACGGTATTACACTTGGAACGCTTCTTCAAAAAATGTTTAACGTCGAAAGAAAGGCACTATCCAGATGTGCGTTCAAGTGATGCTCAAATATATACAGTTCATCCGAAGAATTATGAATGCTTTTATTTGCGGTTGTTACTGGTGAATGTTCGTGGTCCAACATCATTTGCAGCATTACGTACTGTTAATGGTATAGTCTGTCCAACTTATCGTCATGTCAAGAACTCAATTTGCCTAAAAACGATACTCATTGGAATACGATAATCGCTGAGGCATATACGAACATTATTTGCTATTGTCATTATTTGCTATTGACATGCTTCCCGTCAAGTCAAAGTCACCTGTGGAACAAATACAAGGACAATGTGGCATTTACATCAATATCGTATCAGCTCGAGAAATCCAAATCTTTAAGTCAATGCGAAGTAGAGACCTGCATCAAGTCCTATTCAAGCTAATTCAAGAACCTCATAATTTTCTAATTCTTGTGTTATTGTGCGGTTAAACGGTTTAAGTGCTGTAATGTAGAGTAGCTGATACAGTTTATGTGCTGCAGTGTAGTGTAGTTAAGAATAAAGAGTGGTGTCAGGCACTGTTGTTGACGCAACTTATGTACTATCATGAGGTGTGGTCGAAAAAAAAAAATACTGTGCTTATGTGTGGCAACAACAACAAAACTATGTGTAATACACACAATGTTGAGTAGATACATAAACAAACATATATACAAGCAGGAAAATCAATATGAAATTCATGCGTCATTAAATTACATTACATACATACATATGTACATTCAAAATAAGCCCCCGTTTTTTATAACTATCACACCAGGAACATCCCGCCAACAGTAAAGTTTTGAGATGAATTGAAATTGAAGTATGCGATCATGATGAATTGATGTGCCGTTGTTGTTTACTTAAGTGTGCTGAACTGTGAATAAATTTTTCATTTAAGTTAAGTAAAGTAAACAAAAGAGAACAATACAACGCAGTACTTATTTTTGTGTGTGCACACGTAAGAAATATGAAATGAATTGAAAATTCGAGATGATGCCTTATTTAGTGTCGTCTTGGGCTGGCCTCTAATGCGAAGATGCATAACCTATTTACCTTATAATAAGAACCTAAATTTTGGTCTGGTACTGACTAGACTAATATCAATTACATAGTTTTAAGATTTGAATACATATTATTAGTTCGCACTAGCGAAGATTCAATAATAATAAAATGGAGAAAAAAAAGATGCATAACCGGGCCTTGCTCTTAATTGAAGATATGTGTTACCTTATTTGTGGCAGTTTGTAAGTCAGGTTAGGACTGCCGGCACCAGAACATGAAATTAATGAGCTACTTAATCGAGAATTGAAGCGTAATCGTGAATACGATCGACATGAGTTCAAACCAATGTTTCCCTCTTAAACCTCCAACAGAAGGAAGTCTATGATATAATATTGAAGACAATTGATGACGGAAATGGAGGTTTTTTTTTCTTGGATGCCCATGGTAAAACTGGGAAGACATTACTCATGTCATTGATTTTAGTCACTGTTCGTGCGAGATCCAACATTGTTGTCGCAGTAGCTTTTTCTGTAATAGCGGCCATAGCGTTAAAATTGCCATTAAACCTTCAAAATAAAGAGCAACCGACACGTAACATTGCGAAAAACTCCGCCATGTCCAAAGTTTTGGTAGCGTGTAAAATCATTATCTGGAACGGCTGCACAATGGCACACAAGCGCGCAATAGAAGCTCTTGAAAACATAATTGCTAATGGGAAAAATTATGACTGGTTGAGTGAACGGGCAATTTTAGAAACTAAAAATATAGATGTGGATGATTTAAACTATATATGTAGTTCAGAATCAAATCGTTGGTACTCTGCATTCTTTTAAATCTATTGATTGTGTAACAAACGAAGATGAAGCCACCAACTATTCAACTGAAGTTTTAAACTCCTTGGATGTACCTGGCTTACCACCGCACAACTTACAACTGAAGGAAGGCTCGGTAGTTATCGTGCTTCGAAATTTAAACCAACCAAAACTTTGCAATGGAACGCGTTTGGTAATAACAAAACTAATAGTCCATGTTATTCACGCAATTATACTTAGAGGAAAATTCAAAGGTGAAGAAGTTCTCATTCCGAGAATTCCGATGATACCAACCGATATGCCTTTTGATTTTAAGCGAACTCAATTTGCTATTCGTCTTGCATTCACAATGACGATTAACAAATCACAAGGACAATCCTTGAGTATTTGTGGTCTTAATTTAGAGAATTCATGTTTTTCTTATGGCCAACTATACGTTTCATGTTCACGTGTGGGCAAACCATCTACTTTATTTGTACTTGCGCCTAATAACAAAACAAAAAATGTCAAGGTAATGTACTGAAGGGAATTAACCTCAAGCACTAAAATACAGAGCTTCCTTATTTTTGTAATCTTTTTGAATTTTTGTTTTCCTTATAAATATATTCCAATAAACTATTTGACTGATTAAGCTTTGTACTCCTTTTAAAAAATCCATATATTCAATAATTGTTGGTTGGTACGAAGTTCACCGGGTCAGCTAGTAATAATTTTTTTTTTTTTCATATATTTTATTATTGAATCTTCGCTTAAGCGAACTAACAATAAGTATTCAAACCTTAAAACTAAGTAGTTAATACTAGTCCAGTCAGTACCAGACTAAAATTTAAGTTCTCACAATAAAATTAACTAATTTCAAAGGTTTCATCTAAGAGCAATTGTATCCCTTCTTTTTAGGCGGGTGTGCCCACTATGTAGCAGGATGCTTCGAGCGAGTGGATTTGGATGTGATTCCAGCTTATTTAAACACTTGTCCACATATTTCAGGATTTCGCATTTTACAAGTGGAACTTCTAGATCCTTGTGGATGTTGCTGTTTTTGATATACCAAGGAGCACCAGTTATCATTCTTAGAATTTTGTTTTGATGGCGTTGGATTTTTTCGATGTTAGAGGCGGAAGCAGTACCCCATAATTGTATACCGTAGCACCAAATTGGTTTTAAAATCGAGTTGTAGAGTAGAAGCTTACAATCGAGACGTAGCACAGAGTTTCTACCAATTAGCCAGTGGATTTGAGCAGCTTTAAGTTTCATTTGCGTCAGCTTAGCATCTATATGAGGCTTCCATGTAAGGCGGCGGTCTAGGTGAATACCAAGATATTTTGTCTTAGATCGTTGAGGCACATTATGGTTGTTGATAGTGATTGGAGGGCACGTTTCTTTGCGTAAAGTAAAAGTTACGTGGGTACATTTTTGTTCATTTATCTTTATTCCTCATAACTTTGCCCCTTTCTCAACTTGGGTTACGTGTTGTTGCAGCTGGTTCGAAGCCTCTTTAGGGTCTTTGTGAATACTAAGAAAAGCAGTGTCGTCAGCAAATGTCGACGTGTGTGTGAAACTATTGGTTGGCATATCTGCCGTATAAAGCAAGTACAAAATTGGACCTAGTATACTTCCTTGAGGGACACCAGCCTCTATTGGTTGGGAACAACTTATTTGGTTTCCCTCTTTGATCATAAATTGTCGGCCTGTTATGTATTTTTCTAAAAGGTTGAAAATATTAGCTGGAAGGTTGAGCTTTATTTTGTTTAGAAGGCCTTCATGCCATACTTTGTCGAAAGCTTGTGAGACATCGATAAAAAGCCCGGAGCAGTACTTCTTTTCCTCAAAGGCTTTTCTTCTAAAGCCGAATTGGTGATTTGGAATGCAGTTGTTGTCATTCAGGATCGGATTTAGCTTGTTTTTTAACAGTTTTTCGAACAATTTTGACATTGTGGGTAACAAACTTATGGGCCTATAAGATTCTACCTTCGAGGGATCTTTGCCAGGCTTAGGAAACATCTTTACTAAGGCAACTTTCCATAAAGGCGGAAAATGTTCAAGCCGAATTATCGCGTTAAAAATAAAAATAATTATTCTTTTAGCAGAAAGAGGCAGCTCCATGAGCATTTTGTTTCTTATTTTGTCAACGCCAGGAGCTTTTTTACCATTAAGGTTAGCGATAGCCTCTACAACATCTGCAAATCGGAAACGTATTTCTAAAGGACGTCTAGCAACAACAGGCGGTAATTCCCTCACGTCAGTGCATGTATTGGGAGTGAATACGTTTTTGAAGTGATTTGCGAACAGATCGCATTTTTCTTCATCATTTCTAGCCCAGGATCCTCTCAGATTGCGCAGTTGTGGTTTCGCGATAACAGGTCTTTTAAAACGTCTGGCTGATCGCCATAAGGAATAATTTGTCTGAGGAGTCGCGTCTAGACCTTCTAGGTACTCTTTCAGTGATGCCATTCTGTGAGCCTCCAACAAGCTTTTTAGTTGGGTTGTACATTCTTTCAGCTTAGTTTTAAGTTGGGGCGATCTATGTTTTTGCCATTCCCTGCGAGCTCTTCTCTTTTCAGATACAAGCTTTTCCACATCTTCAGTGAAAATTTTGTTGTACCTAGCCTGGCGGTAGGTAGAAGACGCATGTTCAACGGCTTTTTTAATGTTTTCATTTAGGACGCTCGGACAATCATCTATGTCTCCGGGAGTTTTTAGCGGTTGGTTCTCCGCGCAGTGGGTACTAATATATTTTTTATATTTCAACCAATTAATTCTTCTAGATAAGAAAAAATCACTAGCTGCTATTTGGTGAGGACTGCAAATAGTGATTATTGTGGGTGAGTGGTCAGAAGATAAATCCAAGGAGGCTTGAGCCTCAATGAGCTCCGAGGATATACCTTTTGATACGCCAAAATCAATTACGTCTGGAATTTTATTGTGGTCTGTTGGCCAGTAGGTTGGTTGTCCAGTTGAAATAACATAAAGTCCCATTTCAGACACGGCATCGTACAATACTTGACCTCTGGGACTTATTAATCGGGAGCCCCAGTACGTGTGCTTGGCGTTATAGTCTCCAGCAGCTATGAAGCGGGGACCTCAAGATTTGTAAAAACTGTTGTACTGATTCTTCGTTATGGAGAATCTCGGTGGACAATAAACTGACGAAATAAGTAGGTTATTGAAAAATTCATCAATGCAGACGTTTGTTGCTTGCATATAACATTCAGATAGGCCACCCAACCATTGGTGCTTAATTCTTGATTTGATTAATATTACAGAGACACCACAGGATCTATCCCTGGGATCTTTTGAATCATAAAAATTGTATCCACTAATTTTAAAAGTGTTCCTAGATGTCATATGAGTCTCGGAAATCAACATGGCGTCAATTTTATTGTGTATTAAAAAAAAAAAGAAAAAAAAAATAATAAAAGCCTAAAAAACAAGAGTATAAAATATAGCTTTACAGAAAATATATATGTACTTACTTATTTCACTCTGTAAATTTCATGCAATGGGTAATATTTATATTACTGTTTTTTTAAATCAAAAATATATGTATGTATAAGATTTTCGCGGAGCGTCAATCAAACGATGGGGGAGTTACATGTAACTATATGTATGTATATATGAATATATGGACACATATATACATATACGTATATATTTACATTCATTTGTAATTATAAAATTAGTTGTATATGTTGCTTCTAATAATTATGAGCCCCTAGCTTGAACTTTTTATTACTATTGTAAACTGTATATTTGTAATCACTAGAGACCGGAACTTCATGTAAATGCATGTTTGTTGTCGTTGATCTGAGATCAACATAAACTAAATATCTGTCCGAATCAGCAGTTTTTCAATTAAATGGCATCGATTTGTTAGTACATATTTGTACATATTTTGGTATAAATGCATGTTTTTGCATATATTAGCCATAATGCATACTTTACTACATATTTTTTGAAAAAAAAGAACAATGTTTACTTTCTTTTTGTATTTTTTTCCCCTATTTAAGCATCGTTTTTTTAAATCAGCCTAATTATATGAAACATTTAAAATTCCTTTTACTATGTTTTCTAGAATAGTTGGGCTAATAGGTACATTTTTTAGAATTTATTAATTTCTTGCACATTTATTAAAACTGTTACAAAAGTAGTTGTTTTACAACCAATCAGAAACTACAAAAGAGAAAGAAAAGTGAAGAATGTTTTTTTTCGATTTTTCATAACGGCAAAAGCAAAATAACTAATAGCTTATGGTTCCCAGAAATGGAAATAAAGCATTAAATATACAAAAGAAATAGTATGATTGATCTAAAGGTTCATTTGTTAATTAAATTATTTACATATGTACATATGTAGTTATTTTTCAGAAAAATTACAAAATTAGCCCTTGAATAAATCAAAGAGATACTTATTATTATTTTTTGTTATACAAATAAGGATAACTGTTATTTCATGTACTGCATTTATACACTACAATATGATATTTTTTGTTACTTTTATGTTCTTTTTTTGTTTTTTATTATATAAAAACATTTTTAAAAAACCAAAAATAAATGCATATTTTTTAGTTTTTTGTACATATTTTTTATTTTTAGTGCATTTTTTAAGCGCATAAAACGCAGTTATAAATGCATTAAGTTCCGGTGTCTAGTAATCACATAGATAGCAACATCAGCACTTGATCTGGCACAATCTTGTTGGCTAACATTTGTACATACATACATACATTTAATGTAACGTAACGTAAGCAACAACAATTGGGTACGATCAATTTTGTTTTGTTGCTTAAGGTACCTTTACACGGTAATACATATATTACGATATGTCAAAAAATGTTGTGGGATAACACAAAATCTCATCATGTAAAAGCATAATATTGGGTAGGAGAGAATACGGATGCAAAATTTGACAAGTGTTCGGTAAATGTTTATTTTCTAAACCATTTTAGAAACTTGTGTATTCTCATCACATCAGAGGTGTGAAAGATTGGCAGCACTTACAGCATCTAATGAAGGTGGCTACACTTAATGAAACAATACGCAAACAATCAAAATAAAAGCAGATTTTTTTCATGTTTGTTAATATTGTTGAACCTTAACCATATGGCGTTACCCCAAAAGGAAAGTGGCAAGAAACAACCGATTTTGATTTTACCAACCTCATCCGTGTAAACATGAAAAATAGTTAGAACAGATTTTTATTCTCTTTTTTTAAACACGGAGAGATTTTCATAATATTTTGATTTTACAAAATCTAATTACTTTGTATTACCGTGTAAAGGTACCTTTAGCAAAAAGTCATTATCGTAAATAATCAATTATGTTTGTCTACTTTTTTATATACAGTAAGTGTAACAAAATGCAACGCAAATGCAACACACGTAGAAATAAATGCATTATTCTACATACATATTTAAACTAAGAATAAATTTAATTATATGTAAGTATGTACAATTCAAAATAATACAAATGTGTTTTATTTATCACAGACGTTATTGACAATTAAATTTAATAACTAAATTTCTAGACCCAACTTCTCTATCCTCCTCAGTCCCAAGAAAAACCCTAGCGTCGGACAATTTTAAAAAATAGGTTTTTATGTTCTTATAAGAAAAAAAAACAAAAAAATTTTTTTTCAAGGACAAAGGACAAAAGGGTACTGAGATATCGCAGGTGCAGCCGGCTGGACATTTGTAGCTAAATGAAATGAAAACTAAATTTTTCAAAACATTTTATTTTTCAATTCAAGAAAATAAAGTACATATGTATGTATTCTTTTAGATAAAAATTAAAAGCAAAATATAAAATATATTGGTTGATTAAGAATGAAACTCCATGAAGCACTGCCGATCATTTGTAATGCATAGAAACACGTTGCATGAAATACAATTAAAACGTGTCTTTTGGTTGCACCCCTCTTTACGACAACGCATAAATTTATTTTTGTCGGTGACACTGCAAATAGGTAAGTGTTTGTTTTCCGTTACCCGCACATCTTTTGGTGGTAACGGTTTAATTGACCGAGCTATTTTTTGTTGGGGACCGTCTTCTAGCTATGGAGACAATGTTGGTTTCCTCTTTTGAGAAGCGCCACCAATCAAACATTCCGCGATATAGAATTTGAAATCTAGCAAGTCCATCAAGTTTTTTTTGTTATCTCCGCAAGCATGTTTATCCTTTTTGTACATTACCCAGGAGTTGCATGCGGCAACGTCGACAAAATGCCAAAACACCTTCAGCGGCCATTTTTTTGTTCGAATAGCAATTCTGTAGTAAGAAACTAACCTGTCAGCTAGGTCTACTCCTCCCATACATTGGTTGTATCTGTATATTAAATTGGGGCACTCAATATTTGCGTATCTTTTTTTAATTTTGTCCCAGCGGCGGGCGGATTGGATTGGTAATGATCCTATTGAGGTTGTGGCAATCAGAACTGAGCGGCTATCCATCCACTTAACTACGCACACTTTGTCATCTTCTCTGACGAACTTTTCAAAGCTGCCTCGGCCTTTTTTTAATAACGTTGTGTCCTTGGATAGCTTAGAAACAAGTTCCTTGGGCACTCTATTCAACTGAATAGTACCTGTAGCAAATATACCTTTTTCCAGCAAGTACTCTAGTATGTTTACCGAAGTAAAATATCGATCGATGAATATTTCGCTACCTTCTTTTAGATCTCCAGCAAGTTTTTGCACAACAGTTCCTCCAATTCCTAAATGCTTATTAGGCTTGCCATCAGGCCATGTATTTGCTCCTTGGTATATAAAAAAGTCTAGAACTAACCCATCCGGTGAAGCTAAAACAAAGTTTTTCAATCCTACTGGATTTGGTTTGCCTTTTACGTACTGTTTTAAGCTTGTCGTTCTAGAAAAAGGAATCATTTGCTCATCGATGCTGCATTTTTTAGGTTTAGGAATCAAGCTACACCTTTTTAATACAACGTCAAGTACTGGCTTAACTTTCCAAAGCTTATCCTTTTTTTCCTCTTCAGTAACTGCCATATTGTTTACAAAGTGCATGTTATTTCTCAGCTTAAAAAGCCTATCCCTCGGAATTTGTGTGATAGCTGGAACTTTTATTTGAGGTCGATAATACATGCGTATTCTTGGAAGTTTCATGCACCCTGCCATAATATGAGCACCAACTAGCTTTTTGTACTCGGAAGGACTTGAGTTCAAAGTGGTGTTATTTTGCAAGGCATAGATATTGCTGTTTTCCGAAACAAGACTCCAAAAACTATTACCAAAATACTCAGAAAAATAATCAAATGGTGTCCACGAATGCCTGTTTCCAACCTCCCAGTCTTCTTCTTCAGAGCATTGTGAAGAATTTGAAAGGTTCTTTGAAAGCCATTTTAACCGCTTGGCTTGTGTTTGAGGTAAAACTTCGGGCGGTGGTGACTCTTCTCTTTCAATTACTTCATCCGCTAGTTCCTCTTCAAAAGCCAAACAGTTTTGTTCCTCTTCATTGCCTTCATCATCTGAGAAATCTTCAATGTCGCTTTCCATGAGCAGGTTAAAAATCTCTTGCTCCGAAAATTTGCGTGCCATTTTAACAAAAACAGGTAACTAATGTGCAGCGGGCTGCACGCGTCAAAAAAAAAAAAATGCTCAAATAAGTGCCTAGTAATAAGGTAATGAAATTTTACTTACTTTATCTTGTTTATTGAATTATTAGGAATAAAATTATATATCCTTCTTTTAGTTTTAACACTTTTTAACTTAAAAAAATTAATAAAAATGGTTAAGTGCTCAAGTAAACGTGCTTTACGATCAAGTGATCACAAACATAACGGTAAATTTCTTAGAGTAACCAGCTCTCTAAAAAAATTTCTGGATTTTACTACATAAAACATGTCCAGCTAGCTGTTTAAATGGTCATAACATGAAAAATTATTTTTTTTACCCATCTGCAGACGTTTAAAAAATGTCAAGTAGGCTTCACGTAAAGAACGAGGAGGCTATGGTCTTCTCTATGGCGATCAGCCAGATCGCAAAACCACCACTGCGTAATCGGAGAGGATCCAGGGCTAGAAATGACGAAGAAAAATACGATCTGCTCGCAAGAAGCCACCACCTGCACTGACGTGAGGGAATTACCGCCTGTTGTTGCTAGACTTTCTATTAAAATACGTTTCGATTTTTAGACGTTGTAGATGCTATCGTTAACCTGAATGATAAAAAGGTTCCTGGCGTTGATAAAATAAGCAACAAAATGCTTTTAGAGTTACGATTTACAGCTAAAAGGTAGCTCTCCCTTCTTTTTAATTTAAATGCCAGGATTCGACTTGAACACTTCCCGCCAATATGGAAAATTACCTTAGTGAAGATGATGCCTAAGCCTGGCTAAGATCTTTTGAAGTAAGCCTATAAGTTTGTCACCAACTTTCTCAAAATTGTTTGAAAAGCTGTTAAAAAACAAGCTGACTCCGATCCTGAATAGCAACAACTGCATATGTACAATCGAACAAACTCACAGACTGGCGCAGGCGCGCTCCGCGCTTTTTATAGATGTATCACAAGCTTTCGAGAAAGTATGACACGAAGGCCTGTTAAACAAATTATAACTAAACCTTCCAGTCAATATTATTAAACTATTAGAAAAATACATAACCGGTCGACAATTACGACCACTTAAGTTGTTCCCAACCAATCAGTACCTCAAGGGAGTATACTAGGTCCAATTTTGTACTTGCTTTACCGGCAGATATGCCAACCAAAAGTTTTACGCACACGTCTACATTTGCTGTAATACCGCTTTTCTCAGTATTCATAAGGACCCTGAGGAGGCTTCGTGCCAACTGCAAAAACACGTAACCCAAGTAGATAAATGGGAAAAGTTATGGGGAATAAAATTAATAATAATTAACGTGCTCCCCAATCTGTATTTACAGCCATATAGTGCCTCAACGATTTGAGATGAAATATCTTGGCATTCATCTGGATCGTCGCGTTACATGGAAGACACATATAGATGCGAAGTTGACGCAAATGAAACTAAAAGCTACACAAATCCATTGGCTAATCGGCAGAGACTCTGTGCTTCGTCTTGATTGAAAAATTCTACTCTAGAAATCGATTTTGAAACCAATTTAGTGCTACGGTATACAATTATTGGGCACTGCTTTCGCATCTAACATAGAAAAAACTCAACGCCGTCAAAAAAAAATCCTAAGAATGATAACTGGTGTTCCTTGGTATATTGAAAACATCAACATGCACATGTTCCAGTAGTTAAATGCGAAATCCTGAACTATGTATGTGGACAAGTATTTCAATAAGCTGGAAACACATCCAAATCCGCACGCTCGAAACATCTTGCAATATAGTGGACACACTCGGCTGAAAAGAAGGGATATTTAGATGAAACTATGTATTTAAATTAATTCACTTTACCATGAGAACTTAAATCTTGGTCTGGTACTGACTTAGTTTTAATATTTGAATTCTTATTGTTAGTTCGCATTAGCGAAAATTTAATAATAAAAATATGAAAAAAAAAATTTAAGTGGCAATATTCTCACACATAGATGGCGCAAAAGAAACCCGAAAACCGTTTCTGTTATATAGTTTATGTGGCTTATGTGTTTATAAATATGCCATTCTTACAAAAATTATATCCTTGCAACTTAGTGGACACCCTCGTATGAAAAGAAGGTATACTTAGATAAAAATATTAAATTTAATTTACTTTATAATGAGAACTTTTGAATAAGATTACTTCGCGAAGATTCAATAATAAAAATATGAAAAAACCTTTTAAAATGGCAATATTCTCACACATAGATGGCGCAATCAAATTAGTTAAATAGTTTTAGCAGAAAATTTGAAAATAAGCCTGCCAGCCCATTACAATCTATTCCCACAAAATTTATATCCTTATATTGTATCCATATAATAGGCTTAAATCCTAGTATTGCAGAAAATCCGCACGAAACTTTAAATCTTAAGGCTAAGAAGTACTCCATTTCAAAAACGATAAATAAGTGGACTACGATTATGAATTTGAAGGTATTAACGTTGTTGTCAAGTGGATCATGATTCTGCATGCCCAATTTCAATAATCGCATAAAGCATGCACAATCATGATCACATGCATATGTATGTACATTGGTAAATGTACATACAACTTAAAATCAATAAATCAATAAAAAGTCAGTCTTGAACTAATCGTGAAACAAAATGCAACGCAAATGCAACACACGTAGAAATAAATGTATTATTCTACATATTTAAACTACGAATTAATTTGATTATATGGATGTACAATTCAAAATAATACAAATGTGTTTTATTTATCACAGACGTTATTGACAATTAAATTTAATAACTAAATTTCTAGACCCGACTTATCTATGGTCTTCTCTATGGCGATCAGCCAGATGTCTTAAAAGACCCATAATCGCAAAACCACCACTGCGTAATCGGAGAGGATCCTGGGCTAGAAATGACGAAGAAAAATACGATCTGCTCGCAAGAAGCCACCACCTGCACTGACGTGAGGGAATTACCGCCTGTTGTTGCTAAACTTTCTATTAAAATATGTTTCGATTTTTAGACGTTGTAGATGCTATCGTTAACCTGAATGATAAAAAGGTTCCTGGCGTTGATAAAATAAGCAACAAAAATTTTTTTTTTTTTTTAATAGTAACCAGCACTCAGGGGATGGCCCCTACACATGCATTGCATTGTGTTGGTATCAGGAAAATAGGTTATGGGAAGGAGGATAAAGGGAGTAGTGTTTGTGGACATTTGATTTAAATTTCTCGATATTTACTGTGGCAGGAAAGACATCAGTAGGAAGTTCATTCCACATACGAACTGTGCGGCCGAAGAAGGAATTCTCCCTGTAATGAGTGGTGAGATTCACTGGCCAGTCGACTACGTATGGGTGTGCTCTTCTAGAAAAACGTGTATCACGCAAAAAGTTCCGGGTTTTGGGAACAAGTTCCCTGATTTCCTCAGAGCACATTCCATTATAGTATCGATAGAACAGCGAAACACACCCCACATCACGACGGTGTTCCAGTGAGTCAAGACGGTTAGATACCACAACGTCGCCGATGAGTATCTTCGCTCGCTCTTGTACGCGGTCAAGTAGCCCCAAAATAGACCTTGGGGCACCAGCCCATACATGGGAGTTATATTCCATTTTTGGTCGGATATAGATGGTATAAATATTGAGAAGATCAGATGGTCTAAAGTAATTCCTACACCGTTTAAGAAAACCAAGACATTTCGATGCTTCTTTCGACACAAGAAAAATGTGTTCCGTCCAGCGGACATCGCACTGGATTCTCATGCCCAGAACATCAAGAGTCTCTGTCCTCTCAATAATTATATCATCCATTAATACAGACGAGGCAGCATCGTCCATTGTGCGTTTATGTGTCAGAAGACAACATTGGGTCTTTCGGGCATTAAAATCGACCCTATTCGCACGGCCCCATTTGGAGATTACGATCAGATCGCGGTTAATCGAAACATTCATACTCTGTCTACTAGCTCCAATCTCCAGAGAGCTAGGCCTATGGTCAAAAGAGTATGAATGGCATATGCTGCTGTCGTCTGCAAAAGAGTAAATAGGATTTGAAGTTTGACATAGAAGGTCATTCAGAAAGATAAGAAATAAAGTAGGAGAGAGGACGGAGCCTTTTAGAGTTACGTTTTACAGCTAAAAGGTAGCTCTCCCTTCTTTTTAATTTAAATGCCAGGATTCGACTTGAACACTTCCCGCCAATATGGAAAATTACCTCAGTGAAGATGATTTCTAAGCCTGGTTAAGATCCTTTGAAGTAAGCCATAAGTTTGTCACCAACTTTGTCAAAATTTTTTGAAAAGCTGTTAAAAAACAAGCTGACTCCGATCCTGAATGGCAACAACTGCATTCCAGATCACCAATTTTGCCTAAGAAATCAAAGTAGTACTGGTCCGCGCTTTTTATAGATGTATCACAAGCTTTCGAGAAAGTATGACACGAAGGCCTGTTAAACAAATTATAACTAAACCTTCCAGCCAATATTATTAAACTATTATAAAAATACATAACCGGTCGACAATTACGACCACTTAAGTTGTTCCCAACCAATCAGTACCTCAAGGGAGTATACTAGGTCCAATTCCTTACTTGCTTTACCGGCAGATATGCCAACAAAAAGTTTTACGCACACGTCTACATTTGCTGTAATACCGCTTTTCTCAGTATTCATAAGGACCCTGAGGAGGCTTCGTGCCAACTGCAAAAACATGTAACCCAAGTAGATAAATGGAAAAAGTTATGGTGAATAAAATTAATAATAATTATCGTGCTCCCCAATCTGTATTTACAACCATATAGTGCCTCAACGATTTGAGATGAAATATCTTGGCATTCATCTGGATCGTCGCGTTACATGGAAGACACATATAGATGCGAAGTTGACGCAAATGAAACTAAAAGCTACACAAATCCATTGGCTAATCGGCAGAGACTCTGTGCTTCGTCTTGATTGAAAAATTCTACTCTAGAAATCGATTTTGAAACCAATTTAGTGCTACGGTATACAATTATTGGGCACTGCTTTCGCATCTAACATAGAAAAAACTCAACGCCGTCAAAACTACATTCTAAGAATGATAGCTGGTGTTCCTGGGTATATTGAAAACATCAACATGCACATGTTCCACTAGTTAAATGCAAAATCCTGAACTATGTATGTGGACAAGTATTTCAATAAGCTGGAAACACATCCAAATCCGCACGCTCGAAACATCTTGCAACATAGTGGACCCACTCGGCTGAAAAGAATTTAAATTAATTCGCTTTACTATGAGAACTTATATCTTGGTCTGGTACTGACTTAGTTTAAATATTTGAATTCTTATTGTTAGTTCGCATTAGCGAAAATTCAATAATAAAAATATGAAAAAAAAATTTAAGTGGCAATATTCTCACACATAGATGGCGCAAAGAAGCCCGAAAACCGTTTGTGTTATATAGTTTATGTGGCTTCTGTGTTTATCCGAAAATGTGAAAATTAATATGCCATTCTAACAACTTAGTGGACACACTCGTATGAAAAGAAGTATACTTAGATGAAAATATTAAATTTAATGAGAACTTTTAAATACCTATTGTAAGTTTACTTCTCGAAGATTCAATAATAAAAATAGAAAAAAACGTTTTAAATGGCAATATCCTCACACAGTTTAAATAGTTTTAGGAGAAAATTTGAAAATAAGCCTGCCAGCCCATTACAATCTATTCCCACAAAATTTATATCCTTATATTGTATCCATATAATAGGCTTAAATCCTAATATTGCAGAAAATCCTCACGAAACTTTAAATCTTAAGGCTAAGAAGCACTCCATTTCAAAAACGATATCATAGACTTGGGGTTTTTCTTATTGCCTGAATTCAAAAAAATTTTCTGTTTTGATTATATTGTTACGTTTATACCTTTAATAA
This sequence comes from Melanophora roralis, assembly GCA_963583895.1. Taxonomy (NCBI): domain Eukaryota; kingdom Metazoa; phylum Arthropoda; class Insecta; order Diptera; family Rhinophoridae; genus Melanophora; species Melanophora roralis. Next base: position 52,034,920 of record OY757188.1, read on the forward strand.
ACGTTGGTTTATTTCCTTTAAATAAACCGGTATTAATAAACAACACTTGAAGTTTATTTAACAGTACAAAAACTTTATTTATTTAAAACACACTGTCGTATACTTATTTACAATCTTCTTTATCACACTTAATGTTATTCACCTTTATTATTTAGAAATTCACACTTATTCAACTCAACGGTTAAACTAAAACTGATTGTGGCATTCCTGTTGCTCGACTATTTATAGTGGATGGTAATACCCTAGAATGTTTAACGAAATTCTAGAATAGATGGCAGTTAAGTTTAAATTAATTCATTTTGCTTTAAGAAACTTCTTAGCGCAGACAACAACCGCCGATAATGCCCCACAACTTATAAAATTATCATTACCCAGTAAACATTTAACTCCGTAACAATATTTTAATAGATTTCTAACTCTTTTAAAAGCACTTTATATAACAAAATTCTGTATGTATAAAACTTTTAATATTTTCGATAAATATTTTTGTTTGCATTTTTTATAATTTCTTATCCTCTGAAATAGTTTTTGATACTTTTCTATTATCTTGAAAATACTCTCCGCTCTCATATGGACAATGCAACATAAACAGATACCCACTACATCTCTATCAGCATTTTTGTGAGGCAAGGTTTACAAAATACATTTGTATTTGAGTACTGTTGTTTACATTTTGTTCTATAAAAGAAGTAAAGCGCTTATGTTTTTATATGTGTGTTTGTGAAAGTTGTGTTAAAAACTTTATCAAAAAGATGTCGTCAGAGATCTGCGCCGAGCACTGTTTGTCCGCGACGGCGGATTAAATTCGGATATGAGCCGGCTAAAGCATTAATACTCAAAAACAGATTTATACACACATTTATTTTAAATACATATCGTTAGCTAAACTAAAAAAAAGCACAGCTAACAAATATATAACTTTACACGAGAAGCGAAAATCTTTGTAAGGGTACAGCAATGAAAAATTCGCTCATTTGCGCAAACAACGCCGTAATAAAAAAATATTTCGAAAAAAATGCGTATGAAGCTTTAAGTTTTCTCGCATTATATAAAAAAGAATTATTAAATTTTTTTAACACGTTATAAATAGAAACATTTTAAATATGAAACTTATATACGACATAAAGCATAGCATAACAAACATTTGAGTAGATAAGCGATATATGTATATAAATCGTTAGCTGAAATGAAATTTTAGTTTTTACGATTAGGCTTTTTAAACTTCACTTTCAATTATCAAGAAATAAAAATATTTTTGATTGGTGGAGTACAAATAAATATAAATATCCAAATCTTTCTCCAATAGCTCAAGAAAATTATTGTGCATTAGGATTATCAGTTCCATGCGAAAGAATATTTTCAAAAGCTGGACTAGTCCTAAATGACCGACAAACGCGTTTAAACGAGAAAACGCACAAATGTTATATTATACTTAGTTGTGCTATGTACATACATATACAGCTTAATTTGTGTTTATTGTTTTTTTAGGTTTTTGTTTTTGTTACAATGGATTTGAACTATTTTTATATATTTTTATGTTTGGAATCTATTTAACAAGAATTGTAAGCTGCTTTTTTAATTAAAGCTTTACCTCAATGCTCCAAGGAAGCTTAAAAACTTATCTCAAAAGGTATAAGTTTAAATTTTGTATCAAAATTTTGTTTAAAGTAAATTAAAAATATTAATATAAATATGGGATATTATTGAAAATTGATATTTCTTATTCATAAATATTTTGAATTCTTATTTATCATTTATATTATTTTTCCAATGCGTTCGTTAAAAATAACTAAAATCGCATAATCACTGCTGAAAATAACATTATGTATAATAATTTAACAGAGATTAAAATAACTCTTTTAAAAGAAGTGAACAATATTTTTCAAAATATTATTTAGGATTTAATCCTAAACAGTGATCACTGTCACTGTTTAAATAACCGGTGATTTTAAAATCGCATTCACTATTAACGATATTCCCTAAAAATCACGGGATCGCTCACCTCTAATACGAATCACTTTCTTTTTCATCATTCGGAGGAATTTTCCATGGACATGCACATGGAGATGGACATGGATATAGATAAAGACATAAACATGGACATGGACGATTCGTATAAACTATGTCCATGGACATTGACATGGACATTGACAGTGACATGGACATGGACATGAACATGGACATGGACATGGACATGGACATGGACATGGACATGGACATGGACATGGACATGGACATGGACATGGACATGGACATGGACATGGACATGGACATGGACATGGACATGGACATGGACATGGACATGGACATGGACATGGACATGGACATGGACATGGACATGGACATGGACATGGACATGGACATGGACATGGACATGGACATGGACATGGACATGGACATGGACATGGACATGGACATGGACATGGACATGGACATGGACATTCACATTGACATTGACATTGACATGGACATGGACATTGACAAGGACATGGACATTGACAAGGACATTTGGATATGGACATGGACATGGACATGTTTTTAAATAAAGTCAACAATTAAAAAAATTAGTACAACACTGGTACAAACGTTTTAAAGTAATACTTTATTTATTTAAAAAATTATTGAAAATAAAATAATTAAAACAGCTTACAAAATTTCTGAAAAATTAAAAAAAAAACATATGTACAAAAATGTTAAAAGTAATTTGTTTCTTTTATATCCCTTCCTTTACAATCAATTTATTTAATAGGGGGCAGCGGAGCGCATCATAAAGTGATCTTGCAAACAAAATACATATCTGTGGACTTTTGATAAAAGCACTTTTCTCGACATAAGACAATTTTCCAAGATTTTTATAGTCAATATAATTTTTAATGGCGGATTTTTCTGTCTTGTCGAAGTTAGTCTAAGCCTACCTGATCAAGAGATATAATACCAGTCAAATTAACTTATTTCGAAATTTAGCAGAATTATTTTTGAAAAAAACACTTATCTCAAAAAAGTGGAAAACTTATGAAAGTAACTTGAATAAAATTGTAACATTTTTTTGACAAAAAAAACTTTGTCAATTTAAAGTTCCAAGTTTTTCAAAAACTTGCTTTAAACAAAAAAAAAAAAATATTAGCAAATATGTTGTTTTGTTAGTCTTAAAGTTCTAAATTAGGGGATCATATTTAGAGAAAAGATTTTTTGTCGGATAGTTGGCCATGAACATTCAGTAAAAAAGAATCACTTTTTTCAATTATGTTTTTTTGTAAAAATGTAACTATAAAAAAGGGGTATTTTATTTCTATTTAAGTGCTTTTGTCGCTTGCATTTTAAAAACAATTTAGAATTTTAATCACGTTTGCAATAAAAGTAAACCCGAAAATATTGAAGCAATGGACCAAGGTGAGAATGAAAGAAATGAAGATCCATTTCATGAAACCGATTATGGTGACTCGGACTACATTCCAAGCAGTGATCTCGATTTAAATACCACAGTAGACAGCACTCGTGATATGGCTGTAGTTTTGGAGTTCAATATGAAAAACTTAGAAGAGACTGGTTTAAGTGAGTTTAATTCAACCGACACCCCAACAGCATCATCATTCAAGAAAGATTGACAAAAATCTTGGAAAGGTGTATTTTAATTACAAAAATAAAAAAGTGTCAGCTAAAAAAAATCAAAAGTTGGGGGAATGCAAACGCTTATGCCACGAAAAAATTAATTTCGAGCAGCAAACAAAAATCTTCAAAGCTTATTGGAATTTAGGTGATTACAGCAAGCGCCAGCAATTCTTAGCCTCACTTATTGATATTCAAAATAAAAAGACCACAACTCTTCGAAAAGCATCAAAACCCCGAAATAGACAATACAATTTTTTGTATCATTTCGACAATGCTGTAAAAAGTGTTTTCTAAGAATATTTTCCGAATCTGAGCAGACCGTTAAAACTATTACAAAATACAAAATAAATAATGAATTTGATGGACCAATACAAAACGATCAACATGGTAAGCACCCTCCCCATCATAAATTGGAAATTCAAAAGCACAACGAAGTCCTTGAGCATATAAATAGTAGTAGTCATACGAAAAAAGTATACTTTCAAAGTGGCCTTAACTTAACAAATTTGTATCGGCTTTATACTGAAAAATATTCTGATGCAGTATCAGAATCGAAATTTCGTGATATTTTTGCAAAATTGGATATTAAATTCAAAAAACCACATGTAAATGCATGTACTGCTTGTGAAACTTTTAAAACAAAAATAAAAAACTCATCAAATAAAGAAGATAATGCTTACCTTATGGCACAACAAAGAACACACCATGAAGAAGCAGATTTTGCATATAAGTGTAAAAAGGATGACAAACAACTTTCAATGCAAGATAAAACCATAAAAATGTTTTCATTTGACCAGCAACAGTGCTTGCCAACCCCACATTTTTAATGCATCAATCTATTTCTATAAACGCCAATTGTGGGCTTATAATCTGACAATATATGATGGAGTGACAAATACAGCTAACTGCTATATTTGGAACGAGACAATTGCTAAACGAGGAGCAAATGATATCGACTCCTGTGTTTACAAATGTCTAATGAGCTTACCAAATTCTATAAAGCACATCATTTTATATAGTTATTCATGCCCCAGCCAAAACAAAAACTCATATATTAGTGCTTTGTTTAAAAAGGTCCTGGAAGATCATCCAAGCATTGAGGTAATTGAACACAAATTTCTTGTTGTTGGACATACCCATCTCGAATGTGATACTGTTCACGCACAAATTGAGAAAAAGAAAAAGCAATGTATCGGCTCAATCCAACATCCTCATGACTGGGCAACTCTTAAAGCAGCCACCAACAAAAAATATTTGGTTTTTGAACTAAGCCAGGATGACTTTTTTGATTTTAATACTCTTTTCAGGAATAAGTACAGATGGATTAATACAAACGCTGACGGTAAGAAACTCTATACTTTCAGATAATTTTTTATGCTTTATAAATTTTTCTTTCTTAATATACGTAGGTGAAAAATTCGAGTGGAAATTTGTTCGTTGGATGCGCTACGAGAAAACTAAGCCAGGGGTTTTGCTGTATAAAAAATCTCTTCAAGTCGATGAAAAATTTCTAGAGTTAAGAATCATTTGGCAATATTAACGAAAAGCTATTCGGCTCCTTTGACGATTTCATCAAACAAAAAAAGAGATTTGATATCAGTGCTTCCATTAATAAATTCTGAGTTTCATAGTTTTTACCAAAATTTGAAAGGTGATGGAGAATGCGAAGTTGAAGTTGACTCCGACCTTGACGGAGAATGTGTAGGTGATAAGAGTTTTTGTTCTTAAACCATAATTTTGTTTTGAGTTCAATATTTTCTTTTAAGTTTTTTATTTATTTCTTTTCATACATACGGAATTGAATTAAAAATGCATGTCTAATCAACTTATTTTTTCTTATTTTATTTAAATAAAAAACCCTAACTGCAAATAACTTGAAAATAGTACACTTTTTTCCAAAAATAATAATATGACAACACTTATCTGATATAGGTTGAATTTTTTATCCATTACACTTTTAAGAAAACAACATATTTTACATTGTTCAGAATTTCCAAAAATAAAAGAGATATGTGAAAATTCAATATTGGAAAATAATTCTACTAACTTACTTTACAATTTTAGGTTATAAAACTTTTTAGATAATAATCACAAAAAGTTTCTTGCGATGTTAAAGTAGTTTTTTTGCTCTCCTGTAAAATTTACTTTTTTCAAATAAGTGGTTTTGTCAAAAGTCCACAGATATATATTCTTATATACATATATTTCTTTGGTATAATACTAATCTTCTTATATATAAAAGAACAATTTTTTTTGTTAGTGACACCGCTTATAACTCAAGAACGGCTGGACCGATTTTAATGAAACTTGAAAAAAAGACATACCCGATATCTAAGAATGCGTTTTAGGCTAATTTGTTTTTGGAAATTCCGACTGGGCGTGGCACCTCCCATACAAATTGAACAGTTTTTTTCACATAGCTCAATACCTATTATAGCTGAAGTCTCCAAATTCGGTACAGCAAAATTATTTATTGATGTGCATAATTGAGTTGTGTATGGGCGGAAACTAATAAATGCGCGTGGCACCTCCCATACAACAAAAATAGTTTTTTGTATATATCGCAATAACTGTAATAGCTGAAGTCTCCAAACTTCGTGTAGTGATACAATAAATTAATACAAGTATTTATTCTTTTAAACCTATGTAGCTTTAGCAACTTACTTACCTTTTGTAACCTACTTATAGACTTACTTATCTTTAATAACATACTTACCTTAGTATAAGTATTGTAATACAACTCTAGGTTAAGACTAATTGATGCAACGCTGTAAATATACAAATAGTAGGTACCTAAGAATAATAAAAGAAGAATGAGGTTCAGTATTGAGTGATCCGCTGAAGTAAAAAGATCGTTGTTTAATTAAAAGAGATCGAGGATGGGTATCAACCTTTACATGGTGACCGTGACTAAATGAAGAAAATTATAAAAAAAAAATGAAAACAAAAGACTTTTGTCAGCAATGTGAAATATTGTGTTTAACCAGCATATGAAAAGAGTAACGGGATTTGATGCTACAATGTGGACAGTCGGCTGAAAAAAATGTAAATGATATATGTATGTACAGTTTGAAGCAAAGAAATGAGAAAAGTTATGAGAGCACTAAAGTACAGAAATGCAGGTTGTGTTAAACTGTTATAAAGACTAAATATAATTAATACTTGAATAAATATGGAAATAACATTATTAGCGGTTAGTGATAAAGGTAATGAAAAAAAAAGAACAAAAGTACAGTTTGAAAAAAAAACCAAAAACATATGTATAATTTATATGGAAAAGGTAGATAGAGATTGAAATAACTGTTAAAGTCCCGATATAAATTACAAACAAACATAACATATTAACAACAAAACATTTTAATAATATGGAACATCAAAAATAAAATACAATAACAATAACACATTTCAATGACGGTGCACATCAATAACAACAATAAAACAAACAGCAATAACAACAAAAACAAGATACTAATACATATTAATAATAAAAACAGCTCATATTTAGAAGAGAATACGCAAGTCACATATTTAAAGCAAAGAATATATCAAAAATAAATAGATAAACAACGGAATAAACAACAACAGCATCGGACACATCAGTATATACACATCGGTAACAGTCATCCTTTACATGGGCAAGAACAGAGAATGAAGGCAAACAACAGTGAAAATTTCAGCAATTTGGCAGCAATATATATTTATTATTTTTGGGTAAACATATAATTTTAAATAAATATTTTTTATTAGCTATGGTAAGGGAAAAATTCTTACATTGTAATTATATTATATATATAAGTAAAATTAGTTTTTATAAAATTTGAATGTTGATAAATTTTAAAATAAAATATCTTTATTTTTAATATTTACTAAAAATACAGTTACATCAATTTCCAGGCACAGCAATCTGTCGGTTTGTACCTTTTCATTTTTTAATTGTGAGCTTTTTAACTTACTTTCTTTACTTTAAATTTGATTTATAATTAAAATGGAAATAATTTAATGGCCGAAACTGAATTCCAAAATACACATTTTAGAGAACTAGTATCAAACTTTTATAAAGTTGCAAAAGCGACCAATTTCAAGTAAGGAAAGTAAGGTCGAAGAGTATATTGAATCACTAATTACAACTTATAATAGTATTTTGATATATACGAAACCTCATATTAACAATATATCAATTGAATATAGACAGGAAATATTTGGCAAAATAATTCATTGTAGAGAGCTTTTATTTAAGTGTTTTTGTAAGCTAACCTGCAGGGTAAAGGTTCCATATGGTGTAGACTTGTTTGAAGAGATAAAAAGAAATGTACTAACGGTGTCTGAGTCGGAAGAAGAGGTAGAAGTGGACGATTCTGAATACGAGAACGATACAGGGCAGGAAATTGGGACTAAATTAGATAATAAGACTGACTGGTGTGACGTGAATACTGAGAAAGATAATTTTTTGATAATGGCTTCGATTGAGGAAAAAACGAAATATATAACGATGTGTTCTAGTATTATTCGTGACAACTATGGGGGTGATCCCTTGGGTCTTAGTTCATTTTTAGATAAGATACACTTAATAGAGGAAATCACTGCGCCCAACTTGGGGGGTTGTTTCATAACCTTTTTGAAATCAAAATTGGACGGAAAAGCTAGGGAAGTGTTGCCGGAGACTATTGATAATGTAGAGCAGATAAAAAATGCACTTAGTAGCAGGATAAAGCCTGATAGCTCAAAAGTAGTTGCAGGACGGATGGCTGGATTACACGTTAAGGATTATAATTATGAAAATTTTGCTAAGAATGTACAAGATTTGGCTGACTCTTTACAGCGGTCTTTAGTTATAGAGGGGGTAACCAAAGGAAAAGCTCTTGAAATGGCAATGGAGTCAACTGTAAGTGTTTGCAGGAACAATGCCAAGTCGGATATGGTTAAGACAATTCTAGCATCAAGTACTTTTACTGAGCCAAAGGATGTACTAACCAAATTAATTACTGAGGAATCTAATACACAAGGTCAGCATCAGGTTTTAGCAATGCGCCCAAATATTAACAGACGAACGATAGGTCAGGGTGACAACGAGTTTCGCTATCCATACGGTAATTACAATCGTGCATATAGAGGAAGGTATCACAATGACAACAATTATCGTCGTCGCAGTGATTATGATAGATATCGAGGACAGAATGATGCAAACAATCGCAGTAGTGTACAGGGGCGGCACGATGGTCAACATGTCCGGGGCAATTTTAGACGTCAAAACTATTCAGTCAGGACTTTAAACTTGGAGTCCCCTCAGCATGTCATGTTGGGGGAAGAAGAACAATAATAGGAAATGATGGAGAAAACCCGAAAACAATATATAGTCTCAATTTAAGTTATTCAGGGGCCAAATTACGGCACTCGTGAACGAGTAGACTTTCGTATCGAATGAAATTTCGTCACGTATCGAATGAATGGATTACCGCATTCGATAGCTCACGTATCGAAATTAAAATAGAATGTAATAGATTTTTTTTGCATTGTAATTGAATGAAAACATGTTTTAGTAAAAAATTACAACTTTGTTAAAAAAGGAAACACAAAATTTTGCTGTTATATTGTTTTTAAGTATTTAATAAAAAAAAGCAAAATAAAAATGACTACATTAGTTTTGTTGTGTTTATCTTCTGACTCAGAGGATGAATCTAATACTATGCGTATAAGACGCCAAATACGGGTTAAAAGTGATCCACTGTCATTGTCAGCTACTGAATTTCGTTTAAAACTTTTTCATTTAAGGTTTGTTAAGCGTTTTAGAGTTTCAAAAGGGGCATTTCATTTTATTCGTTGTGAGCTAAATTTTTAAGGACATATGTCTACTGCCTTACCACCAAAGCTGCAGCTGGCCGTAACATTATCACTTTTAGCCAGTGGATCTTTTCAACATACCACTAAAAATGACTATTTAATTGGAATAAGTCAGAGCGGAGTTTGCAAAACGGTTAACAAAATGATAAAAGAAATAGATAATAAGCTGTGTGCAAAATTTATAAAATTTTTACCAGAACAGTTTGCTTTATGCTCGAAAGCGTTCATGCAGAAATTTAAACTCCCTGGCGGCAAATATAAAATCGCAATATAATGCTAGCTTTATGTAACATTTCCTTTATTTCTTAGTCATTGGTTGTATAGACGGCACTCATTTTGGGTTTCAAAAACCATCTCAAAATTAACATATCTTTGGTTATTTTTGGCCAAGTTAGGATGATCAACCATAAGTTGAGCCATTATATCCTTTTGCTTTCCATTTATTTTGTAATATTGGTCCTAAAATGTTTATTTTATTTATTTATTTATAGCTTCAACTAAAATTTGTATAAAAACTTACATTTTGTCTACCTTCACTGTCTATTGTTGCACATAAAATAAATTTCGAATGCTGTTTACCTCACGAACAACTTTTCGTTAGCCAGCACTCGATAGCGTACTCGTTAACGAATGCTATCATCAGAAATTACGATAGCTCTTACTCGATAACGAATGCGGTAATCTCAAAAGCAAATATTACGAACAATTTTACTCGATCACGGATGCCGTAATTTGGCCCCAGATTTCGTGAAGGTGGAATGTTCTGCGTCAGGCAGACAAAATTCATTTTTGGTTGATTCCCAGGCTGATGTGTCAGTCCTGAAATTTTCGTGTGTGAATGACAAATTACAAATAGATCGACAGAATACTATAGCTATTGCGGGCATAAAACCAAATGTTACTAGCACTTTGGGCACCATTAATACTAGATTATTTTTTTCAAATTTTTCAACACGACAAACTTTTCATGTTGTCCCGAATAATTTCAACATACCGTCTGACGGAATTTCGGGCAAGGATTTTTTGAAGGCGGTCAAATGCCATACTGATTTTTGCACTATGACGGTTTCGTTTTATATTTCGGGCATAAAGATCATAGTGCCGATTTTTCATGGTTTAAATAAGCATTCATTTTTCTTACCACCCAGATGTGAGGTTTTTCGGGAAGTTAATTTACCTGGTGTGACTGGGCCGGTGTTTGTTGATAGTCAGGAGATATGTGAAGGGGTGCTGATAGGAAAATGTATAGTTAATTCTGATAGATCATTACCCGCGAATTCTGAATACGACTGGAGAAATCAAATTTATTAATAATTATGACATTAAGACGGAAGAACTTTCGAATTACCATATTTATTCTATTTGTGAGACTACTTCTGATACCAGCCCTGTTCGGAAATTACGCGAGATTTTAAGGGACAAAATGCCGGATTATATAAGGAATGATGTGATGGCTTTATGTGTAGAATACGCAGATATTTTTACCTTAGAAAACGATAAAATGACAACGAATAATTTTTATGAGCAGAAATTACGATTGAAAGATGAGGACCCTGTGTATATATCGGTTGCCCTACACATCTAGAAATGAAATAAAACATCAGGTTAAGAAATTACTCAATAGCAATTTGATAGAACCCAGCACATCGGAATATAACAGTCCCTTGATTCTGGTCCCGAAGAAGAGTTCAGATGGAAATAAATCATATAGAATGTGTGTTGATTTTAGGGCCATAAACAAAAAACTAGTGGCTGACAAATTTCCCCTACCTAGAATTGATGACATTTTTGACAACTTAGGCCGAGCCAAGCATTTCTCAGTAATAGATTTATTTTCAGGATTTCACCAAGTGCCTCTCCATGAGGGGTCAAGGGATTTGACATCCTTTATCACGGATCAAGGAACATTTCGTTGGAAAGTGTTGCCATTTGGGTTGAAAGTAGCGCCTAATTCTTTTTCACGAATGATATCATTGGCGTTCTCAGGGGTAGAACCTAATAGGGCCTTTTTATACATAGATGACATCATTGTCACAGGTTGTAGTGAACGCCATCACTTAGATAATTTAGGGAGCGTTTTTGGTATTCTAAGGAAATATAATTTGAAGATCAATCCTACCAAATGTGATTTCTTTCGATCTGAGGTAACTTTCCTTGGTCACAAGTGTACCTCAAATGGATTGATGCCCGATGACTCGAAACTGATTGTAGTAAAGAATTACCCTGTCCCAAAGGACAAGGAGTCGGTCAAACGTTTTGTGGCTTTTGCAAACTATTATAGGCGGTTTATACCTAATTGCAATAATTGCAGCACCTTTGAATCGAATTACAAGAAAGAAAATCAATTTCAAATGGGATGAGGAATGCCAGCAATCATTTGAGAAACTTAAAACGGATTTGGTATCGCCTAAAATTCTTCAATATCCGGATTTTAGCAGACAATTTTTGATAACGGTTGACGCATCTGGGACCGGTTGTGGCGCGATATTGAGTCAGAGTTTTAAAGGACATGACTTACCAGTATATTTTGCCTCTAGAGCTTTCAGTAGTGCGGAACGGAAAAAGCCCATTATTGAACAAGAACTCCTTGCAATACATTTTGCCATTACCCAATTTCGACCTTACGTTTATGGGACAGAATTTGTAGTGAGGACTGATCACCGACCCCTGGTATATTTGTTCAATATGAAGGATTCGTCTTCTAAGTTGACTAAAATTAGGCTTCAGTTGTCTGAATATAATTTTTCTATCGAATACATTAAGGGTAAAGACAATGTAGGTGCTGATGCCCTATCACGTATATCGTTCGGTAAGATAAAGGGTGACAAGATTTTGGCAATGACGACCAGGTCAATGAAGAGACGTAATATAACAGACTCGGGAAAAGACCAGGACATTAGTGTGACAAGGGTACAAGTTTATGATAAATTTCAAGGGTAAAGACTGAAATAGTGCAGATGGACGGTAGGATAACTAACATAATATTAAAGATTTTTAACAAATTTAAATTTAGATTTAGGATAGATGTGCAGCTTGTTAACGGAACATTGGATTCCGGTGTAATGCTTTCGAGGCTCGAAAGAGAGGCCAACAATAATGACATCTATACCTTGGAATGGTCTAAGGACGATTCTTTTTTTTGTAGATACAGTATTAATGATTTGAAAACCAAGGGGAATAAAATTTTAAAGGCATTAGAGATTATGTTAGTCGAGCCTATTGAGACAATTTTTTATGCGGATAAAAAGTTAAAACTTTTGGAAGTTTATCACAATAACGCTTTAACTGGAGGACATTGCGGACGTAAGAGACTGTATACGAAATTAAAGACAAAGTATTACTGGAAGGGAATGACAAAAGACATTGCTTTGTTTATTAGTAATTGCAGAGAGTGCAGCGTAAATAAAGTAAGAAGCGGGACAAAGGAAAAACTTACCTTGACACCAACTCCGATTAGACCATTCGACATAATAGTACTCGACACAATTGGACCACTTCCAACATCTGAGCATGGTAATAAATATGCGTTAACCCTTATATGTGATTTCACAAAGTATTTAGTTACAATATCTATTCCAGATAAGAGTGCAAGAACAGTTGCGCGAGCTATTTTTGAGAGTTTTATTTTGGTATATGGGAGAATGAAATCAATAAAATCCGACTTAGGTACGGAGTTCAAGAATGAAGTTTTTACTGAACTTTGTAAACTCCTGCAAATAGATATAAATTTTTCAACGGCATATCATCACCAAACGGTGGGAACGGTAGTGTAGTGTATGCATACTTAGGTTTACCACTGTAGAAATGTAAGAACTTTGTTTACTCTAAGTTTAGTTTATGTTGGGTCAGCATTAATAAGTATCAAGGTATTTTTGTTTGTGTGAAAATGAAAGAACTAAAACCGTAATAATGAAGTTTGATTGAATGTAATTAATTAATTAATGTTTTTCACGTGCCAATTGTTTATGGGAACCAAAACGAAATTTACTAAAGCCGTGGGAACAGCAGACCGACTATTGGTTTGTTGATATCCTAAAATAATGCTGACCTATAGAATAAGTTAGTATATAAGTTGATAATTTTTGAAAATAAAGAACAGAAAGAATTGATCAGGCAAAAGCTGACTTTCATTTCTATTTTAAAATCGGCACTCCTGGTGCTGAGGGAAAACGGCTGCAGAGCTCAGCAAATACTGAAATAACCCTTAAACAAATCCTTTTAAGAGACACTTCATGGCGATCCTGCGGATCTAAAATAATAATAATAAATAAAAAAACTCAAAATCAAACAAATGACTCAAGAAGAGGTTGACAAAATTTTTGAGCGGTGGCAAAAATTTATCAACAACGAATACGTTCCAGAAGGCACACCTATCGAAGAACCACCCAATTACACACCGACACCAAAGTCTGCCGGCCCGAAGCCCATAACTATCGAGCAGTATAAAGCGAGACAAACCAACTTCAAACCACAACCAAAACCAGAAATCAAGAAGAAGAAGAAGAAAGGTGGAAAAAAATTAAAACACCAAAAAGCCTGCAAGGAACTACAGCAAGTTATAGGAATCAGCCAAGGGAAACAAAAGCAGAGGCTTATACAACAACTTGTAGAACTAAGACAGAAGGGCTGGAAAAATTAACAATACTTATTACATTATTATTTATATAATATTAAAGCTCACTAATAAATGTAATATTAGTAAATTAATAAATACACTTTTCAACCATTTTGTTGAAATTTTACACAAGTAATGAATCCAGCGATTCATACCTTTATACTTAGCGAAGAAGATAGAATAGAGTATATTGTAAAACAACTCAATATGGGCATCGCAGATACAAAAATAGAAGGCCATGCGAATGCTAATGCGATAAATACAAATAAGATAACAATAGATCAAGAAATTATAATAATTTTGTTGATAATTTTTATACTAGTAATCATATTTAAGTTCTTGCAACATTATATAAAGAAACAAGTTGTACGAAACACTGTACAAAATGCATAATAACAGAACAAATTTTAAATAAATAAAATCTAAATAAAAAATTTTTTTTTTGAAGTACATATATATATATATTATATTCATGGAACAGATTTTTGAAGAATTAGACAAATTAATTGTGAATGCTAGAAAATCTATAACAAAGAAATACACGAAAGAAACTATACAGGAAAAACTAAAGTCAATAGAACAATTGAGTGAAAATTTCGGGAAACTAGTAGGACATTTAGCAAACCCTTTAAGAGATGAAAAAATTACACATTTTAAAAGTTTGAGAGAAACAGCAATTCAACTGCTAACAGAACATAAAGGAGAAAAATTAGAAATAGGGCAAAAAGCTGAAAATCCTAAAATCATGTCGAACTTTGACGGTAAAAAAGCTTCAGAGATGATCCCAGTCTTCGACGGAAAACCAAAACATGTTGATATTTTCCTTTCAATGACAAAAATGGTTCATACCGAACTAAATGATCAGGGGAAAAAGAACCTAATAAAATATGTATTGGCGATAAAATTGATAGACAGAGTCAGGGATATTTTGATTATAGAAAACACACCTGAAACTTTCGAAGAACTTAAAACAATTTTAAAAAAACATTTTAAATCCACAAGAACGGCAAGCAGCATACATTTTGATTTAAGGAACACTAGGCAAAAGGGAAATGTACTAAATTACAAGGAACGGATTAACACTTTGATAGCGGACTTGACATTAGCACAAATTTCCGAACTAGAGGACAGTACCAATCATGTGGCTCGTTCTACGATTAAGACCATGAATGAAAAATTGGCATTGGAAGTTTTTCAGGAAGGTTTATATAAGGACATAAGAACAGCTGTAATAGCAGCACAACCCAAGACTTTGGCACAGGCCTATGACATTGCAAGCACACAGGAAAGAGCATTACAAGTATCAGATACATTTACGACATTACAAATAAATGATAATAATAGGCGAAACTATAACAATAACACAAATGGAAACAATTCAGGTTTTAACAGAAATAGAAATTCCCTCAATCCACTGATGGATAGGAATTTTACCAGAAACTATAACAACAATAACAGAAACTATAACAATGTCAATAGAAACTCTAACAATGACAACAGAAACCATAACGACAATAACAGAGACTATAACAATATCAATAGGAACTCTAACGGTAGCAACAGAAACCATAACAACAATAACAGAAACAGACACTATAGCAACTACAATAATTACAATAGCTATAACAACAGAGGTAATAGATACAATAATAATGCAAGGGAAAGAGGCTACCCCAATGTTCATACAATACGACAACAGGGAAACTTACAAACCCTGGAGACTCAATACGAATCTCCGGACAGGGAAAACTAAGGGTTTATACACTACATATTGGGACATCAAATTTTCTCTTTTTATCAGTGAAGAACATTAACTATAAATTAACATTTTTAATAGACACGGGTTCAGAGATATCACTCTGTAAGGAAAACGTAATATACAACTATTATAAAAATACTGACAATATTTGCCGATTGAGTGGCATTACAAATGAATGCAAGGAGACAGTAGGTTCTACTGATTTGAAAATAATATTAGGAGAACAAACATTATCACACAGATTTCAATTAGTGGACGAAACATTTCCAATCATTACTGACGGAATTTTAGGACTAGATTTCTTCTGTAGATACAACTGTCAGATTGACTATGAGACATTAACTCTAAATGCTTGTATGGAAGGGGAGAAAATAACAATCCCAATAGAGATTAACACGAAAAGAATACATAATATAACTATACCTCCAAGAACAGAGAAGATAGTACCTATAAACATTGACATAAACGAAGATAGTGTTACGTGTAGTAAAGAAATAACAAACGGAATATTTTTAGCAAACACTATAATACCAAAAGATGGCCAACGCTATGTTAAAATTCTAAACACATTGGAAGAACCAGTGCGATTAGAAAAGTTAAGAGTCACTACAATACCATTGAAAAATTATGCAATCTATAAAACTAACATGCGCGATAACGATAGACAATCAGAGCAAAGATTTAGAAGATTACTAGAAAAACTAGATTTCAGGAACATGGAAGAGGAGAATGAAAGAGTCATATGTGATATTCTACGACAATATCAAGAGGTATTTCATCTTGAAGACGAACCATTAACGGTAAACAATTTTTATAAACAAAGTATTCAATTGAATGATGGCACACCCACTTACATTAGAAACTACAGACTGCCACAGACCCAATTGGATGAAATAAGTAAACAAGTGCAAGAGTTATTAGACAAAGACATAGTAGAACCATCTATTAGTCCATACAATTCTCCATTATTATTAGTACCAAAAAAAAGGACAAAACGACACGGAAAAATGGCGTTTGGTTGTAGATTTCAGACGTTTGAATGATAGGATAGTAAATGATAAATTCCCTTTAACCAGACTTGAAGATATATTGGACAGATTAGGTAGAGCTAAATATTTTTCCACTTTAGATATGACAAGCTCGTTTCACCAAATAGAACTCGAACCACAGTCACGACCACTGACAGCATTTTCAACACCAAACGGACACTTTCAATATACAAGACTACCATTTGGTCTAAAAATATCATCTAACAGTTTCCAAAGAATGCTGACAATAGCATTATCTGGTTTAGAGTCAGACGCATTTTTATACGTCGACGATGTCATTATCTTCGGATGCAGTTTAAGGCACCACAATGAGAACCTCATAAGAGTGTTAGATAGACTGAAACAGTATAATTTGAAACTGAATCCATCAAAATGTTGTTTCCTAAAACCGGAAGTTTTGTATTTGGGACATTTGATAACAAAAAACGGTATAAAAACCGATCCGACGAAATACAAGGTAATTGAGCAATATCCTGTACCGAAAAACGCTGACGACGTTAGACGATTTATAGCTTTTTGTAATTATTATAGAAGATTCATTCCGGATTTCGCTAAAACGGCAAATTGTCTTAATAATTTATTGAAAAAGAACGTAACTTTCAATTGGACAAAAAATTGCCAAATGGCATTTGACACTTTACGAGACAGATTAAAAAACCCACCTATATTACGATATCCGAACTTTGACGAACGATTCATTCTGACGACAGACGCTTCAAATGTAGCTCTGGGAGCAGTACTTTCACAGGGTGAGATCGGAAACGATCTACCCATATCTTATGCGAGTAGAACATTGAATAAACATGAGAAAAATAAATCAGTAATCGAAAAAGAATTATTAGGTATTCATTGGGGAATACAATTTTTTAGACCATACCTATATGGTAGAAAGTTTACTGTAGTCACAGACCATAGACCTCTTATTGCTTTGTTTACCCACAAAAACCCATCTTCAAAATTAACCAGAATTAGACTTGAATTATCGGATTATGACTTTGAAATAAAATATAAAAAGGGAGCGAATAATACAAACGCAGACGCTCTATCGCGTGTAGAAATAGATTCACAAATATTAAGAGACATGATTCCAATCTGTATTGATGAGAAAGAAAAGAAAACCTTGGCAATAACAAGAAATATGTTTAACAGCGAAATGAGAAATAAAATTAATAACGAAGCGAAAGGCAAATATGATAAAGAGGGAATTATTATAAAAGACTGCATATCTCGAAAGGAGACTGATCACCTCCATATGTGGGAATGTACGTCAATAAATAATATTAAGGAGCTCCAAAAGATTGAATTTATATATGATAACAAGCTGCAGCAAAAATTTAAAAATGAATTAAAAGAAAAGAATGATAAGATAACGCGCATAATATGCAATAAAAGCGAAAATCCTATGTTTTCAGGAACATTTATGGAGAAACTTTTATTGAAATTGAGGAAATTGAAATTTAAAAAGTACGTACTATATGACGATGATGAAATATTTAAATATATAACGGCCGAAGAATTGAAAGAAAGATACAACAATATAAAGAACAACGATATAGAAATAATAATATACAGAAAGCCAAGAGAGATAAAAGATAATATAACACAATATAGATTGATAGAAGAATTTCATGACTCACCACATGGAGGACATTTTGGAATTAGGAAAACACTTTCCAAATTAAAACAAAGATATATTTGGAAGAATATGAATAAAATGGTTAAGAAGTACATAACAACGTGTGATTCATGCCAGAGGCATAAACAAATAAGAAATACGAAAGAACCCTTTACTATAACAGATACACCATCACACGGTTTTGATACTGTTGTAATGGACACAGTTGGACCACTAAGACCATCCGGACAATTTAGATACATACTTACCATGCAGTGTGAACTAACAAAATATGTTGTTGCTTGTCCGATGGAATCAAAAGATGCCAAAACAGTCGCAAAATCTTTAATAGAACATATTGTATTAAAATACGGGTTATTTAACATTCTCAAAACCGATAGAGGAACTGAATTTACCAATGAGTTAATGAGAGAGATTTGTGTATTATTAAAAATAAAACAAAATTTCTCAACACCTTACCATCATGAAACTTTAGGTACAATAGAACGAAATCATCGCGTTCTAAATGAATATTTTCTAAATTTTGTAAATGACATTAATTGGCATGAATGGATACCATATTATGCTTTTGCTTTTAATACGACACCAAATGTCGATACAGACTATTCACCGTTCGAACTAATTTTTGGTAGACTTCCTAGACTACCAAACGATATTTTAGATGATGCTAAGAAAATTTATAATATTGATAACTATTTAAATGAACTAAAGATTAGACTTCACGACTCATTACAAAGAGCAAGAGGAATAATTCTCGAAGTAAAAAGAAAAAGAGGATTAGAATCTGAAAAGAAGCAAAATAGAATAAATCTTAGAATAGGAGATTTAGTTTTAGTTAAAGTTTTAAATAGAAAAAAGTATGAACCACCATACAAAGGCCCATACAAAGTAGTAGACTTAGAAGATTTAAATGTACTCATAGAAATTGACAAAACAAGAACTAAACTAGTGCATAAAAATTTGCTAAAAAAATACTTAAATTAACATATATTGGTTATATGTAAGAAATATAAATAATATAAAATCCTGTATGTAGCAATATGAATAAGAAATAAGAAGATGAGGTGCTTCAAATTCACTTTATAAAAATGCATACATAATCATACTTATATAAATTTTTTTAATTTTAACTTTGTTTCATTTTTTAATAATACCCAAACCTAAAAGGGTAAGGGTGTAGTGTATGCATACTTAGGTTTACCACTGTAGAAATGTAAGAACTTTGTTTACTCTAAGTTTAGTTTATGTTGGGTCAGCATTAATAAGTATCAAGGTATTTTTGTTTGTGTGAAAATGAAAGAACTAAAACCGTAATAATGAAGTTTGATTGAATGTAATTAATTAATTAATGTTTTTCACGTGCCAATTGTTTATGGGAACCAAAACGAAATTTACTAAAGCCGTGGGAACAGCAGACCGACTATTGGTTTGTTGATATCCTAAAATAATGCTGACCTATAGAATAAGTTAGTATATAAGTTGATAATTTTTGAAAATAAAGAACAGAAAGAATTGATCAGGCAAAAGCTGACTTTCATTTCTATTTTAAAATCGGCACTCCTGGTGCTGAGGGAAAACGGCTGCAGAGCTCAGCAAATACTGAAATAACCCTTAAACAAATCCTTTTAAGAGACACTTCAGTAGAGAGAAACCATAGGGTATTCAACGAATATATTAGAGCATATATAAAGAATAGCATAACAGACTGGGACACATATTTAAAATACTTTACATACTTTAATAACACCACTACTAGCTCCGTATTTGATAACAGATTTACACCATATGAGCTTGTATTTGGCAGGGAAGCCTATATGCCAAATGGCTTGGAAAATACGAAAATTGATCCTTTTTACAATGTGGAAATAGTTTTTTGTATATATCTTAATAACTGTAATAGCTAAAGTCTCCAAACTTTGTACGGATGTTTATAGTGTCAATATGCATAATTGAGCTTTGTATGGGCGGGAAGAAATAAATAGGCGTGGCACCTCCCATACAACGAAAATAGTTTGTTGTATATATCTCAATAACTGTAATAGCTGAAGTCTCCAAACTTTGTACGGATGTTTATAGTACTAATATGCATAATTGAGCTTTGTATGGGCGGGAAGAAAATATGCGTGGCACCTCCCATACAACGAAAATAGTTTTTTGTATATATCTCAATAACTGTAATAGCTGAAGTCTCCAAACTTCGTACGGATGTTTATAGTGCCAATGTGCGTAATTGTGCTCTGCGCGGGCGGGAAGAAATAAATAGGCGTGGCACCTCCCATATAACGAGAATAGTTTTTTGTATATATCTCAATAACTGTAATAGCTGAAGTCTCCAAACATTGTACGGATATTTATAGTGCTAATATGCATAATTGAGCTTTGTATGGGCGGGAAGAAATAAATATGCGTGGCACCTCCCATACAACGAAAATAGTTTTTTGTATATATCTCAATAACTGTAATAGCTGAAGTCTCCAAACTTCGTACGGATATTTATAGTGCCAATGTGCGTAATTGTGCTCTGTGCGGGCGGGAAGAAATAAATAGGCGTGACACCTCCCATACAACGAAAATAGTTTTTTTATATATCTCAAAACTTTGTAAAGATATTTATAATGGTAATATGCATAATTCAGCTGTGTATGGGTCTCCAAATTTTGTGTAGGTGCTTACAATGTTGATGTTTACTATTAAGCTGAGTTTGAGCGTGAAGAAAATAATAGGCATGGCACCTCCTTTACAGGAAAAAATTTTTTACATATATATGTAAATAAATGTAACAGCTGAATACCCTAAATTTAATATGGGTATTTATTATAAAAATATGCATAACGAAGATGAGTATAGGCAGGAAGTGAATTATGGGTGTGTAATCTCTAATAGCATGGAAATATTTATATTTGTATCTCATTAACTGTGACAGCTAAGGTCTCCAAGCTTTTTGGTGTGGCACCTTCCGTAGAATTAGATTGTTTTTACATGTACTTCAATAATTCTTATAGCTAGAGTCTTAAAATTGTCTATGGATGTTTATGTTTGCTAAAATACATAATTGGGTTAGTATACTTAGGAGGAAGAAGTGAATAATGGGCATGGCATCTCCCATACAACAAAAATACTTTCTTATATAAGTCTCAATAACTGTAAAAAAACTTCAAAAAACGTGTTCATATTTTTCTCAAACCAGTTAAACGCAATTTAAATTATTAGTTAAAAGTAACCTTAAAATTACCAATAAAATGTTTATCCATTTTTACTCCTTAGGATCAAAATTATCAAAATTTTATATTTATATTTTTTCGAGACCTGTCGAACGCAATTTCAAAATATAATTTGAGCCCCTTTTTATCTTTTTCGGTTCCGAAGGTACAAAATGGATATAAGCAGTTTTAAAATATGGTTTTTTACCCTGTCTCTCCTCTAATGGTCTAATATTTCAAAAAAGGACGAAAAATGCATTCATAACTTTGAAACCTGTCGAGCGTAAATAAAATTACAGTTCTATCTTTTTTTAGCTCAGAAGCTACAAGATTAACCAATACATATTTGAAGTCTTGCCCTAAGCATTTTCTTTATGCAATGATGAATCTGTCTGTCAGTTAGCGAAAAAAAAATATTTACAAGTGGCGGATAGGGCTACAAAAAAATGAAGCCATTATAAACTGAACTGTTTGTGAAGTTTTTCTTGGTAATAGCTTCCCATCATGAAAGATGCGATAGGCTCAGCTATTCTATTCACGCTTTATCAGCAATTTTCAGTAATTATCAAAGAATGTTTATAACGTTATTGACATGTTATTGAGGATAATATTTTGTGAATTGTGTGTGTTTAGGCAAAAAACTCGTTTGCTGATTATATATATTGTTAGGCAATACGTGTTCGGAGATACTCAATGCTGGATATATTCAATAGAGCGGCAAAAACAAGGCTTGCCACATGCACACATTCTTATTTAGTTAGTGGAAAAATTTTGACCAGACCAGAAAGACGATATTAAAAGAGCTGAGATCCCTGATCCCGAAACAGATCAAGAACTACATGATGTTGTAATTACATATATGATTTATGAACCGTGTGGCACCATCAACGCTCAATCTCCATGCATGGTCGACGGCAAGAGTTCCAAACATTATCCACGAAAATTTACGGCGGAAACTATCACTGGCAATGACGGTTATCCACTGTATCGGCGTTGATTGCCCAATGACTACGATCACACTATTACAAAGAAAGTAAAAGGAAACGATTTTGTGATTGACAACAGTTGGACTGTGCTATATTTGCCACTTCTTTCCAAATCATTTAAGACATATTGCAATGTTGAATATTCTAATTCAGTGAAGTCGATCAAGTACATCTGCAAATATGTCACGAAAGGCAGCGATATGGCTGTTTTTAGCATCCAAACCTCCAATAACAACGATGAAATTACGCGTTATTGAGTTGGGCGATATGTGAACTGCAATCAGGCGGTTTGGCGTATATTATCATTCCCTATTAACGAATGCCATCCCACTGTTGCACATTTAGCAGTGCATCTGGAGAATGGCCAACGAGTATATTTCACTGCGGCGAATATTGTTCAACTTGCTGAAATACCTTTAGTGATAACATTGACAAGTTTCTTTGCTGATTGTCAAAGCGATCCGTTTGCACAAAGCTTACCTTACTCTAAGATGCCACGGTATTACACCTGGAACGCTTCTTCAAAAAATGTGTAACGTCGAAAGAAAGGCACTATGGTTCCTGGGCATCCAGATGTGCGTTCAAGTGATGCTTTTGGTCGCATTTATACAGTTCATCCGAAGAATGATGAATGCTTTTATTTGGGGTTGTTGCTGGTGGATGTTCGGGGTCTAACATCACTTGCAGCATTACGTACTGTTAATGGTAAAGTCTGTCCAACATTTCGTGCTGCATGTCAAGAACTCAATTTGCCTAAAAACGATACTCATTGGGATACGTTAATCGCTGAGGCATATACGAACATTATTTGCTATTGTCATTATTTGCTATTGACATGCTTCCCCTCAAGTCAAAGCAAATACAAGGACAATGTGGCATTTTACATCAATATCGTGTCAGCTCGAGAAATCCAAATCTTGAAGTCAATGCGAAGTAGAGACCTGCATCAAGTCCTATTCAAGCTAATTCAAGAACCTCATAATTTTCTAATTCTTGTGTTACTGTGCGGTTAAACGGTTTAAGTGCTGTAATGTAGAGTAGCTGACACAGTTTATGTGCTGCAGTGAAGTGTAATTAAGAATAAAGAGTGGTGTCAGGCACTGTTGTTGACGCAACTTATGTACTGTCATGAGGTGTGGTCGATAAAAAAACACTGTGCTTATGTGTGTAATACACACAATGTTAAGTAGATACATAAACAAACATAAATACAAGCAGGCAAATCAATATGAAATTCATGCGTAATTACATTACATTAAATACATACATATGTACATTCAAAATCAACCCCCGTTTTTTATAACTATCACACCAGAAACATCCCGCCAACAGTAAAGTTTCGAGATGAATTGAAATTGAAGTGTGCGATCATGATGAATTGATGTGCCGTTGTTCTTTACTTAAGTGTGCTTAACTGTGAATATATTTTTTATTTAAGTTAAGTAAACAAAAGAGAAGGCGAACAATACAACGCAGTACTTATTTTTGTGTGTGCACACGTAAGGAATATGAAATGAATTGAAAATTCGAGATGATGCCTTATTTAGTGTCGTCTTGGGCTGGCCTCTAATGCGAAGATGCATAACCTTATTTACCTTATAATAAGAACCTAAATTTTGGTCTGGTACTGACTAGACTAATATCAATTACATAATTTTAAGATTTGAATACATATTGTTAGTTCGCATTAGCGAAGATTCAATAATAATAATATGGAGAAAAAAAAGATGCATAAACGGGCCTTGCACTGAATTGAAGACATTTTTTACCTTATTTGTGGCAGTTTGTTAAACAGGTTAGGACTGCCAGCACCAGAACATGAAATTAATGAGCTACTAAATCGAGAATTGAAGCGTGATCGTGAATACGATCGACATGAGTTGAACCAATTAGTTCAATCCAATGTTTCCCTCTTAAACCTCCAACAGAAGGAAGTCTATGATATAATATTGAAGACAATTGATGACGGAAATGGAGGCTTTTTTTTTCTTGGATTCCCATGGTAAAACTGGGAAGACATTCCTCATATCATTGATTTTAGTCACTGTTTGTACGAGATCCAGCGGTAGCTTTTTCTGTAATATCGGCCATATTGTTAGAAGGATGCCGCACAACTCACTCAGATTTAAAATTGCCATTAAACCTTCAAAATAAAGAGCAACCGACACGTAACATTGCGAAAAAACTCCGCCATGTCCAAAGTTTTGGTAGCGTGTAAAATCATTATCTGGGACGGCTGCACAATGGCACACAAGCGCGCAATAGAAGCTCTTGAAAACATAATTGCTAATGGGAAAAATTATGACTGGTTGAGTGAACGGGCAATTTTAGCAACTAAAAATATAGATGTGGATGATTTAAACTATATATGTAGTTCAGAATCAAATTGTGGTACTCTGCATTCTTTTAAATCTATTGATTGTGTAACAAACGAAGATGAAGCCACCAACTATTCAACTGAAGTTTTAAACTCCTTGGATGTACCTGGCTTACCACCGCACAGCTTACAACTGAAGGAAGGCTCGGTTGTTATCGTGCTTCGAAATTTAAACCAACCAAAACTTTGCAATGGAACGCGTTTGGTAATAACAAAACTAATAGTCCATGTTATTCACGCAATTATACTTAGAGGAAAATTCAAAGGTGAAGAAGTTCTCATTCCGAGAATTCCAATGATACCAACCGATATGCCTTTTGATTTTAAGCGAACTCAATTTGCTATTCGTCTTGCATTCACAATGACGATTAACAAATCACAAGGAAAATCCTTGAGTATTTGTGGTCTTAATTTAGAGAATTCATGTTTTTCTTATGGCCAACTATACGTTTCATGTTCACGTGTGGGCAAACCATCTACTTTATTTGTACTTGCGCCTAATAACAAAACGAAAAATGTCATATATCACAAGGTAATGTACTGAAGGGAATTAACCTCAAGCACTAAAATACAGAGCTTCCTTATTTTTGTAATCTTTTTGAATTTTTTTTTCCTTATAAATATATTCCAACAAACTAAATAAGCTTTGTACTCCTTTTAAAAAATCCATATATTCAATAAATGTTAGGTGGTACGAAGTTCACCGGGTCAGCTAGTAATAAATAAAATAAATCATATTAAGTGCATACATACATATGCTTGCTGATTTCGGCGTACGCCAATTTATATGTAGTATGTTTGTATGTATGTATACTTAAATATGTAAATACATACATACATATGTACATAAATACATAGATACATACATCATACATACATACCTACATACATGCATGCATACATACATATACATACATACAAGTTAACGTACTCGACGTTAATTGTGCTTAGCAATTCATTTATTTGCCACAAATCGTTTTAAAGTATTTTGCTTGCGCTATGTCTGCAACAACGGATGTCATAGATCAAGCAAAATGTTTTGAATAGGTCAACTCGCACACGAGTTGCAGTATCAGCGAAAAACATTGTAACCGCTGGTTATTTAATTCATTGTAATAGATAATTAAGTTTAGTTTGTGTAAGAAACTCAAAAGCATAATAATAAAGGCATCAAACTTAAACATAATAATAAAGCCATCAAACATAAACATAATTGGCGCCCAACGTAAAAAACAAAAAAAATAAAAAGTAATTTTTAAATAACTATTGAAATAAATCAGTGCAGTAAAAAGCCTGATGAAAAAAATTAGCAGCAAGGTGCTAAATGAATTAAGTTAAAGTGAACTGACATTTCACGCATTTGTACAAAGTCACCAGAGCTTCGAAATAGCCTGGGCTGCGCTAAAGGAAACAAATTACAATAAACACTATCTAACTATTGGAGAATACTGGACTCTACGACTACAAAGTTAATTAATCTACTCAACAATATGTCATATAAATATTTGTTAGTAATGTTAAGATAAGTAAAAGTGTAATTAAGTAAGAGGAAATTTTAAATCGCATAACCTAATTTTGTTAACATTCGGTGTTAAATTTATTTAATTTGTTATTGAAGTCATCCCATATTTCGAATGGTCATTCTTCATAAACACAAATAATAATTAGAAAAGAAGCATAAAAAAATTAAGAATAATAAATAATAATTTAAGCTGTTTACCGAAATAATTGCATTGAATCAAAAAGTTAAAGTTCGAGATTTTAAAATCTTTGCACAAGTAACGTTTAATACTTTTTGTGCCCTTTTAATATCTATGAGCGAATCTGATAATCAATTAGAGCAGCTTTTAGAGAGGATCAATAGTTTAGCGGTCGATAGGAAACAGAACACAGGTGGTTTAGAGACTGACAACTGGTGGGCAGAAAAAACAACGACTACTGCAACTGCAGAAAAATTAAGGGCAATAGTAGAGGTTGCCATTAGCATGGCATTAAGGTCTCAAAAGCTTACTTTCGACAAACAGATCCAGGACATCAATAAACGACTTGAGGTGTGCGTTATCCAAGCACCTGAAGTCGACACTTATAAGGAGATACAAATAGAGCAGGGGCGGCAGTGTGATGAGTCGCTTGATATAGTGAAATCACTGCCAGATTTTGAGGGCAGACAAGAAACTTATGTTTCGTGGCGGCAGGCGGCACATGCTGCCTACAAAATTTTTAAAAATTTCAATGGTAGTTCCAAGCACTACCAGGCTGTGGCCATCATCCGGAATAAAATAAAAGGGCCTGCTGATATGGTGCTATCATCATTTAACACCGTTTTGAATTTCAAGGCAATTATTGCTCGTCTGGACCTTACATATTCAGACAAGCGACCAATTTACTTAATTGAACAGGAACTTTTTACAATTCTATGACGAAGTTGACAACAAAACTATAATGACATATGATAGGGCCACCGCCGCGACTATTAACGCAAAATATAGAATGGACGCACTTCGAGTGTTCATATTTGGCACTAGGAAGGGGTTAAGTGACGTGATTTTTTCGGCTCGTCCGAAGGATTTACCCTCAGCTCTGGCATTAGCCCAGGAAGTTGAGTCAAACCGTGAACGGTATCTATTTGCCAGCAATTATGCTAGGTGTTTGGAAGACAAGGAACGAAGGAGAAGCAAACTGAAACCACAAAATAGGGAAACAAGTGCAGGAAATCAGACATTGAAGAATCCCCATTTCATAAAACGACAAGGTTTTGGCCATAGGACTCTCCAAAGGGAGGAACTGGTCGAGCCAATGGAAGTGGATGACTCATTTTGCTTTAGGCAGCCCACAAAGTTCCAATCTGGAAATAATGGTCCCACTCAAGCTCGACACTATACGAATGGGGCACCTTTAAGGTATGAAATACCTTCGCAAAGTCGTTATTGTCATAACCAGGCCTCCAGTCCGGCGGTAAAACGCCGAAATGAGGGTTTTGCTAGATTTACAGGACCAAAACAACAAAGAATTAACCATATTTTCCAACAGACTGCCTCAGTAGAGCAACTCTATGAACAACAGGCAGATTTAGTTACATCGGAAATCCACGACGAGGTAGAATTTGATCAGATAAATTTTCTAGGACAGAACTCCATTCATAAAACAGACAGTCGCAGGGAGAACCATTAGATTACTGATAGACACAGGGGCTTCGAAGAACTATATTAAGCCCTTACAGGAACTGAAGGACGTAGCTCCGGTGGAAACACCTTTCTTAGTTAAGTCAATCCATGGTTTACACACTTAATAGAAAATGCATCGTCAACATATTTGATACGAATAACACTTTTTTTATTTTACCATCGCTTTCAACATTCGATGGTATAATCGGCCTTGATTTTCTAACGAAAAGTGTGCAAATGTGAATTTCACCCAAGTTGAAGATATAGTTGTACCCCATAGGGTTACTTAAAAGTTTCGGAAAATGATGAAAAATCTGCTAGGGGTTTTTGCAAACCCTAATGAATCATTGCCTTTTAATACAAACATTCTCGCTACTATCCGCACGGATGATAATGACCCGGTTTACTCAAAGTTTTACCCTTATCCGATGGGTGTAACCGACTTTGTAAACAACGAAATACGCGAGCTATTGAACAATGGTATAATTAGACCTTCTCGGTCCCCCTATAATAGTCCTATCTGGGTTGTTGACAAGAAAGGATAGTTATAGATTTTAGAAAACTGATCAGGAAAACTATTGATGACAGGTACCCTATACCAGATGTTACAATGATTCTATCAAATCTGGGTAAAGCAAGATATTTTACAACGCTTGATCTCAAATCACGCTTCCATCAGATAATGCTTGCTGAACAGGATAGGGAAAAACGGCTTTCTCTGTGGGAAATGGGAAGTACGAATTTTGCAGGCTTCCTTTCGGTTTAAAGAATGCCCGCAGTATTTTCCGGAGAGCCATTAATGACGTGCTTAGGGAACAGATAGGAAAGATGTGCTATGTTTGTGTGGACGATGTGATAATCTTCTCGGAGAATGAGGACGACCATATTGACCACATTGCGTGGGTTTTAGGTAAACTACATGAGGCAAATATGAGAGTCTCTCGGGAAAAGTCACACTTTTTTAAGGAAAGTGTCGAATATCTTGGCTTCGTTGTATCCAGGGGGGGGGGTATTAAAACAAGCCCTGATAAAGTAAATGCGATCCGCAACTACGAACAACCCACAACACTATTTAATGTTAGATCTTTCTTGGGACTCGCTAGTTACTACTACTACTACTAAGGATTTTGCTTCGATAGCAAAACCATTGACCGATATTTTAAAAGGTGAGAACGGCAAGGTAAGCGCACACCAGTCAAAAAGGATAAAAGTGAATTTCGATGAAGATCAGGTTCAAGCGTTCGAGAAACTAAAGACAATATTATCTTCAGAGGAGGTCATGTTACTTAACGACGGATGCTTCTTCGTTGGGTTTAGGGGCAGTTCTGTCACAAGGAGGTAGACTGATTACTATGATTTCCAGAACTTTGAAGGACAGGAAAATAAATTATGCGACTAACGAACGCGAATTGCTGGCTATAGTGTGGTCTCTGCAGAAACTTAGGAACTACCTCTATGGTGTGAAAGATTTGAATATTTATACAGATCACCAACCGCTGACGTTTGCGGTTTCGGACAGAAACCCTAACGCTAAGATAAAACGCTGGAAATCTTTTGTTGATGAACACAACGCTAAAATTTTAAACAAGCCCGGCAGAGAGAATCACGTTGCCGACGCACTGTCAAGACAGAATATTCATGCCCTGGAGGAAGAGGCTCCCTCTGATGCGACTACGGTTCATAGTGAGATGCCGTTTACGTACACGATTGAGGCAACAGATAAACCACTCAACTGTTTCAGGAACCAAATAGTTCTAGAAGAGGCAACTTTCGCGCATAAACGAAATTTTGTACTCTTTAGCGAAAAATCTCGTCACGTGATTGAGTTCACTTATAGGACTGCACTTATCGACGAGGTCAAACTAGTAGTGAATCTAGGAGTGGTAAACGCAATACACTGCGATTTGCCGACATTGGCTTGTATTCAGCACGAATTGGTCAGATGCTTTCCGGCAACCAAATTCTGGCACTGTAGAAAAATGATGTTGGATATTTTCGATAAGAATGAGCAAATGGAAATAGTTAACACGGAACACACTCGTGCTTATAGGGCGGCACAGGAAAATGTCAAACAAATTCTCGATGATTATTACTTCCCAAGGATGACTAGATTAGCAAATGAAATTGTAGCGAATTGTATGATTTGTGCAAGGGCGAAATACGATAGGCATCCGCGTGGGCAGGAGATTGGTGCAACACTAGTACCGTCTTACCCGGGGGAATTACTGCATATCGACATATTCTCCACAGATAAAAAGTACTTCCTCACTTGTGTTGATAAGTTTTCGAAATTCGCCGTAGTCCAACCCATACCTTCCCGTACTATCATTGATTTGAAAACCCCAATCATACAGCTAATGAACTTTTTTCCGGACACAAGAAACATATACTGCGACAATGAGCCATCGCTTAAATCCGAGACTATTACTTCTACATATGTTGAAAAATCAATTCGATGTAGAGGTAACAAACGCGCCTCCTCTCCATAGCACTTCAAATGGTCAGGTCGAGCGTTTTCATTGTACCCTCATGGAGATTGCGAGGTGCATCAAACTGGAAAAGAAAGTTGACAGTACAATTGAACACATAATGCTATCTACGGCTAAACACAATAAAACTATCCATTCTGCGACCAACAAAAGACCTATAGACATTATCCATAGTACAACAATTGAAATTAGGAAGGAAGTGAGAGACAAGATCATGAAGGCTCAACAAGACCAACTTGAAAGGCACAATCCTTCTAGACAAAATAGGACCTTTAGAGTGGGGGATCGTGTGCTAGTCAGGAACAACAGCAGACTAGGAAACAAATTGACTCCTTTATATTCGAAAGGGAGAAAAGAGGCAGATTTAGGAACCACAGTTCTTATTAAGAGGAGGGTGGTCCATAAAGACAACCTGAGATAGGATATTCCTCGCAATGATTTAATTTTTAATTTTTTGTATTTCCTTTTTTCTTTTTTACTGGTTTCTTACAGAATTTTGCTTGTAGTGCTTCCACATTTTATCGTAACTTCTAAATGAACGGACTATTCTAACTTGGACTACATTCCTATTATGGACGGGAATGTAAATATATGGCAAGACTTCGACTATCTGCAACATACAACCAACTTGACGATGTACTCTGAGATAACTGACGAAACTAAGCATCTGACAAATCACTTCCCTTTATCTCACATGGTCAAAATTTTGGACTCAGACATAGCTCGAATCAAAACCATTTTGACATCATTTGATATCCACCACCGACAGGCTAGAAGCATTAATATTTTGGGCACCGCCTTGAAGATTGTAGCCGGTACACCGGATTTTGATGACTTTGAAAAGGTCAGATTCCAACAGCCGGAGCTAATAGAGTCGGAAAATAGGCAAATTGCTATTAACACAAAGGCACAGGCCCAGATAAATCAATTAACAGAAACAGTAAACAACATTTTTCAAAATATTATTTAGGATATTTTTCAAAATATTATTTAGGATTTTATCCCAATTTTCTTGTTTATTTATAGGGTTTGTTGTTGGTTAAGTTTGTCTATATGCATTTCGTTGGTTCTTACACCAACTCATCAGTAGACTTCAACCCAAATTCTTAAAAAACTCATGAATATTTTGTGTCTTTATATAATAACCTCATTAAACAAAATGAGAATTACTATAAGCAACCAAAACGTTCAAGTTTTTTTAAGAATCCAACAAACCAATATTCGCTATTCGCTTGTTTTGATTTTCTTTTTTTCCTTACATTTGAATAACCATTGGTTATTACTAAATGTATTAAGGGGCTACCGAAAACAAAACCTTGTTGTTAAACAACATTTTTCAAAATATTATTTAGGATTTAATCCCAAATTTCTTGTTTATTTATAGGGTTTGTTGTTGGTTAAGTTTGTCTATATGCATTTCGTTGGTTCTTACACCAACTCATCAGTAGACTTCAACCCAAATTCTTAAAAAACTCATGAATATTTTGTGTCTTTATATAATAACCTCATTAAACAAAATGAGAATTACTATAAGCAACCAAAACGTTCAAGTTTTTTTAAGAATCCAACAAACCAATATTCGCTATTCGCTTGTTTTGATTTTCTTTTTCCCCTTACATTTGAATAACCATTGGTTATTACTAAATGTGTTAAGGGGCTACCGAAAAACAAAACCTTGTTGTTAAACAACATTTTTCAAAATATTTTTTAGGATTTAATCCCAATTTTCTTGTTTATTTATAGGGTTTGTTGTTGGTTAAGTTTGTCTATATGCATTTCGTTGGTTCTTACACCAACTCATCAGTAGACTTCAACCCAAATTCTTAAAAAACTCATGAATATTTTGTGTCTTTATATAATAACCTCATTAAACAAAATGAGAATTACTATAAGCAACCAAAACGTTCAAGTTTTTTTAAGAATCCAACAAACCAATATTCGCTATTCGCTTGTTTTGATTTTCATTTTCCCCTTACATTTGAATAACCATTGGTTATTACTAAATGTATTAAGGGGCTACCGAAAACAAAACCTTGTTGTTAAACAACATTTTTCAAAATATTATTTAGGATTTAATCCCAATTTTCTTGTCTTGTCTACTGATGAGTTGGTGTAAGAACCAACGAAATGCATATAGACAAACTTAACCAACAACAAACCCTATAAATAAACAAGAAAATTGGGATTAAATCCTAAATAATATTTTGAAAAATGTTGTTTAACAACAAGGTTTTGTTTTCGGTAGCCCCTTAATGCATTTAGTAATAACCAATGGTTATTCAAATGTAAGGGGAAAAAGAAAATCAAAACAAGCGAATAGCGAATATTGGTTTGTTGGATTCTTAAAAAAACTTGAACGTTTTGGTTGCTTATAGTAATTCTCATTTTGTTTAATGAGGTTATTATATAAAGACACAAAATATTCAAGAGTTTTTTAAGAATTTGGGTTGAAGTCTACTGATGAGTTGGTGTAAGAACCAACGAAATGCATATAGACAAACTTAACCAACAACAAACCCTATAAATAAACAAGAAAATTGGGATTAAATCCTAAATAATATTTTGAAAAATGTTGTTTAACAACAAGGTTTTGTTTTCGGTAGCCCCTTAATACATTTAGTAATAACCAATGGTTATTCAAATGTAAGGGGAAAAAGAAAATCAAAACAAGCGAAAAGCGAATATTGGTTTGTTGGATTCTTAAAAAAACTTGAACGTTTTGGTTGCTTATAGTAATTCTCATTTTGTTTAATGAGGTTATTATATAAAGACACAAAATATTCATGAGTTTTTTAAGAATTTGGGTTGAAGTCTACTGATGAGTTGGTGTAAGAACCAACGAAATGCATATAGACAAACTTAACCAACAACAAACCCTATAAATATTATTTAGGATTTAATCCCAATTTTCTTGTTTATTTATAGGGTTTGTTGTTGGTTAAGTTTGTCTATATGCATTTCGTTGGTTCTTAACAGTAAACGTTATAATTAAAAATTCTAAAATTAAACAAATAGATACCAGTCACTTATATGGAACTCTGCTTGCAAGAAATAGAACATTGATTTCGGAACTTGAAACCTTGATGCTAGCTGTCACCCTTGCAAAGAAAATGATAATTAGTCCTGCTCTCTTAGATTCAGAGGACCTTAACAAAATAATAAATATAAAGCACTCTACAAATGTAACGGTAACCGATTTAATGGAAGTATCTTATGTAAAGGTTCTGATAGATAACAATTTTTTGGTTTTCTTAATTAAGTATTCTAAGGTTAAGCTAGATTGTAAGAAAATTACTATCTTTCCTGTACAACATAATGAAACGATACTGCACCTCGGTAAGGATAATAATGTACCTGATTGTGGAAATAAGATGATCCCCATAGGCAACTGCAGTGCAACCCTTACATCGACATTCTGTAGAGAACTATTTAACCCCACGTGTGCTCAGCAACTCCACTCCGGTACCATAGCACAATGCAGTACTAGACCCAGTCATCTGGAGCCTCTGGTTGTTTTTGACGATGGTGTAATCATTATTAATGATAACACTGCAGTAATTAAAACTATTGAAATTCCAGAAAAGTTGGTCACCGGAACGTATCTTCTCACGTTTGATGGTGAAGTAAGCGTTAACGGGTCCACATATAAAAATTTGAAGGGAGAATTTAAAAAGGTACCAAATCCAGCGGCCTCTTCCATCCTTAACATTACTGGCCACCAAGAAATATTGAGCCTCCCGTATCTCCGAAGAATGGGCATTGAAAATTTGCGATACATTTCGCAAGTCGAAGACAAACTCATTGTGGGACCGATTGCTTTCACATTTGTCATAATTTGTATCCTACTCGCTTATTGCTTAATCTCAAAATTTCACCAGAGTAGAAAGAGGAAACGCCAAGGTCGCATTATTCAGGCTGCAATAGATGGTTTTGGGAGACCCGATGACGGATCTCACTTAAGTGGAGGAGGAGTTAACGTACTCGACGTTAATTGTGCTTAGCAATTCATTTATTTGCCACAAATCGTTTTAAAGTATTTTGCTTGCGCTATGTCTGCAACAACGGATGTCATAGAGCAAGCAAAATGTTTTAAATAGATCAATTCGCACACGAGTTGCAGTATCAGCGAAAAACATTATAACTGCTGGTTATTTAATTCATTGTAATAGATAATTAAGTTTAGTTTGTGTAAGAAACTCAAAAGCATAATAATAAAGGCATCAAACTTAAACATAATAATAAAGGCATCAAACATAAACATAATTTACATACATACATACATACAAACATACATACATACATACATCCACACATACATACATACATACATACATACTAAACACCTGCAAAGATATATCTTTTAACACCAGTTTGTGTGTTTTTCAGCTTTTAGTGCGTATTGATAAGTAGCTTCGGGTTTTTGTTATAAGTGTGTATTTGTGTTTTCTCTAATTTAGTATGGTATGGTTTGGTAAAATGAGAGTAAGAGTAACAAATTTTTTTTTCTATGTTTCGTTGAAACAGATACATACAAATAATGATGGTATAAGTACTTTCGATGTTTTCCTTATTCTGGCCACATGAGCCAGTTTTTCTATTTTTTAAATTTTATTTAAATAAATAAAACAAATTTAGCTAATATATTATATATATTAAAGTCAAATTTTAAATTAAAATTTAAATTATTAAAGAATATAAATTATATATGTATATATTTTTTTATCTTAATTTTTGAGCTTAAAATAAAAAAAGAGTTTATTTTAAATTTATTTTACCAATTTTTAAACACTATAGCTATAATAAACTCTAAAAATTAAATTTTTGTTTAACTTACAACCCTTTATATTAACTATCTCGTTTATTTGTTGTATCAACAGTTATAAGAAAACATGCGTTATTTCTACTGGACAACCAACCTATTGGCCAACCGATCACAATGAAATTCCAGACGTAATAGATTTTTGCGTAGCAAAAGGAATATCCCCGGAGCTTATTAAGGCGCAAGCCTCTTTGGCTTTATCTTCTGACCACTCACCCACAATAATCACTCTTTGCAGTCCTCACCAAATAGCAACCAGGGAATTTTTCTTATCTAAAAGAGTAAATTGGTTGAAATATAAAAAAATATATAAGCACTCTCTGCTCGGAAGACATATCACTTAAAATTCGCCAAGAAATCGATGATTGCCTGAGTATCCTAAATGAAAACATTAAAGAAGCCGTTGAACATGCTTCTTTAACATACCGTCAGGTCAAATACAACAAAATTTTTTCTGTCGATGTTGAAGAGCTTTTATCTGAAAAAAATAGAGCGCGAAGAGAATGGCAACAGCATAGATCGCCCCAAAATAAAACGAAGCTAAAAGAGCGAGCAAATCGTTTAAAAAATTTGCTGGATGTACACAGAATTGCATCAATTAAGGATTATTTAGAAGGTCTAGACGCGGCTCCTCAAACAAATTATTCTCTATGGTAATCAGGCAATCATCTCAAAAGACCCGAATTCGCAAAACCACCACTGCGCAATCTTAAAGGATCCCGGGCTAAAAATGATGAAGAAAAATGCGATCGTGTTCACTCCCAATACATGCACTAAATGAGGGAATTACCGCCTGTTGTTTCTAAACGTTCTATAGAAAAACGTTTCCGATATTCAGATGTGTAAAAAAGCTCCTGGCGTTGATAAAATAATCAACAAAATGGTCATTGAGCTACCTTTTACAGCAAAAAGAATAATTCTTTTTATTTTTAATGCCGTAATACGGCTTAATCATTTTCCACCTATATGGAAAGTTACCTTAGTGAAGATGACTCCTAAGCCTGGTAAAGATCCTTCGAAAGTGGAGTCTTATAGGCATATAAGTTTGTTACCAACTTTTTCAAAACTGTTTGAAAAGCTGCTTTAAACAAGTTAAGTCCGATCCTGAATGAAAACAACTGCATTCCAGATCACCAATTTGGCTTTAGAAGTCAACATAACACAATAGAACAAACTCACAGGTGCAGGTTATAAGAAAAACTTTCGAGGAAAAAAAGTACTGCTCCGCGATTTTTATAGACGTCTCTCAAGCTTTCGATAAAGTATGACACGAAGGCATGTTAAACAAACTAAACCTTCCAGCTAATATTTTCAACCTATTAGAAAATTACATAACCGGTCGACAATTTATGATCAAAGAGGGAAACCAAATAAGTTGTTACCAACCAATAGGGGCTGGCGTACCTCAAGAGAGTATACTAGGTCCAATTTTGTACTTGCTTTACACGGCAGATATTACAACATACAGTTTTACGCACACGTCTACATTTGCTGTCGATACCGCTTTTCTCAGTATTCTCAGTAGAGAAATGGGCAAAATTATGGGGAATAAAATTATTGAGCAAAAATGTATCCACGTTATGCAAAGAAACGTGCTTTCCAATCCTTATTAACAACCATATGGTGCCTCAATGATTTGGACCGTCGCCTTACATGGAAGACACATATAGATACGAAGTTGACGCGAATGAAACTTAAAGCTACACAACTTTATTAGCTAATTGGCAGAAACTCGGTGCTTCGTCTTGATTGTAAACTTCTACTCTACAAGTCGATTTCGAAACCAATTTGGTGCTACGGTATACAATTATCGGGCACTGCTTCCGTCTCTAACATAGAAAAAATACAACGTCGTCAAAACAAAATCCTATAATGATAACTGGTGCTCACTGGTATATTAAAAACAGCAACATCCAAAAGGATCTGCAAATTCCACTAGTGAAATGCGAAATCCTGATCTATGTGGAGTATATAATCTAACTGGAAACACATCCAAATCCGTTCGCTCGAAACATCTTGCAACATGGTGGACACACTCGGCTGAAAAGAGGGGACACTATTGAACTTAGATGGAACTGTTTAAATTGTTTTACTTTATAATGAGAACTTAAATTTTGGTTTGGTACTGACTGGACTAATATAAATTACTTAGTTTTAAGATTTGAATACTTATTGTTAGTTCGCATTAGCGAAGATTCAATAATAAAAATATGAGAAAATAAAATCTAAAACCATAAAACATTAAAATTTAACAAAGTGTTTTAAAAACAAGACCTTACATCTACCCTCCCGCCAGCTTAAAAAACAAATCAATTTTAATTAAAGCTAAAAGTTACTTGCTTTTTACTCGGTAGCTCAACATATTTGTTATCAATTTTTTCCGCATCAATTAATGCTGGCTTTAAATGGTCAATATTTCAGAGTTCGCCTTACGAATTCTAAAATATTTAATAGTTTTTTTAAGGACTTTATAAGGACCTTAATAATGGTAAATCAAACAGTTTTTCTATTTACCTTAACAAAAACATACGAACAGTCCATTAACTTTGGCGGAATGTAACTACCTATATAACTATTTCCGTGATGAGATACAACGTTACGGACTGAACAAAAATGTTTTCGTAGTTTTTGAAGCAAAAAGCCATTAGTATTTTCTGAACGCTGGGAATCTAAAACTTATTCGCCAGGGATCCTTAAAGTTTGACTGAAAACCATTTCTGTTTACTAAATTGGAAAATAAGGAAGAAGTAAACTGCGAACCGCGATCAACCGTGATCTTTAATGGAATACTAAAACGCGAAATGTAGTTTTGAACAAAAACTCTAACTACAGTGTCAGATAAAATATTTTTAATGAATAGGCTTCTGGACATTTTGTTGTTCTATCAATAATTGTTAAAATATATTTGTAACCCCTCGAAACTGGCAAAGGTCCTACGATATCCATATGAATATGTTCAAACCTACATTTTGGAATTTCGATTTCCGTATTTGGAGATTTAGTTTACCTAGTAATTTTTGACTTCTGGCCCTTAGTGCACTCCGAAACCCATAAATTTATGTCCTTATGCATATTTGGCCAAAAATATCAACTTTAAATAATTTTCCTAGTTGCACGTTGACCTGGATGAGAAAGACAGTGGATCTTTTCGAAAATAGCTCGTTGCAAAACTTTCGAAATATAAGGTCGAATCTTTTTCCCAGTAATTTTACACAAGACAACAAAATTGTGATTAGAAACCTTGTTCTCTTTAATATTGTATTTTAATTTAAATTCGTTATCTTTAATTCCAGTGGATATTTCATGTTTCTTCTCTTTTATTAAGGTGTCAAAATTAATATGTCTGTCTGTTAACGAATCTAACTCAGACAAACTTGATAATGTTTCAGCTGCAATATTGTCTTTACCACTTATATATCTAATGACGTTAGTAAACTGCGCAATGCATTCCATATGTCTCACTTTTTTTTATGTTTTATTATTGAATCTTCGCTTAAGCGAACTAACAATGAGTATTTAAATCTTAAAACTAAGTAAATAATACTAGTCCAGTCCGCACCAGACTAAAATTAAGTTCTAACAATAAAATTAACTAATTTCAAAAGTTTCATCTAAGAGCAATAGTATCCCTTTTTTTTAGGCGGGTGTGCCCACTATGTTGCAGGATGCTTCGAGTGAGCGGATTCGGATGTGTTTCCAGCTTATTTAAACACTTGTCCACATAGTTAAGAATTTCACATTTTACTAGTGGAACTTTTAGATCCTTGTGGATGTTGCTGTTTTTAATATACCAAGGAGCACCAGTTATCATTCCCGTAATTTTGCTTTGACGCCGTTGTATTTTTTCTATGTAAGAGGAGGAAGCAGTGCCCCATAACTGTATACCGTAGCACCAAATTGGTTTTAAAATCGAGTTGTAGAGTAGAAGTTTACAATCCAGACGTAGCACAAGTTTCTACCAATAAGCCAGTGGATTTGAGCAGCTTTAAATTTCATTTAAATCAGCTTCGCATCTATATGAGGCTTCCATGTGAGGCGGCGATCTAGGTGAATACCAAGATATTTTCTCTCGGTTCGTTGAGGCACCATATGGTTGTTATTAGTAATTGGGGAGCACGTTTCTTTGCGTAAAGTAAAAGTTACGTGGGTACATTTTTTTTCATTTATTTTTTTTCCCCATGACTTTGCCCATTTCTCAACTTGGGATACGTGTTGCTGCAGTTCGTTCGATGCCTCTTTAGGGTCTTTATTAATACGCAGGAAAACAGTATCATCAGTAAATGTCGACGTGTGTGTAAAACTATTGGTTGGCATATCTGCTGTGTAAAGCAAGTACAGAATCGGACCTAGTATACTTCCTTAAGGCACACCAGCCCCTATTGGTTGAGAAGAATTTATTTGGTTTCCCTCATTGATCATAAATTTTCGTCCGGTTATTTTTTTTAGTAGGTTAAAAATATTAGCTGGAAGGTTTAGCTTTGGTTTGTTTAACAGGCCTTCATGCCATACTTTGTCGAAAGCTGGTGAGACATCGATAAATAGTGCGGAGCAGTACTTCTTTTCCTCAAAGGCTTTTCTTATAACCTGTACCAACCTGAGAGTTTGTTCGATGGTACTATGTTGACTTCTAAAGCCAAATCGGTGATTTGGAATGCAGTTGTTGTCATTCAAGATCGGATTCAGCTTAGTTTTAAGCAATTTTAAGAACAATTTTGACATTGTGGGTAACAAACTAATAGGCGTATAAGACTCTACCTTCAAAATGATCTTTGCCAGGCTTAGGAATCATCTTTACTAAGGCCACTTTCTATATAGGCGGAAAATGTTCAAGCCGAATTATCGCATTAGTAATAAAAAGAATTATTCTTTTAGCTGTAAAAGGTAGCTCAAAAAGCATTTTATTGCTTATTTTATCAACGCCAGGAGCATTTTTACTATTTAGGTTATCGATAGCCTCTACAACATCTGTAAATCGGAAATGTATTTCCAAAGCACGTCTGGCAACGACAGGCGGTAGTTCCCTTACGTCTGTGCATGTATTAGGGGTGAACACGTTTTTTAAATGATTTGCAAACAGATCGGATTTTTCTTCGTCATTTCTAGCCCAGGATTCTCTCAGATTACGCAGTGGTGGTTTTGCGATAACGGATCTTCTAAGACGTCTGGCTGATCGCCATAGGGAATAATTTGTCTGAGGAGTCCCGTCTAGACCTTCTAGGTACTCTTTCAGTGATGCCGTTCTGTGAACCTCCAGACAGCTTTTTACTTGGTTTGTACATTCTTTCAGCTTAGTTTTAAGTTGGGGCGATCTATGTTTTTGCCATTCCCTGCGGGCTCTCCTTTTTTCAGATAAAAGTTTTCCCACATCGTCAGAAAGAATTTTGTTGTACCTAGCCTGACGATAGGTAGAAGACGCATGTTCAACGGCTTTTTGAATGTTTTCATTTAGGACGCTCAGAAAATCATCGATGTCTCCGGGAGTTTTTAGCGGTTGCTTCTCCGAGCAGTGGGTACTAATATATTTTTTATATTTTGACCAATTTACTTTTTTGGATAAGAAAAAATCACTAGTTGCTATTTGTTGAGGAGTGCAAGTAGTGATTATTGTAGGTGAGTGGTCAGAAGATAATTCCAAGGAGGCTTGAGCCTCAATAAGCTCCGAGGAAATACCTTTTGCTACGCCAAAATCGATTACGTCTGAATTTTATTGTGTTCCGTTGGTCAGAAGATTTGTTGTTCAGTTGAAATAACATAAAGTTACATTTCAGACATGCCATCATACAAGACACGACCTCTGGGACTAATTAGGTGGGAGCCCCAGTACGTATGCTTGGCGTTATAGTCTCCAGCAGCTATGAAGCGGGGACCTAAAGATTTGTAAAAACCGTTTTACTGATCCTTTGTTATGGAGAATCTCGGTGGATAATAAACTGACGAACTAACAGAAAGTGGAAAAATTCATCAATGCAGACGGTTGTTGCTTGCATATAACATTCGGATAGGCCACCAGTCCATTGGTGTTTGATTTGTTTATTATAGCCGAGCCACCACATGATCTATCTCTGGGATACTTCGAATCGTAAAAAGAATAGCCACTAATTTTAAAAGTGCTTCTAGATGTCATATGTGTCTCAGAAATCAACATCACATCGATTTTTCGGTTTATTAAAAAATACTCGAGCTCGTTTTTGTGTTGGCAGATGCCGTTTGCGTTCCAGAAACCTACCCTGAGGCAGTTCATGGCTTTTTAAGGATAGCCTGCAGAAGAGTATTTTGCATTTCTTGCATCATGCCAGCCATTTGCGCCATGATCTGCGTAAATTGTTTGACCAAAATGTCAATTACGGCTTCCAGGCGGCTAAAGTTGGGACCGGTTGGTTCGTTTGTTGGCAATTTTTGTAGGGCTGTTGGTTGATTAGGCTTACTTGTGTTAAGCCCTTATGACACTTGCTTTTTTCTTAATTGATTGCTTTTGGATTGAAAGAAAGAAATAGCAAATGTTAGATAGAACAAAATATATATGTATTATGATAAAAAGTAAACAAACGAAACAATGTTGCCCACTTGATATTTTGTTGCAGAGCGGAAAAT
The DNA here is from genome assembly GCA_963583895.1 of Melanophora roralis. Taxonomy (NCBI): domain Eukaryota; kingdom Metazoa; phylum Arthropoda; class Insecta; order Diptera; family Rhinophoridae; genus Melanophora; species Melanophora roralis. The sequence continues at coordinate 52,077,052 of OY757188.1, forward strand.
CTGAATTAATTTTTAATAAACGCGCGAAAAATCGCTTTTTTAACTAAAAACTGATCAAATTGACAACATGTTTAGAGTTTTAATCTTAAAACGTCAAGTTTAAGTTAAAAATTTTTACATTTTTTTTGACAGCTTCTGCTTTTTTATCAATTGCATTTGGGGAGCTTTTGACGTTTTGGTATTTTTCGTTATATAGCTTAACTCTTCACACTTAGTGTAATTTTCCTATATTATAAGTAGGTACTGTTCTTCAAAGTTTATAAAATGCAAAAAAAAGCAAGTGTCATAAGGGCTTTAGTCTTACTTGTGTTGGGCTGATTAGACTTTAATGCACTAGCATAATAAATATGACTTGTTGTTGGCTTTGCTAAAGGGGGCATAATAATACATACTTGGTACACTTGACTGCTGGGTAGGGGCAGAAATTATTTTAGGCTCAGATGAGCGCCTAAGTAGATCAAAAACCGGGCAACCTCTATTTTTATTTTTTATTTTATTTATTTATTATTGTTTTTATAACTATCACAACAAAAAATACATCTTATAAATTACAGTGATAGTGAGTAATTGGGCAGTTAAATTAAACTTGAATAAACAATTATGCAGTACATTTTAAGTTAAAATTAGTTATACATTAATTAAATAACAAAAAAAAAATATAACAACAATTTTAAAATATTATTTAGGATTTAGTCCCAATTTTTCTGTATATCCATAGGGTTTGTTGTTAGTTAAGTTTGTCTATATGCATTTCATTTGTTTTTACACCAAATCATCAGTAGACTTCAACCCAAATTCTTAAAAAACTCATGAATATTTTATGTCCTTATATGAGGTTATTATTATTTATTTATTAACAAAATGAGAATTACTATAAGCAAATTAAAACGTTCAAGTTTTTTTAAGAATCCAACAAGCCAATATTCGCTATTCGCTGTTTTGATTTTCTTTTTCTCCTTTACATTTGAATAACCATTGGTTATTATTAAATGTATTATAAGGGCTACCGAAAACAAAACCTTGTTGTTTATCAACACTTTTAAAATATTATTTAGGATTTAATCCCGATTTGGATACACAGGAAAATATCTTGGCATTCATCTGGATCGTCGCGTTACATGGAAGACACATATAGATGCGAAGTTGACGCAAAAGCTACACAAATCCATTGGCTAATCGGCAGAGACTCTGTGATTCGTCTTGATTGCAAAATTCTACTCAAGAAATCGATTTTGAAACCAATTTAGTGCTACGGTATACAATTATTGGGCACTGCTTTCGCATCTAACATAGAAAAACTCAACGCCGTCAAAACAAAATCCTATGAATGATAACTGGTGTTCCTTGGTATATTGAAAACATCAACATGCACATGTTTCACTAGTTAAATGCGAAATCCTGAACTATGTATGTGGACAAGTATTTCAATAAGCGGGAAACACATCCAAATCCGCACGCTCGAAACATCTTGCAACATAGTGGACACACTCGGCTGAAAAGAAGGGATACTTAGATGAAACTATTTAAATTAATTCACTTTACTATGAGAACTTAAATCTTGGTCTGAATTCTTATTGTTAGTACGCATTAGCGAAAATTCAATAATAAAAATAGGAAAAAAAATTTAAATTGCAATATTCTCACACATAGATGGCGCAAAATAAGCCCGAAAACCATTTGTGTTATATAGTTAATGTGGCTTATGTGTTTATCAGAAAATGTGAAAATAAATATGCCATTCTCACAAAAATTATATCCTTGCAACTTAGTGGACACACTCGTATGAAAAGAAGGTATACTTAGATGAAAATATTAATTTTAATTTACTTTATAATACCTATTGTAAGTTTACTTCGCGAAGATTCAATAATAAAAATTTGAAAAACGTTTTAAAATGGCATATCCTCACACATAGATGGCGCAATCAAATTAACAGTTTAAATAGTTTTAACAGACAATTTGAAAATAATCAATCAATCAATCAATCTATTCCCACAAAATTTATATCCTTATATTGTATCCATATAATAGGCTTAAATCCTAATATTGGAGAAAATCCGCACGAAACTTTAAATCTTAAGGCGAATTATATTTCTAATTGTTTCAATACAAACTATAAATGGTATTAAAATTGTTGGTGTTCCTTGTGGGACTAAATGAGTAAATATATGTTTTGTATTATTAATTCAACTCCATTTCAAAAACGATATCATACACTTGGGGATTTTCTTATTGCCTGAAATAAAAAAAAAATTCCATTTTGATTATATTGTTACGTTTATACCTTTTATAAACGTTGGTTTATTTCCTTTAAATAAACCGGTATTAATAAACAACACTTGAAGTTTATTTAACAGTTCAAAAACTTTATATATACTTATTTACAATCTTCTTTATCACACTTACGGCCATTTTCACAATCTATGAATATTTTAATTTAACAGGAACATTAACAAACCGTCGATATCGTTAACCAAAACTATTTAACATACGGTTAGTGTTTTGCGTTTCACCATCTTTCGGTTAGTTAACACTAACATTATAGAAAAAGTATGGTAATACTGGTTTTTATTATTTACGAAAAATCATGCAATGGAAGAAAAGAATCAAAAAAGTTATACACATGGTACAATTACTTTTAGATAATTATACCATGGTTATACAAAAATTATTGGCAATTTCTTTATGCAAGAGAAATATATATATATAAAATAAATTTTTTACTTAAAATAGTTTATATACAGTTCCTTGGTAAGTATAAATTGTTAAATGTGCATGCATATAATTCGTTGTGGAAAATAAAAAAAAAAAATATACATGTAAAGAGAAATGCTCCCGTTGTGTAAAAACTTTTTTTCTTTTTGGCTTTCAAACTTGGAATATTGAAAACATTACAAAAATTTATTTTTGTTTCAGTAAAACTTTAACCAGAAGATTTTGTTCAGTTAAATTTAACAGGGACTTTTTGGTTAATTTCTGCCTGTTAAAAGCTAACCGTACTTTGTGAAATGCAATTTTGCCTAACTTACGGTTAAAGTTTCTGTTAAATTATAATCGGACTTTGTGAAAAGCAGCGTTAATGTTATTCACCTCAATTATTTAGAAATTCACACTCATTCAACTCAACGGTTAAACTAAAACTGATTGTGGCATTCCTGTTGCTCGACTATTTATAGTGGATGGCAATACCCTAGAGTGTTTAACGAAATTCGAGAAATAGATGGCAGTTAAGTTTAATTCATTGTGATTTAGCCATAATTTCAAAACAACTTCTTAGCGCAGACAACAACCGCCGATAATGCCCCACAACTTATAAAATTATCATTACCCAGTAAACATTTAACTCCGTAACCATATTTTAATGGATTTCTAACTCTTTTAAAAACACTTTATATAACAAAATTCTGTATATATAAAACTTTTAATATTTTCGATAAATATTTTTCTGAAATAGTTTTTGATACTTTTCTATTATCTCATATGGGCAATGCAACATAAACAGATACCCACTACATCTCTATCAGAATTTTTGTGAGGCAAGGCTTACAAAATACATTTGTATTTGAGTACTGTTTTGAATGCATTAATAAATTCTAAATCTTCTTCGGACATGGACATGGACATGGAGATTGACAAGGACATTTGGATATGGACATGGACATGGACATGTTTTTAAATAAAGTCAAAAATTAAAAAAATTAGTACAACCATGGTACAAACGTTTTAAAGTAAAATTTTATTTATTTAAAAAATTATTGAAAATAAAATAATTAAAACAGCTTACAAAATTTCTGAAAAATTAAAAAAAAACATATGTACAAAAATGTTAAAAGTAATTTGTTTTTTTTATATCCCTTCCTATCATAAAGTGATCTTGCAAACAAATTACGTTTTTGTATGACAAGCACCACTTACATATACATTCATATTCTTTGGTATAATACTAATCTTCTTATATATAAAAGAACAATTTTTTTTTGTTAGTGACACCGCTTATAACTCAAGAACGGCTGGACCGATTTTAATGAAACTTGAAAAAAAGACATACCCGATATCTGGGAATGCGTTTTAGGCTAATTTGTTTTTGGAAACTCCGACTGGGCGTGGCACCTCCCATACAAATTGAACAGTTTTTTCACATAGCTCAATACCTATTATAGCTGAAGTCTCCAAATTTGGTACAGCAAAATTATTTATTGATGGGCATAATTGAGTTGTGTATGAGCGGAAACAAATAAATGGGCGTGGCACCTCCCATACAACAAAAATAGTTTTTTGTATATATCGCAATAACTGTAATAGCTGAAGTCTCCAAACTTCGTACATATGTTTATAGTGCTAATATGCATAATTGAGCTTTGTATTGGCGGGAAGAAATAAATAGGCGTGGCACCTCCCATACAGCGAAAATAGTTTTATGTATATATCTCAATAACTGTAACAGCTGAAGTCTCCAAACATTGTACGGATGTTTATATTGCTAATTTCCATAATTGAGCTTTGTATGGGCCGAAGGAAATAAATAGGCGTGGCAACTCCAATACAACGAAAATAGTTTTTTGTATATATCTCAATAACTGTAATAGCTGAAGTCTCCAAACTTCGTACATATGTTTATAGTGCTAATATGCATAATTGAGCTTTGTATTGGCGGGAAGAAATAAATAGGCGTGGCACCTCCTATACAACGAAAATAGTTTTTTGTATATATCTCAATAACTGTAATAGCTGAAGTCTCCAAATTTCGTACATATGTTTATAGTGCTAATTTGCATAATTGAGCTTTGTATGGGCCGAAGGAAATAAATAGGCGTGGCAACTCCCATACAACGAAAATAGTTTTTTGTATATATCATCTCAATAACTGTAATAGCTGAAGTCTCCAAACATTGTTTTACTTAAATAAAATATTTTTTTCAGATAAAATTGCATTTATAAATATAATGTTTTGTTTTAATTATATTAAAAGCAAAACTTTTTTATGCGAATTTGGCACATTTTCAATACTTTGATTTCAATTTATGCGATTTTTTTAAATTCCGGAACGTATCCCTAGTTTTTGTATGGAGCTAGAGTCTTTTTTATGCGATTTTTTTTTATGCGGTTTTGTGCGGAACGCATCTACCGCATTAAAAGAGACCTGAGTGTATTTGGGCATAAGTTTTCCATTATTTTTATTTTATACATTAATTTTGCACATTTTATGCTATGCCACCTCCCACGAAAAGGGAGAGGACGACACTGTCAAATTGTAGATTTTTTTAGTTTTTTCTTACGTTTAAAGTTGCATTTACATATCAATTGTATTAAAAACATAAAAAAAATTTTAATTTTTCAGAGGTAGTATAAGTTCTTCTAAGGGGAACTTTTTCCCCCTTGGTTCGATTAATTTTTAATCCTATGCCTATGACTACAATACATGTTTCTGCCAAGTTTTATCAATCTAAGAGCACTGAGTTATTTTTAAGAAGCTTTATTGTAAAAAATAAAAAGTAATGTCCGGCTAGAATGGCAAAATACCCCTATGTGCGTCGTCAAGAAATAAATGAAAAATGCTCACTTTGCGGCAGAATATTTGTTAAACGAAACAAAAAATTTGTTTTTATATTACATTATTACTATAATTAGCTGTTAACTTGACGATCAAGTTGAGAGGCGAGTTGAATGGAAAAATTGATCAAGCTGCTTTCAAGTTCGAAAAGTTTGATTGGGTTAGCAAAAAATGGATAAGTTTATTGCAACTTAAAAGGAGGCAAAATTTAACGTCTGGCCGCTAAGTAAGTTGCATTTATGCCGCTGATTATAAATTCGCCTTGAAATTTGTGAAAGTGATTGTCAGATTTATTAATTTTGTTTGAAATTAAAAATTGTTTTGATATTCACTTTCTCAAACACAAAAAGGAAATGCAGAGGGCGAACTTTTTGAATTCCACTTGATACTACCTGTATTAGTGTGTCTTGATTTATCGTTAAAAAACACAAAGTAACAAAATACAAAAAAAAAAAGTAAAAAGATAATTGATTAAAGCCGGTGTTTTTTTTTTTTAGATGAATGAAAAATACATCAAAAATATCGAATATATGATTATTAAAAATAATAACGTCCATTTTTTTATTAATATTATAATATTAATGTCAACCGTTCATGATTTGTCAAACATAAACAACTTAAATACTGATGTGAACGGGATAGTTAATTAAATTAGTTTATCAAAATATAGTTTTAAAATTACAAGTGCAAATGCACTATTAACAAGTAAGAGCGCTATATTCGGCTGTGCCGAATTTTATATACCCTTCACATTGGTATTTTAATATACCCAGCCGAGTTATTTTTTACTGCAAATAATATATTTAAAATACCTTGTGTGAGTTTTAAAGCCCATAGAAAAATATACAAAATTTTAACGTTCGTTTGGATAAATAGAAATAGATGAACAAGGTTTTAGGTCGAGAGTTTTAAAAGTTTTCGACATTATTCATGCAAAAGCATGCTGCCTTCATACTCATCTAAATAGAGATGAATAAGGCAAACATAAAAGTGATGAGATGAAGAATAAATAAAAGAAAAGGTGTTGCCATGATATAAGAAAATGGCAGGCCGTAAATTTCGTTCTAACCCAAGAATAAACAACTGTTAATGAGAGTATGTGTAAAATACAAATTATTATTTCCGTATTCAAATTTCAATTAACACTTGGGTTAAATAGAAGATATTTACTACCAATGCTCAGTACCGAACAAAGAGTGCTGATGAGGAGTTGTATCGGGCTCTGAAAATGCATTCCACTCGGCTAGTGTCGAGAAACTAAACTTTTTCAATATATTTGTTCAACAAAAATCTTATCACAATAAAACTTGAACCAATTAGCCTGATAAAATATAAAAAGAAAAAGTAGTTAAAGGTTATGGGATGTTCTAGTCCCCCTGCTCCTCTCCAACTTTTTCTTCAAAATGTATGAGTTATTTGATTTTTGTAGAAAATTTGAAGTCGATAGCTGTAACAGTTTTCCAGAAGTAGCGTATCGAAAATTTCATAAGAATTGTTAATTTGTATAGGTGCTAACCCTTTCACTGCCCCTACCCAAAAAATTTTTTCCTTCAAAGCGTAGGTCTTGCTGTTCAATTACTTTTTGTAGAAAATTTGATGTCGATAGCTGTAATAGTTTCCGAGATATAGCGTATCGAAAATTTTATAAAAATCGTTAATTTATGTGGGAGCTACCCCTTTTTTTGTCCCCATTAAATAAAAATTTGCTTTAAAGTGTAGGCCTTGTTGTCCAATTACTTTTTGTAGGCCATTTGATGTCGATAGCTGTTATAGTTTACGAGATATAGCGTATTTTGGAATTTCGATTTCCGTATTTGGAGATTTAGTTTACCTAGTAATTTTTGTCTTCTGGCCCTTAGTGCACTCCGAAGCCATAAATTTATGTCCTTATTCATATTAGGCAAAAAATATCAACCTTAAATAATTTTCCTAGTTGCACGTTGACCTGGATGAGAAAGACAGTGGATCTTTTCGAAAATAGCTCGTTGCAAAACTTTCGAAATATAAGGTCGAATCTTTTTCCCAGTAATTTTACACAAGACAACAAAATTGTGATTAGAAACCTTGTTCTCTTTAATATTGTATTTTAATTTAAATTCGTTATCTTTAATTCCAGTGGATATTTCATGTTCCTTCTCTTTTATTAAGGTGTCAAAATAAATATGTCTGTCTGTTAACGAATCTATCTCAGACAATCTTGATAATGTATCAGCTGCAATATTGTCTTTACCACTTATATATCTAATGACGTTAGTAAACTGCGCAATGTATTCCATATTTTTTATTATTGAATCTTCGCTTAAGCGAACTAACAATGAGTATTTAAATCTTAAAACTAAGTAAATAATACTAGTCCAGTCCGCACCAGACTAAAATTAAGTTCTAACAATAAAATTAACTAATTTCAAAAGTTTCATCTAAGAGCAATAGTATCCCTTTTTTTTAGGCGGGTGTGCCCACTATGTTGCAGGATGCTTCGAGTGAGCGGATTCGGATGTGTTTCCAGCTTATTTAAACACTTGTCCACATAGTTAAGAATTTCACATTTTACTAGTGGAACTTTTAGATCCTTGTGGATGTTGCTGTTTTTAATATACCAAGGAGCACCAGTTATCATTCCCGTAATTTTGCTTTGACGCCGTTGTATTTTTTCTATGTAAGAGGAGGAAGCAGGAAGCAGTGCCCCATAACTGTATACCGTAGCACCAAATTGGTTTTAAAATCGAGTTGTAGGGTAGAAGTTTACAATCCAGACGTAGCACAAGTTTCTACCAATAAGCCAGTGGATTTGAGCAGCTTTAAATTTCATTTAAATCAGCTTCGCATCTATATGAGGCTTCCATGTGAGGCGGCGATCTAGGTGAATACCAAGATATTTTCTCTCGGTTCGTTGAGGCACCATATGGTTGTTTTTAGTAATTGGGGAGCACATTTCTTTGCGTAAAGTAAAAGTTACGTGGGTACATTTTTTTTCATTTATTTTTTTCCCCCATGACTTTGCCCATTTCTCAACTTGGGATACGTGTTGCTGCAGTTGGTTCGATGCCTCTTTAGGGTCTTTATTAATACGCAGGAAAACAGTATCATCAGCAAATGTCGACGTGTGTATAAAACTATTGGTTGGCATATCTGCTGTGTAAAGCAAGTACAGAATCGGACCTAGTATACTTCCTTAAGGCACACCAGCCCCTATTGGTTGAGAAGAATTTATTTGGTTTCCCTCATTGATCATAAATTTTCGTCCGGTTATTTTTTTTGTAGGTTAGGCTGGAAGGTTTAGCTTTGGTTTGTTTAACAGGCCTTCATGCCATACTTTGTCGAAAGCTGGTGAGACATCGATAAATAGTGCGGAGCAGTACTTCTTTTCCTCAAAGGCTTTTCTTATAACCTGTACCAACCTGAGAGTTTGTTCGATGGTACTATGTTGACTTCTAAAGCCAAATCGGTGATTTGGAATGCAGTTGTTGTCATTCAAGATCGGATTCAGCTTAGTTTTAAGCAATTTTAAGAACAATTTTGACATTGTGGGTAACAAACTAATAGGCGTATAAGACTCTACCTTCAAAATGATCTTTGCCAGGCTTAGGAATCATCTTTACTAAGGCCACTTTCTATATAGGCGGAAAATGTTCAAGCCGAATTATCGCATTAAAAATAAAAAGAATTATTCTTTTAGCTGTAAAAGGTAGCTCAAAAAGCATTTTGTTGCTTATTTTATCAACGCCAGGAGCATTTTTCCTATTTAGGTTAGCGATAGCCTCTACAACATCTGTAAATCGGAAATGTATTTCCAAAGGACGTCTGGCAACGACAGGCGGTAGTTCCCTTACGTCTGTGCATGTATTAGGGGTGAAAACGTCTTTTAAATGATTTGCAAACAGATCGGATTTTTCTTCGTCATTTCTAGCCCAGGATTCTCTCAGATTACGCAGTGGTGGTTTTGCGATAACGGATCTTCTAAGACGTCTGGCTGATCGCCATAGGGAATAATTTGTCTGAGGAGTCCCGTCTAGACCTTCTAGGTACTCTTTCAGTGATGCCGTTCTGTGAACCTCCAGACAGCTTTTTAGTTGGTTTGTACATTCTTTCAGCTTAGTTTTAAGTTGGGGCGATCTATGTTTTTGCCATTCCCTGCGGGCTCTCCTTTTTTCAGATAAAAGTTTTCCCACATCGTCAGAAAGAATTTTGTTGTACCTAGTCTGACGATAGGTAGAAGACGCATGTTCAACGGCTTTTTGAATGTTTTCATTTAGGACGCTTAGAAAATCATCGATGTCTCCGGGAGTTTTTAGCGGTTGCTTCTCCGAGCAGTGGATACTAATATTTTTTTTATATTTTGACCAATTTACTTTTTTGGATAAGAAAAAATCACTAGTTGCTATTTGTGGAGGAGTGCAAGTAGTGATTATTGAAGGTGAGTGGTCAGAAGATAATTCCAAGGAGGCTTGAGCCTCAATAAGCTCCGAGGAAATACCTTTTGCTACGCCAAAATCGATTACGTCTGAATTTTATTGTGTTCCGTTGGTCAGAAGATTTGTTGTCCAGTTGAAATAACATAAAGTTACATTTCAGACATGCCATCATACAAGACACGACCTCTGGGACTAATTAGGTGGGAGCCCCAGTACGTATGCTTGGCGTTATAGTCTCCAGCAGCTATGAAGCGGGGACCTAAAGATTTGTAAAAACCGTTTTACTGATCCTTTGTTATGGATAATCTCGGTGGACAATAAACTGACGAACTAACAGGATTGTGGAAAAATTCATCAATGCAGACGGTTGTTGCTTGCATATAACATTCGGATAGGCCACCAGTCCATTGGTGTTTGATTTGTTTATTATAGCCGAGCCACCACATGATCTATCTCTGGGATACTTCGAATCGTAAAAAGAATAACCACTAATTTTAAAAGTGCTTCTAGATGTCATATGTGTCTCAGAAATCAACATCACATCGATTTTTTGGTTTATTAAAAAATACTCGAGCTCGTTTTTGTGTTGGCAGATGCCGTTTGCGTTCCAGAAACCTACCCTGAGGCAGTTCATGGCTTTTTAAGGATAGCCTGCAGAAGAGTATTTTGCATTTCTTGCATCATGCCAGCCATTTGCGCCATGATCTGCGTAAATTGTTTGACCAAATTGTCAATTACGGCTTCCAGGCGGCTAAAATTGGGACCGGTTGGTTCGTTTGTTGGCAATTTTTGTAGGGCTGTTGGTTGATTAGGCTTACTTGTGTTAGTCTTACTTGTGTTGGGCTGATTAGACTTTAATGCACTAGCATAATAAATATGACTTGTTGTTGGCTTTGCTAAAGGGAGCATAATAATACATACTTGGTACACTTGACTGCTGGGTAGGGGCAGAAATTATTTTAGGCTCAGATGAGCGCCTAAGTAGATCAAAAACCGGACAACCTCTATTTTTATTTTTTATTTTATTTATTTATTATTGTTTTTATAACTATCACAACAAAAAATACATGTTATAAATTACAGTGATAGTGAGTAATTGGGCAGTCAAATTAAACTTGAATAAACAATTATGCATTACATTTTAAGTTAAAATTAGTTATACATTAAATAAATAACAAAAAAAAATATAACAACAATTTTAAAATATTATTTAGGATTTAGTCCCAATTTTTCTGTATATCCATAGGGTTTGTTGTTAGTTAAGTTTGTCTATATGCATTTCATTTGTTCTTACATCAAATCATCAGTAGACTTCAACCCAAATTCTTAAAAAACTCATGAATATTTTATGTCCTTATATGAGGTTATTATTATTTATGTAGGGGTGGTTTGTTACGGCTTAAGGTCATTTATTAAAATAAAAATAAAACACAAAGATATTTGTGTGTATGTTTCTGTACATACATATGTCTGTGTTTTTCTACTTTTATTTTTGTTTTTGATTTAATTTTGTTTTTCCGATATTTCGGTCAACTTTGTCGACCATCATCAGGGATCTATTAAAATACAATAACACAAAACATAATTAACATAAAAACACTTAATACTTTTTACAAAATTATTTTTACAAATTATTTTTGATAATGTTAATAAATATTTACTTTTTTAATATTTCTTAATATATTTTTTATTTTTGTAACATATCACGTCTGTTTCTTTGAGTTATTTTTCTGTCAACTAATGTTTGTTTTCGTTTTACTGTGTTTGTCTACTGTATGTCTGTATAATTGAGCGCATTTTTCTGTGTCTGTTTTGTAATTGAGTCTCATATTTGGCGGGATATTAAGTATGTGTAACATCTCCATCATTAATCTCTTTTTATAATTACTTTCTTGCTGTAATACTCTTATGTTGTTAAAGTTTGGTGTATGGCCTGTTCTCGCACAGTGGGCCGCTAGTGCAGTTTTTTGTTCAATGGGTTTATCTGTAGCCTTCTGGTCCGATTTATGTGAAGCAAGTCGTGTTTTTAGTTTTGTTCCTGTGGTGCCAATATATACTTTATCACAATTTATGGTTTTGTTTCCACTGCACTTTATTTCATATACGAGGTTTGATTTTTCTTCTTTTTCAAGTTTTGCTTTTGTTTTACTAAACAATTTGTTAACACTGTTGCAAGTTTTAAACGCTAGTTCATACTTTTCGCGATCATAAATGTCCGAATTTCTAATTCTTTCCGAAAGTCCAGGAATATAAAGTGTAGATTTGTAATTTTTCGGTGTGCATGTTTCCCTTTTCTTGTTTTGCTTGTTATATTTGACGTGATGGATGAGGTCTGTAATAGTTCTACAAGGAAAATCATTCTTCCGCAGTATATTATTAATTATTTTAATGTTGTCTTCATGAAACTGGTCGTGGCTAATTTCTAGAACTCGTCTTATAAAATTTGTGGCCGTATTTATAATTATTCGTCTAGGGTGCTTGGAGTAAAAGTTAATCAACCTTCCCGATGATGTTGGTTTTTTAAACCAGTTTAGCTTTAGTGTTCGTCCTTCACGTATTACCTCGCAGTCTAAATAAGGTAGTTTTCCATTATCTTCCATTTCAATTGTAAATTGAATTTGTTTGTTATAAGAATTTAGAGTTCTTAACACCTCGTCAGTCTTGTTTTTCTTTACAATTACAAAAAGGTCATCCACATATTTTGTCAGTATTTTTGGTTTTGTTTCTAATATTTCAATAGACCGATCTAGTAGCTCTTCCATTACAATGTCTGCAATTACCGGTGACGCAGGTGACCCCATAGGTAACCCTTTTCTTTGTTCGTACACGTGTTTGTCATATTTAAAATACCTTGTGTCCATTATGCAAAACCTCAACACTTCCATAAATAACTCTTTTGGTATTTTTGTGAGATTTTTAATAAGGTTCCATTTTTCTTCAATTATTTTGAGAGCTAACTTCACCGGAACGCTAGGAAACAACGATACCACATCTAGTGACATTAGAACTTCATCACTCTCTATATTACCGTCATTAATCTTTGTCTTAAACTCTATGGCGTCCTTAACATTATACTTCGAGTCTTTAGTTAAATTCTTTAGAATGTTCGTTATATATTTGCATAATTTATATGCTGGGGAATTTATAGAGGAACAAATTGGTCTTAAGGGAATATTATTCTTGTGGATTTTAGGAAGCCCATATAAACGAGGGGATACTGCCGTTTTGTCAGTAAGTTTATGCTTTTCTTGTATGTCAATTAACTTCAAATTGTACAATTTTTCTACAAGTTTGTTATTCTTGTTCTGTAGCACTGTGGTAGGGTCTTTCTTTAAACGCTTGTACATACATATATCACTTAAAATGTTTCTCATCTTGCTTTCATAGTCCTCCTTCTCTAATGCCACCGTTTTATTTCCTTTGTCTGAACTAAGAATTAATATGCTTTTATTTTGTTCTAAAAATCGTGTTGTCTGACCCACTGTGTTGAGTACAAATCTATCTCTCTCTGTTAAATGTGGTTTGTTTAAATAATTGTCGATCATTTGTGTTAACTTGCTTCGTGAAATTTCTTGTGTCTCTTTGTTATCAATTGTTTGTATTAAGTCTTCACTGTCAGAAATACATTTAAACAAGGGAAAGGTTGTTTTTGTTGTTGGCAATGAATGCTTTGGGCCCAACGAGAGTAGCCACTTTACATTTGTTGGAATATTGTTGTTTTTTGTTTTGTTTACAAACCAGTCTTCGTTAATTTTAATGTTATTTGTTTTTATTTGTTCATCTTTTAATGTTTGGAGTTTCCTTATGTGTGTTGATTTTTGCGTGCTTTCAATATTTTTATAAATAAAACGTTCGCTTTCAAGAAGTAATTTTAGGTCTTCAACATCCAATATTCTAGTCATTTTCTCTTTTGTTTTATTTACAACTTGTGTTAATTCGTACATTTGTCTGTGTTTCTGTTGTATTAAAAGACGTAAAATAATCATATGAAAATTATAAATATGTTTCTTCAGTATATTTGACAAATTGTGATTGAGCTTGTCATTTACCCTAAATATGTTATATATATTCTTAGTTGCATTGTACATAAATTTTGGTGTAATACCTCCTTGTTTGCATTTTATTAAAAAGGTTGTTGATGATTTTAATTTTGTTATTATTATTTATTTATTAACAAAATGAGAATTACTATAAGCAAATTAAAACGTTCAAGTTTTTTTAAGAATCCAACAAGCCAATATTCGCTATTCGCTGTTTTGATTTTCTTTTTCTCCTTTACATTTGAATAACCATTGGTTATTATTAAATGTATTATAAGGGCTACTGAAAACAAAACCTTGTTGTTTAACAACACTTTTAAAATATTATTTAGGATTTAATCCCGATTTGGATACACAGGAAAATATCTTGGCATTCATCTGGATCGTCGCGTTACATGGAAGACACATATAGATGCGAAGTTGACGCAAAAGCTACACAAATCCATTGGCTAATCGGCAGAGACTCTGTGATTCGTCTTGATTGCAAAATTCTACTCAAGAAATCGATTTTGAAACCAATTTAGTGCTACGGTATACAATTATTGGGCACTGCTTTCGCATCTAACATAGAAAAACTCAACGCCGTCAAAACAAAATCCTATGAATGATAACTGGTGTTCCTTGGTATATTGAAAACATCAACATGCACATGTTTCACTAGTTAAATGCGAAATCCTGAACTATGTATGTGGACAAGTATTTCAATAAGCGGGAAACACATCCAAATCCGCACGCTCGAAACATCTTGCAACATAGTGGACACACTCGGCTGAAAAGAAGGGATACTTAGATGAAACTATTTAAATTAATTCACTTTACTATGAGAACTTAAATCTTGGTCTGAATTCTTATTGTTAGTACGCATTAGCGAAAATTCAATAATAAAAATAGGAAAAAAATTTTAAATGGCAATATTCTCACACATAGATGGCGCAAAAGAAGCCCGAAAACCGTTTGTGTTATATAGTTAATGTGGCTTATGTGTTTATCAGAAAATGTGAGAATAAATATGCCATTCTCACAAAAATTATATCCTTGCAACTTAGTGGACACACTCGTATGAAAAGAAGGTATACTTAGAAATTAGTTTAATTTCGACTACGCCACAAAATTAGCATTGACAGCAACCCGTAGTTGTGTTGCATTGTAGCAATTAAAAAATTATTCTCATAAGCACACGTGTATTCTATTTTTGACTGGTTGTGTTCGGTTGCCTGTAGCGAGGAATGTATTTAATGCTTTAGATGAAAATATTAATTTTAATTTACTTTATAATGAGAACTTTTCAATACCTATTGTAAGTTTACTTCGCGAAGATTCAATAATAAAAATTTGAAAAACGTTATAAAATGGCCATATCCTCACACATAGATGGCGCAATCGAATTAACAGTTTAAATAGTTTTAGCAGACAATTTGAAAATAATCAATCAATCAATCTATTCCCACAAAATTTATATTGTATCCATATAATAGGTTTAAATCATAATATTGGAGAAAATCCGCACGAAACTTTAAATCTTAAGGCGAATTATATTTCTAATTGTTTCAATACAAACTATAAATGGTATTAAAATTGTTGGTGTTCCTTGTGGGACTAAATGAGTAAATATATGTTTTGTATTATTAATTCAACTCCATTTCAAAAACGATATCATACACTTGGGGATTTTCTTATTGCCTGAAATAAAAAAAAAATTTCCGTTTTGATTATATTGTTACGTTTATACCTTTTATAAACGTTGGTTTATTTCCTTTAAATAAACCGGTATTAATAAACAACACTTGAAGTTTATTTAACAGTTCAAAAACTTTATATATACTTATTTACAATCTTCTTTATCACACTTACGGCCATTTTCACAATCTATGAATATTTTAATTTAACAGGAACATTAACAAACCGTCGATATCGTTAACCAAAACTATTTAACATACGGTTAGTGTTTTGCGTTTCACCATCTTTCGGTTAGTTAACACTAACATTATAGAAAAAGTATGGTAATACTGGTTTTTATTATTTACGAAAAATCATGCAATGGAAGAAAAGAATCAAAAAAGTTATACACATGGTACAATTACTTTAAGATAATTATACCATGGTTATACAAAAATTATTGGCAATTTCTTTATGCAAGAGAAATATATATATAAAATAAATTTTTTACTTAAAATAGTTTATATACAGTTCCTTGGTAAGTATAAATTGTTAAATGTGCATGCATATAATTCGTTGTGGAAAATAAAAAAAAAATTTATACATGTAAAGAGAAATGCTCCCGTTGTGTAAAAACTTTTTTTCTTTTTGGCTTTCAAACTTGGAATATTGAAAACATTACAAAAATTTATTTTGGTTTCAGTAAAACTTTAACCAGAAGATTTTGTTCAGTTAAATTTAACAGGGACTTTTTGGTTAATTTCTGCCTGTTAAAAGCTAACCGTACTTTGTGAAATGCAATTTTGCCTAACTTACGGTTAAAGTTTCTGTTAAATTATAATCGGACTTTGTGAAAAGCAGCGTTAATGTTATTCACCTTAATTATTTAGAAATTCACACTCATTCAACTCAACGGTTAAACTAAAACTGATTGTGGCATTCCTGTTGCTCGACTATTTATAGTGGATGGCAATACCTTAGAGTGTTTAACGAAATTCGAGAAATAGATGGCAGTTAAGTTTAATTCATTGTGATTTAGCCATAATTTCAAAACAACTTCTTAGCGCAGACAACAACCGCCGATAATGCCCCACAACTTATAAAATTATCATTACCCAGTAAACGTTTAACTCCGTAACCATATTTTAATGGATTTCTAACTCTTTTAAAAACACTTTATATAACAAAATTCTGTATATATAAAACTTTTAATATTTTCGATAAATATTTTTCTGAAATAGTTTTTGATACTTTTCTATTATCTCATATGGGCAATGCAACATAAACAGATACCCACTACATCTCTATCAGAATTTTTGTGAGGCAAGGCTTACAAAATACATTTGTATTTGAGTACTGTTTTGAATGCATTAATAAATTCTAAATCTTCTTCGGACATGGACATGGACATTGACAAGGACATTTGGATATGGACATGGACATGGACATGTTTTTAAATAAAATCAAAAATTAAAAAAATTAGTACAACAATGGTACAAACGTTTTAAAGTAAAATTTTATTTATTTAAAAAATTATTGAAAATAAAATAATTAAAACAGCTTACAAAATTTCTGAAAAATTAAAAAAAAACATATGTACAAAAATGTTAAAAGTAATTTGTTTTTTTTATATCCCTTCCTATCATAAAGTGATCTTGCAAACAAATTACGTTTTTGTATGACAAGCACCACTTACATATACATTCATATTCTTTGGTATAATACTAATCTTCTTATATATAAAAGAACAATTTTTTTTTGCTAGTGACACCGCTTATAACTCAAGAACGGCTGGACCGATTTTAATGGAACTTGAAAAAAAGACATACCCGATATCTGGGAATGCGTTTTAGGCTAATTTGTTTTTGGAAACTCCGACTGGGCGTGGCACCTCCCATACAAATTGAACAGTTTTTTTCACATAGCTCAATACCTATTACAGCTGAAGTCTCCAAATTTGGTACAGAAAAATTATTTATTGATGGGCATAATTGAGTTGTGTATGAGCGGAAACCAATAAATGGGCGTGGCACCTCCCATACAACAAAAATAGTTTTTTGTATATATCGCAATAACTGTAATAGCTGAAGTCTCCAAACTTCGTACATATATTTATTGTGCTAATATGCATAATTGAGCTTTGTATTGGCGGGAAGAAATAAAAAGGCGTGGCACCTCCCATACAGCGAAAATAGTTTTATGTATATATCTCAATAACTGTAAAAGCTGAAGTCTCCAAACATTGTACGGATGTTTATATTGCTAATTTCCATAATTGAGCTTTGTATGGGCCAAAGGAAATAAATAGGCGTGGTAACTCCCATACAACGAAAATAGTTTTTTGTATATATCTCAATAACTGTAATAGCTGAAGTCTCCAAACTTCGTACATATGTTTATAGTGCTAATATGCATAATTGAGCTTTGTATTGGCGGGAAGAAATAAATAGGCGTGGCACCTCCTATACAACGAAAATAGTTTTTTGTATATATCTCAATAACTGTAATAGCTCTCGGTTCGTTGAGGCACCATATGGTTGTTATTAGTAATTGGGTAGCACGTTTCTTTGCGTAAAGTAAAAGTTACGTGGGTACATTTTTTTTCATTTATTTTTTTTCCCCATGACTTTTCCCATTTCTCAACTTGGGATACGTGTTGCTGCAGTTGGTTCCATGCCTCTTTAGGGTCTTTATTAATACGCAGGAAAACAGTATCGTCAGCAAATGTCGACGTGTGTGTAAAACTATTGGTTGGCATATCTGCTGTGTAAAGCAAGTACAGAATCGGACCTAGTATACTTCCTGAAGGCACACCAGCCCCTATTGGTTGAGAAGAATTTATTTGGTTTCCCTCATTGATCATAAATTTTCGTCCGGTTATTTTTTTTAGTAGGTTAAAAATATTAGCTGGAAGGTTTAGCTTTGGTCTGTTTAACAGGCCTTCATGCCATACTTTGTCGAAAGCTGGTGCGACATCGATAAGTAGTGCGGAGCAGTACTTCTTTTCCTCAAAGGCTTTTCTTATAACCTGTACCAACCTGAGAGTTTGTTCGATGGTACTATGTTGACTTCTAAAGCCAAATCGGTGATTTGGAATGCAGTTGTTGTCATTTAAGATCGGATTCAGCTTAGTTTTAAGCAATTTTAAGAACAATTTTGACATTGTGGGTAACAAACTATTAGGCGTATAAGACTCTACCTTCAAAATGATCTTTGCCAGGCTTAGGAATCATCTTTACTAAGGCCACTTTCTATATAGGCGGAAAATGTTCAAGCCGAATTATCGTATTAAAAATAAAAAGAATTATTCTTTTAGCTGTAAAAGGTAGCTCAAAAAGCATTTTGTTGCTTATTTTATCAACGCCAGGAGCATTTTTACTATTTAGGTTAGCGATAGCCTCTACAACATCTGTAAATCGGAAATGTATTTCCAAAGGACGTCTGGCAACGACAGGCGGTAGTTCCCTTACGTCTGTGCATGTATTAGGGGTGAACACGTTTTTTAAATGATTTGCAAACAGATCGGATTTTTCTTCGTCATTTCTAGCCCAGGATTCTCTCAGATTACGCAGTGGTGGTTTTGCGATAACGGGTCTTCTAAGACGTCTGGCTGATCGCCATAGGGAATAATTTGTCTGAGGAGTCCCGTCTAGACCTTCTAGGTACTCTTTCAGTGATGCCGTTCTGTGAACCTCCAGACAGCTTTTTAGTTGGTTTGTACATTCTTTCAGCTTAGTTTTAAGTTGGGGCGATCTATGTTTTTGCCATTCCCTGCGGGCTCTCCTTTTTTCAGATAAAAGTTTTCCCACATCGTCAGAAAGAATTTTGTTGTACCTAGCCTGACGATAGGTAGAAGACGCATGTTCAACGGCTTTTTGAATGTTTTCATTTAGGACGCTCAGAAAATCATCGATGTCTCCGGGAGTTTTTAGCGGTTGCTTCTCCGAGCAGTGGGTACTAATATATTTTTTATATTTTGACCAATTTACTTTTTTGGATAAGAAAAAAATCACTAGTTGCTATTTGTTGAGGAGTGCAAGTAGTGATTATTGTAGGTGAGTGGTCAGAAGATAATTCCAAGGAGGCTTGAGCCTCAATAAGCTCCGAGGAAATACCTTTTGCTACGCCAAAATCGATTACGTCTGAATTTTATTGTGTTCCGTTGGTCAGAAGATTTGTTGTCCAGTTAAAATAACATAAAGTTACATTTCAGACATGCCATCATACAAGACACGACCTCTGGGACTAATTAGGTGGGAGCCCCAGTACGTATGCTTGGCGTTATAGTCTCCAGCAGCTATGAAGCGGGGACCTAAAGATTTGTAAAAACCGTTTTACTGATCCTTTGTTATGGATAATCTCGGTGGACAATTAACTGACGAACTAACAGGATTGTGGAAAAATTCATCAATGCAGACGGTTGTTGCTTGCATATAACATTCGGATAGGCCACCAGTCCATTGGTGTTTGATTTGTTTATTATAGCCGAGCCACCACATGATCTATCTCTGGGATACTTCGAATCGTAAAAAGAATAGCCACTAATTTTAAAAGTGCTTCTAGATGTCATATGTGTCTCAGAAATCAACATCACATCGATTTTTCGGTTTATTAAAATATACTAGAGCTCGTTTTTGTGTTGGCAGATGCCGTTTGCGTTCCAGAAACCTACCCTGAGGCAGTTCATGGCTTTTTAAGGATAGCCTGCAGAAGAGTATTTTGCATTTCTTGCATCATGCCAGCCATTTGCGCCATGATCTGCGTAAATTGTTTGACCAAATTGTCAATTACGGCTTCCAGGCGGCTAAAATTGGGACCGGTTGGTTCGTTTGTTGGCAATTTTTGTAGGGCTGTTGGTTGATTAGGCTTACTTGTGTTAGTCTTACTTGTGTTGGGCTGATTAGACTTTAATGCACTAGCATAATAAATATGACTTGTTGTTGGCTTTGCTAAAGGGGGCATAATAATACATACTTGGTACACTTGACTGCTGGGTAGGGGCAGAAATTATTTTAGGCTCAGATGAGCGCCTAAGTAGATCAAAAACCGGGCAACCTCTATTTTTATTTTTTATTTTATTTATTTATTATTGTTTTTATAACTATCACAACAAAAAATACATCTTATAAATTACAGTGATAGTGAGTAATTGGGCAGTCAAATTAAACTTGAATAAACAATTATGCATTACATTTTAAGTTAAAATTAGTTATACATTAAATAAATAACAAAAAAAAAAAATAAAACAACAATTTTAAAATATTATTTAGGATTTAGTCCCAATTTTTCTGTTTATCCATAGGGTTTGTTGTTAGTTAAGTTTGTCTATATGCATTTCATTTGTTCTTACACTAAATCATCAGTAGACTTCAATCCAAATTCTTAAAAAACTCATGAATATTTTATGTCCTTATATGAGGTTATTATTATTTATTTATTAACAAAATGAGAATTACTATAAGCAAATTAAAACGTTCAAGTTTTTTTAAGAATCCAACAAGCCAATATTCGCTATTCGCTGTTTTGATTTTCTTTTTCTCCTTTACATTTGAATAACCATTGGGTTATATATATAAGGGCTACCGAAAACAAAACCTTGTTGTTTAACAACACTTTTAAAATATTATTTAGGATTTAATCCCGATTTGGATACACAGGAAAATATCTTGGCATTCATCTGGATCGTCGCGTTACATGGAAGACACATATAGATGCGAAGTTGACGCAAAAGCTACACAAATCCATTGGCTAATCGGCAGAGACTCTGTGATTCGTCTTGATTGCAAAATTCTACTCAAGAAATCGATTTTGAAACCAATTTAGTGCTACGGTATACAATTATTGGGCACTGCTTTCGCATCTAACATAGAAAAACTCAACGCCGTCAAAACAAAATCCTATAAATGATAACTGGTGTTCCTTGGTATATTGAAAACATCAACATGCACATGTTTCACTAGTTAAATGCGAAATCCTGAACTATGTATGTGGACAAGTATTTCAATAAGCGGGAAACACATCCAAATCCGCACGCTCGAAACATCTTGCAACATAGTGGACACACTCGGCTGAAAAGAAGGGATACTTAGATGAAACTATTTAAATTAATTCACTTTACTATGAGAACTTAAATCTTGGTCTGAATTCTTATTGTTAGTACGCATTAGCGAAAATTCAATAATAAAAATAGGAAAAAAAATTTAAATGGCAATATTCTCACACATAGATGGCGCAAAAGAAGCCCGAAAACCATTTGTGTTATATAGTTAATGTGGCTTATGTGTTTATCAGAAAATGTGAAAATAAATATGCCATTCTCACAAAAATTATATCCTTGCAACTTAGTGGACACACTCGTATGAAAAGAAGGTATACTTAGATAAAAATATTAATTTTAATTTACTTTATAATGAGAACTTTTCAATACCTATTGTAAGTTTACTTCGCGAAGATTCAATAATAAAAATTTGAAAAACGTTTTAAAATGACAATATCCTCACACATAGATGGCGCAATCAAATTAACAGTTTAAATAGTTTTAGCAGACAATCAATCAATCAATCTATTCCCACAAAATTTATATCCTTATATTGTATCCATATAATAGGCTTAAATCCTAATATTGGAGAAAATCCGCACGAAACTTTAAATCTTAAGGCGAATTATATTTCTAATTGTTTCAAAATAAATGGTATTAAAATTGTTGGTGTTCCTTGTGGGACTAAATGAGTAAATATATGTTTGTATTATTAATTCAACTCCATTTCAAAAACGATATCATACACTTGGGGATTTTCTTATTGCCTGAAATAAAAAAAAAATTTCCGTTTTGATTATATTGTTACGTTACCTTTTATAAACGTTGGTTTATTTCCTTTAAATAAACCGGTATTAATAAACAACACTTGAAGTTTATTTAACAGTTCAAAAACTTTATATATACTTATTTACAATCTTCTTTATCACACTTACGGCCATTTTCACAATCTATGAATATTTTAATTTAACAGGAACAAACCGTCGATATCGTTAACCAAAACTATTTAACATACGGTTAGTGTTTTGCGTTTCACCATCTTTCGGTTAGTTAACACTAACATTATAGAAAAAGTATGGTAATACTGGTTTTTATTATTTACGAAAAATCATGCAATGGAAGAAAAGAATCAAAAACGTTATACACATGGTACAATTACTTTAAGATAATTATACCATGGTTATACAAAAATTATTGGCAATTTCTTTATGCAAGAGAAATATATATATAAAATAAATTTTTTACTTAAAATAGTTTATATACAGTTCCTTGGTAAGTATAAATTGTTAAATGTGCATGCATATAAATGTATTCGTTGTGGAAAATAAAAAAAAATGTATACATGTAAAGAGAAATGCTCCCGTTGTGTAAAAACTTTTTTTCCTTTTGGCTTTCAAACTTGGAATATTGAAAACATTACAAAAATGTAAATGTTCATTTCTTCTTTCCATTTTCTTTTTTATTTTTGATTCAGTAAAACTTTAACCAGAAGATTTTGTTCAGTTAAATTTAACAGGGACTTTTTGGTTAATTTCTGCCTGTTAAATGCTAACCGTACTTTGTGAAATGCAATTTTGCCTAACTTACGGTTAAAGTTCCTGTTAAATTATAATCGGACTTTGTGAAAAGCAGCGTTAATGTTATTCACCTTAATTATTTAGAAATTCACACTCATTCAACTCAACGGTTAAACTAAAACTGATTGTGGCATTCCTGTTGCTCGACTATTTATAGTGGATGGCAATACCCTAGAGTGTTTAACAAAATTCGAGAAATAGATGGCAGTTAAGTTTAATTCATTGTGATTTAGCCATAATTTCAAAACAACTTCTTAGCGCAGACAACAACCGCCGATAATGCCCCACAACTTATAAAATTATCATTACCCAGTAAACATTTAACTCCGTAACCATATTTTAATGGATTTCTAACTCTTTTAAAAGCACTTTATATAACAAAATTCTGTATATATAAAACTTTTAATATTTTCGATAAATATTTTTCTGAAATAGTTTTTGATACTTTTCTATTATCTCATATGGGCAATGCAACATAAACAGATACCCACTACATCTCTATCAGAATTTTTGTGAGGCAAGGCTTACAAAATACATTTGTATTTGAGTACTGTTTTGAATGCATTAATAAATTCTAAATCTTCTTCGGACATGGACATGGACATGGACATTGACAAGGACATTTGGATATGGACATGGACATGGACATGTTTTTAAATAAAGTCAAAAATTAAAAAAATTAGTACAACAATGGTACAAACGTTTTAAAGTAAAATTTTATTTATTTAAAAAATTATTGAAAATAAAATAATTAAAACAGCTTACAAAATTTCTGAAAAATTAAAAAAAAACATATGTACAAAAATGTTAAAAGTAATTTGTTTTTTTAATATCCCTTCCCATCATAAAGTGATCTTGCAAACAAATTACGTTTTTGTGTGACAAGCACCACTTACATATACATTCATATTCTTTGGTATAATACTAATCTTCTTATATATAAAAGAACAATTTTTTTTTGTTAGTGACACCGCTTATAACTCAAGAACGGCTGGACCGATTTTAATGAAACTTGAAAAAAAGACATACCCGATATCTGGGAATGCGTTTTAGGCTAATTTGTTTTTGGAAACTCCGACTGGGCGTGGCACCTCCCATACAAATTGAACAGTTTTTTTTCACATAGCTCAATACCTATTACAGCTGAAGTCTCCAAATTTGTTAAAGCAAAATTATTTATTGAGTTGTGTATGAGCAGAAACAAATAAATGGGCGTGGCACCTCCCATACAACAAAAATAGTTTTTTGTATATATCGCAATAACTGTAATAGCTGAAGTCTCCAAACTTCGTACATATGTTTATAGTGCTAATATGCATAATTGAGCTTTGTATTGGCGGGAAGAAATAAAAAGGCGTGGCACCTCCCATACAGCGAAAATAGTTTTATGTATATATCTCAATAACTGTAAAAGCTGAAGTCTCCAAACATTGTACGGATGTTTATATTACTAATTTCCATAATTGAGCTTTGTATGGGCCGAAGGAAATAAATAGGCGTGGCAACTCCCATACAACGAAAAAAGTTTTTTGTATATATATTCCAATAACTGTAATAGCTGAAGTCTCCAAACTTCGTACATATGTTTATAGTGCTAATATGCATAATTGAGCTTTGTATTGGCGGGAAGAAATAAATAGGCGTGGCACCTCCTATACAACGAAAATAGTTTTTTGTATATATCTCAATAACTGTAATAGCTCTCGGTTCGTTGAGGCACCATATGGTTGTTATTAGTAATTGGGTAGCACGTTTCTTTGCGTAAAGTAAAAGTTACGTGGGTACATTTTTTTTCATTTATTTTTTTTCCCCATGACTTTTCCCATTTCTCAACTTGGGATACGTGTTGCTGCAGTTCCATGCCTCTTTAGGGTCTTTATTAATACGCAGGAAAACAGTATCGTCAGCAAATGTCGACGTGTGTGTAAAAGTACAGAATCGGACCTAGTATACTTCCTTAAGGCACACCAGCCCCTATTGGTTGAGAAGAATTTATTTGGTTTCCCTCATTGATCATTAATTTTCGTCCGGTTATTTTTTTTAGTAGGTTAAAATATTAGCTGGAAGGTTTAGCTTTGGTCTGTTTAACAGGCCTTCATGCCATACTTTGTCGAAAGCTGGTGAGACATCGATAAATAGTGCGGAGCAGTACTTCTTTTCCTCAAAGGCTTTTCTTATAACCTGTACCAACCTGAGAGTTTGTTCGATGGTACTATGTTGACTTCTAAAGCCAAATCGGTGATTTGGAATGCAGTTGTTGTCATTCAAGATCGGATTCAGCTTAGTTTTAAGCAATTTTAAGAACAATTTTGACATTGTGGGTAACAAACTAATAGGCGTATAAGACTCTACCTTCAAAATGATCTTTGCCAGGCTTAGGAGTCATCTTTACTAAGGCCACTTTCTATATAGGCGGAAAATGTTCAAGCCGAATTATCGTATTAAAAATAAAAAGAATTATTTTTTTAGCTGTAAAAGGTAGCTCAAAAAGCATTTTGTTGCTTATTTTATCAACGCCAGGAGCATTTTTACTATTTAGGTTAGCGATAGCCTCTACAACATCTGTAAATCGGAAATGTATTTCCAAAGGACGTCTGGCAACGACAGGCGGTAGTTCCCTTACGTCTGTGCATGTATTAGGGGTGAACACGTTTTTTAAATGATTTGCAAACAGATCGGATTTTTCTTCGTCATTTCTAGCCCAGGATTCTCTCAGATTACGCAGTGGTGGTTTTGCGATAACGGGTCTTCTAAGACGTCTGGCTGATCGCCATAGGGAATAATTTGTCTGAGGAGTCCCGTCTAGACCTTCTAGGTACTCTTTCAGTGATGCCGTTCTGTGAACCTCCAGACAGCTTTTTAGTTGGTTTGTACATTCTTTCAGCTTAGTTTTAAGTTGGGGCGATCTATGTTTTTGCCATTCCCTGCGGGCTCTCCTTTTTTCAGATAAAAGTTTTCCCACATCGTCAGAAAGAATTTTGTTGTACCTAGCCTGACGATAGGTAGAAGACGCATGTTCAACGGCTTTTTGAATGTTTTCATTTAGGACGCTCAGAAAATCATCGATGTCTCCGGGAGTTTTTAGCGGTTGCTTCTCCAAACAGTGGGTACTAATATATTTTTTATATTTTGACCAATTTACTTTTTTGGATAAGAAAAAATCACTAGTTGCTATTTGTTGAGGAGTGCAAGTAGTGATTATTGTAGGTGAGTGGTCAGAAGATAATTCCAAGGAGGCTTGAGCCTCAATAAGCTCCGAGGAAATACCTTTTGCTACGCCAAAATCGATTACGTCTGAATTTTATTGTGTTCCGTTGGTCAGAAGATTTGTTGTCCAGTTGAAATAACATAAAGTTACATTTCAGACATGCCATCATACAAGACACGACCTCTGGGACTAATTAGGTGGGAGCCCCAGTACGTATGCTTGGCGTTATAGTCTCCAGCAGCTATGAAGCGGGGACCTAAAGATTTGTAAAAACCGTTTTACTGATCCTTTGTTATGGATAATCTCGGTGGACAATAAACTGACGAACTAACAGGATTGTGGAAAAATTCATCAATGCAGACGGTTGTTGCTTGCATATAACATTCGGATAGGCCACCAGTCCATTGGTGTTTGATTTGTTTATTATAGCTGAGCCACCACATGATCTATCTCTGGGATACTTCGAATCGTAAAAAGAATAGCCACTAATTTTAAAAGTGCTTCTAGATGTCATATGTGTCTCAGAAATCAACATCACATCGATTTTTTGGTTTATTAAAAAATACTCGAGCTCGTTTTTGTGTTGGCAGATGCCGTTTGCGTTCCAGAAACCTACCCTGAGGCAGTTCATGGCTTTTTAAGGATAGCCTGCAGAAGAGTAGTTTGCATTTCTTGCATCATGCCAGCCATTTGCGCCATGATCTGCGTAAATTGTTTGACCAAATTGTCAATTACGGCTTCCAGGCGGCTAAAATTGGGACCGGTTGGTTCGTTTGTTGGCAATTTTTGTAGGGCTGTTGGTTGATTAGGCTTACTTGTGTTAGTCTTACTTGTGTTGGGCTGATTAGACTTTAATGCACTAGCATAATAAATATGACTTGTTGTTGGCTTTGCTAAAGGGGGCATAATAATACATACTTGGTACACTTGACTGCTGGGTAGGGGCAGAAATTATTTTAGGCTCAGATGAGCGCCTAAGTAGATCAAAAACCGGACAACCTCTATTTTTATTTTTTATTTTATTTATTTATTATTGTTTTTATAACTATCACAACAAAAAATACATGTTATAAATTACAGTGATAGTGAGTAATTGGGCAGTCAAATTAAACTTGAATAAACAATTATGCATTACATTTTAAGTTAAAATTAGTTATACATTAAATAAATAACAAAAAAAAATATAACAACAATTTTAAAATATTTAGGATTTAGTCCCAATTTTTCTGTATATCCATAGGGTTTGTTGTTAGTTAAGTTTGTCTATATGCATTTCATTTGTTCTTACACTAAATCATCAGTAGACTTCAACCCAAATTCTTAAAAAACTCATGAATATTTTATGTCCTTATATGAGGTTATTATTATTTATTTATTAACAAAATGAGAATTACTATAAGCAAATTAAAACGTTCAAGTTTTTTTAAGAATCCAACAAGCCAATATTCGCTATTCGCTGTTTTGATTTTCTTTTTCTCCTTTACATTTGAATAACCATTGGGTTATATATATAAGGGCTACCGAAAACAAAACCTTGTTGTTTAACAACACTTTTAAAATATTATTTAGGATTTAATCCCGATTTGGATACACAGGAAAATATCTTGGCATTCATCTGGATCGTCGCGTTACATGGAAGACACATATACATAGATGCGAAGTTGACGCAAAAGCTACACAAATCCATTGGCTAATCGGCAGAGACTCTGTGATTCGTCTTGATTGCAAAATTCTACTCAAGAAATCGATTTTGAAACCAATTTAGTGCTACGGTATACAATTATTGGGCACTGCTTTCGCATCTAACATAGAAAAACTCAACGCCGTCAAAACAAAATCCTATAAATGATAACTGGTGTTCCTTGGTATATTGAAAACATCAACATGCACATGTTTCACTAGTTAAATGCGAAATCCTGAACTATGTATGTGGACAAGTATTTCAATAAGCGGGAAACACATCCAAATCCGCACGCTCGAAACATCTTGCAACATAGTGGACACACTCGGCTGAAAAGAAGGGATACTTAGATGAAACTATTTAAATTAATTCACTTTACTATGAGAACTTAAATCTTGGTCTGAATTCTTATTGTTAGTACGCATTAGCGAAAATTCAATAATAAAAATAGGAAAAAAAATGTAAATGGCAATATTCTCACACATAGATGGCGCAAAAGAAGCCCGAAAACCATTTGTGTTATATAGTTAATGTGGCTTATGTGTTTATCAGAAAATGTGAAAATAAATATGCCATTCTCACAAAAATTATATCCTTGCAACTTAGTGGACACACTCGTATGAAAAGAAGGTATACTTAGATAAAAATATTAATTTTAATTTACTTTATAATGAGAACTTTTCAATACCTATTGTAAGTTTACTTCGCGAAGATTCAATAATAAAAATTTGAAAAACGTTTTAAAATGACAATATCCTCACACATAGATGGCGAAATCAAATTAACAGTTTAAATAGTTTTAGCAGACAATCAATCAATCAATCTATTCCCACAAAATTTATATCCTTATATTGTATCCATATAATAGGCTTAAATCCTAATATTGGAGAAAATCCGCACGAAACTTTAAATCTTAAGGCGAATTATATTTCTAATTGTTTCAAAATAAATGGTATTAAAATTGTTGGTGTTCCTTGTGGGACTAAATGAGTAAATATATGTTTGTATTATTAATTCAACTCCATTTCAAAAACGATATCATACACTTGGGGATTTTCTTATTGCCTGAAATAAAAAAAAAATTTCCGTTTTGATTATATTGTTACGTTTATACCTTTTATAAACGTTGGTTTATTTCCTTTAAATAAACCGGTATTAATAAACAACACTTGAAGTTTATTTAACAGTTCAAAAACTTTATATATACTTATTTACAATCTTCTTTATCACACTTACGGCCATTTTCACAATCTATGAATATTTTAATTTAACAGGAACAAACCGTCGATATCGTTAACCAAAACTATTTAACATACGGTTAGTGTTTTGCGTTTCACCATCTTTCGGTTAGTTAACACTAACATTATAGAAAAAGTATGGTAATACTGGTTTTTATTATTTACGAAAAATCATGCAATGGAAGAAAAGAATCAAAAACGTTATACACATGGTACAATTACTTTAAGGTAATTATACCATGGTTATACAAAAATTATTGGCAATTTCTTTATGCAAGAGAAATATATATATAAAATAAATTTTTTACTTAAAAGAGTTTATATACAGTTCCTTGGTAAGTATAAATTGTTAAATGTGCATGCATATAAATGTATTCGTTGTGGAAAAACTTTTTTTCTTTTTGGCTTTCAAACTTGGAATATTGAAAACATTACAAAAATGTAAATGTTCATTTCTTCTTTCCATTTTCTTTTTTATATTTGTTTCAGTAAAACTTTAACCAGAAGATTTTGTTCAGTTAAATTTAACAGGGACTTTTTGGTTAATTTCTGCCTGCTAAATGCTAACCGTACTTTGTGAAATGCAATTTTGCCTAACTTACGGTTAAAGTTCCTGTTAAATTATAATCGGACTTTGTGAAAAGCAGCGTTAATGTTATTCACCTTAATTATTTAGAAATTCACACTCATTCAACTCAACGGTTAAACTAAAACTGATTGTGGCATTCCTGTTGCTCGACTATTTATAGTGGATGGCAATACCCTATGGTGTTTAACGAAATTCGAGAAATAGATGGCAGTTAAGTTTAATTCATTGTGATTTAGCCATAATTTCAAAACAACTTCTTAGCGCAGACAACAACCGCCGATAATGCCCCACAACTTATAAAATTATCATTACCCA
Organism: Melanophora roralis; assembly: GCA_963583895.1. Taxonomy (NCBI): domain Eukaryota; kingdom Metazoa; phylum Arthropoda; class Insecta; order Diptera; family Rhinophoridae; genus Melanophora; species Melanophora roralis. Next base: position 52,107,356 of record OY757188.1, read on the forward strand.
GTAAACATTTAACTCCGTAACCATATTTTAATGGATTTCTAACTCTTTTAAAAGCACTTTATATAACAAAATTCTGTATATATAAAACTTTTAATATTTTCGATAAATATTTTTCTGAAATAGTTTTTGATACTTTTCTATTATCTCATATGGCCAATGCAACATAAACAGATACCCACTACATCTCTATCAGAATTTTTGTGAGGCAAGGCTTACAAAATACATTTGTATTTGAGTACTGTTTTGAATGCATTAATAAATTCTAAATCTTCTTCGGACATGGACATGGACATGGAGATTGACAAGGACATTTGGATATGGACATGGACATGTTTTTAAATAAAGTCAAAAATGAAAAAAATTAGTACAACAATGGTACAAACGTTTTAAAGTAAAATTTTATTTATTTAAAAAATTATTGAAAATAAAATAATTAAAACAGCTTACAAAATTTCTGAAAAATTAAAAAAAAACATATGTACAAAAATGTTAAAAGTAATTTGTTTTTTTTTTATATCCCATCCCATCATAAAATGATCTTGCAAACAAATTACGTTTTTGTATGACAAGCACCACTTACATATACATTCATATTCTTTGGTATAATACTAATCTTCTTATATATAAAAGAACAATTTTTTTTTGTTAGTGACACCGCTTATAACTCAAGAACGGCTGGACCGATTTTAATGCAACTTGAAAAAAAGACATACCCGATATCTGGGAATGCGTTTTAGGCTAATTTGTTTTTGGAAACTCCGACTGGGCGTGGCACCTCCCATACAAATTGAACAGTTTTTTTCACATAGCTCAATACCTATTACAGCTGAAGTCTCCAAATTTGGTAAAGCAAAATTATTTATTGATGGGCATAATTGAGTTGTGTATGAGCGGAAACCAATAAATGGGCGTGGCACCTCCCATACAACAAAAATAGTTTTTTGTATATATCGCAATAACTGTAATAGCTGAAGTCTCCAAACATTGTACGGATGTTTATATTGCTAATTTCCATAATTGAGCTTTGTATGGGCCGAAGGAAATAAATAGGCGTGGCAACTCCCATACAACGAAAATAGTTTTTTGTATATATCTCAATAACTGTAATAGCTGAAGTCTCCAAACTTCGTACATATGTTTATAGTGCTAATATGCATAATTGAGCTTTGTATTGGCGGGAAGAAATAAATAGGCGTGGCACCTCCTATACAACGAAAATAGTTTTTTGTATATATCTCAATAACTGTAATAGCTCTCGGTTCGTTGAGGCACCATATGGTTGTTATTAGTAATTGGGTAGCACGTTTCTTTGCGTAAAGTAAAAGTTACGTGGGTACATTTTTTTTCATTTATTTTTTTTCCCCATGACTTTTCCCATTTCTCAACTTGGGATACGTGTTGCTGCAGTTGGTTCCATGCCTCTTTAGGGTATTTATTAATACGCAGGAAAACAGTATCGTCAGCAAATGTCGACGTGTGTGTAAAACTATTGGTTGGCATATCTGCTGTGTAAAGCAAGTACAGAATCGGACCTAGTATACTTCCTTAAGGCACACCAGCCCCTATTGGTTGAGAAGAATTTATTTGGTTTCCCTCATTGATCATAAATTTTCGTCCGGTTATTTTTTTTAGTAGGTTAAAAATATTAGCTGGAAGGTTTAGCTTTGGTCTGTTTAACAGGCCTTCATGCCATACTTTGTCGAAAGCTGGTGCGACATCGATAAATAGTGCGGAGCAGTACTTCTTTTCCTCAAAGGCTTTTCTTATAACCTGTACCAACCTGAGAGTTTGTTCGATGGTACTATGTTGACTTCTAAAGCCAAATCGGTGATTTGGAATGCAGTTGTTGTCATTTAAGATCGGATTCAGCTTAGTTTTAAGCAATTTTAAGAACAATTTTGACATTGTGGGTAACAAACTAATAGGCGTATAAGACTCTACCTTCAAAATGATCTTTGCCAGGCTTAGGAATCATCTTTACTAAGGCCACTTTCTATATAGGCGGAAAATGTTCAAGCCGAATTATCGTATTAAAAATAAAAAGAATTATTCTTTTAGCTGTAAAAGGTAGCTCAAAAAGCATTTTGTTGCTTATTTTATCAACGCCAGGAGCATTTTTACTATTTAGGTTAGCGATAGCCTCTACAACATCTGTAAATCGGAAATGTATTTCCAAAGGACGTCTGGCAACGACAGGCGGTAGTTCCCTTACGTCTGTGCATGTATTAGGGGTGAACACGTTTTTTAAATGATTTGCAAACAGATCGGATTTTTCTTCGTCATTTCTAGCCCAGGATTCTCTCAGATTACGCAGTGGTGGTTTTGCGATAACGGGTCTTCTAAGACGTCTGGCTGATCGCCATAGGGAATAATTTGTCTGAGGAGTCCCGTCTAGACCTTCTAGGTACTCTTTCAGTGATACCGTTCTGTGAACCTCCAGACAGCTTTTTAGTTGGTTTGTACATTCTTTCAGCTTAGTTTTAAGTTGGGGCGATCTATGTTTTTGCCATTCCCTGCGGGCTCTCCTTTTTTCAGATAAAAGTTTTCCCACATCGTCAGAAAGAATTTTGTTGTACCTAGCCTGACGATAGGTAGAAGACGCATGTTCAACGGCTTTTTGAATGTTTTCATTTAGGACGCTCAGAAAATCATCGATGTCTCCGGGAGTTTTTAGCGGTTGCTTCTGCGAGCAGTGGGTACTAATATATTTTTTATATTTTGACCAATTTACTTTTTTGGATAAGAAAAAAATCACTAGTTGCTATTTGTTGAGGAGTGCAAGTAGTGATTATTGTAGGTGAGTGGTCAGAAGATAATTCCAAGGAGGCTTGAGCCTCAATAAGCTCCGAGGAAATACCTTTTGCTACGCCAAAATCGATTACGTCTGAATTTTATTGTGTTCCGTTGGTCAGAAGATTTGTTGTCCAGTTAAAATAACATAAAGTTACATTTCAGACATGCCATCATACAAGACACGACCTCTGGGACTAATTAGGTGGGAGCCCCAGTACGTATGCTTGGCGTTATAGTCTCCAGCAGCTATGAAGCGGGGACCTAAAGATTTGTAAAAACCGTTTTACTGATCCTTTGTTATGGATAATCTCGGTGGACAATTAACTGACGAACTAACAGGATTGTGGAAAAATTCATCAATGCAGACGGTTGTTGCTTGCATATAACATTCGGATAGGCCACCAGTCCATTGGTGTTTGATTTGTTTATTATAGCCGAGCCACCACATGATCTATCTCTGGGATACTTCGAATCGTAAAAAGAATAGCCACTAATTTTAAAAGTGCTTCTAGATGTCATATGTGTCTCAGAAATCAACATCACATCGATTTTTCGGTTTATTAAAAAATACTAGAGCTCGTTTTTGTGTTGGCAGATGCCGTTTGCGTTCCAGAAACCTACCCTGAGGCAGTTCATGGCTTTTTAAGGATAGCCTGCAGAAGAGTATTTTGCATTTCTTGCATCATGCCAGCCATTTGCGCCATGATCTGCGTAAATTGTTTGACCAAATTGTCAATTACGGCTTCCAGGCGGCTAAAATTGGGACCGGTTGGTTCGTTTGTTGGCAATTTTTGTAGGGCTGTTGGTTGATTAGGCTTACTTGTGTTAGTCTTACTTGTGTTGGGCTGATTAGACTTTAATGCACTAGCATAATAAATATGACTTGTTGTTGGCTTTGCTAAAGGGGGCATAATAATACATACATACTTGGTACACTTGACTGCTGGGTAGGGGCAGAAATTATTTTAGGCTCAGATGAGCGCCTAAGTAGATCAAAAACCGGGCAACCTCTATTTTTATTTTTTATTTTATTTATTTATTATTGTTTTTATAACTATCACAACAAAAAATACATCTTATAAATTACAGTGATAGTGAGTAATTGGGCAGTCAAATTAAACTTGAATAAACAATTATGCATTACATTTTAAGTTAAAATTAGTTATACATTAAATAAATAACAAAAAAAAAAAATAAAACAACAATTTTAAAATATTATTTAGGATTTAGTCCCAATTTTTCTGTATATCTATAGGGTTTGTTGTTAGTTAAGTTTGTCTATATGCATTTCATTTGTTCTTACACTAAATCATCAGTAGACTTCAACCCAAATTCTTAAAAAACTCATGAATATTTTATGTCCTTATATGAGGTTATTATTATTTATTTATTAACAAAATGAGAATTACTATAAGCAAATTAAAACGTTCAAGTTTTTTTAAGAATCCAACAAGCCAATATTCGCTATTCGCTGTTTTGATTTTCTTTTTCTCCTTTACATTTGAATAACCATTGGTTATTATAAGGGCTACCGAAAACAAAACCTTGTTGTTTAACAACACTTTTAAAATATTATTTAGGATTTAATCCCGATTTGGATACACAGGAAAATATCTTGGCATTCATCGTCGCGTTACATGGAAGACACATATAGATGCGAAGTTGACGCAAAAGCTACACAAATCCATTGGCTAATTGGCAGAGACTCTGTGATTCGTCTTGATTGCAAAATTCTACTCAAGAAATCGATTTTGAAACCAATTTAGTGCTACGGTATACAATAATTGGGCACTGCTTTCGCATCTAACATAGAAAAACTCAACGCCGTCAAAACAAAATCCTATAAATGATAACTGGTGTTCCTTGGTATATTGAAAACATCAACATGCACATGTTTCACTAGTTAAATGCGAAATCCTGAACTATGTATGTGGACAAGTATTTCAATAAGCGGGAAACACATCCAAATCCGCACGCTCGAAACATCTTGCAACATAGTGGACACACTCGGCTGAAAAGAAGGGATACTTAGATGAAACTATTTAAATTAATTCACTTTACTATGAGAACTTAAATTTTGGTCTGAATTCTTATTGTTAGTACGCATTAGCGAAAATTCAATAATAAAAATAGGAAAAAAAATTTAAATGGCAATATTCTCACACATAGATGGCGCAAAAGAAGCCCGAAAACCATTTGTGTTATATAGTTAATGTGGCTTATGTGTTTATCAGAAAATGTGAAAATAAATATGCCATTCTCACAAAAATTATATCCTTGCAACTTAGTGGACACACTCGTATGAAAAGAAGGTATACTTAGATGAACATATTAATTTTAATTTACTTTATAATGAGAACTTTTCAATACCTATTGTAAGTTTACTTCGCGAAGATTCAATAATAAAAATTTGAAAAACGTTTTAAAATGGCAATATCCTCACACATAGATGGCGCAATCGAATTAACAGTTTAAATAGTTTTAGCAGACAATTTGAAAATAATCAATCAATCAATCTATTCCCACAAAATTTATATTGTATCCATATAATAGGCTTAAATCCTAATATTGGAGAAAATCCGCACGAAACTTTAAATCTTAAGGCGAATTATATTTCTAATTGTTTCAATACAAACTATAAATGGTATTAAAATTGTTGGTGTTCCTTGTGGGACTAAATGAGTAAATATATGTTTTGTATTATTAATTCAACTCCATTTCAAAAACGATATCATACACTTGGGGATTTTCTTATTGCCTGAAATAAAAAAAATTTCCGTTTTGATTATATTGTTACGTTTATACCTTTTATAAACGTTGGTTTATTTCCTTTAAATAAACCGGTATTAATAAACAACACTTGAAGTTTATTTAACAGTTCAAAAACTTTATATATACTTATTTACAATCTTCTTTATCACACTTACGGCCATTTTCACAATCTATGAATATTTTAATTTAACAGGAACATTAACAAACCGTCGATATCGTTAACCAAAACTATTTAACATACGGTTAGTGTTTTGCGTTTCACCATATTTCGGTTAGTTAACACTAACATTATAGAAAAAGTATGGTAATACTGGTTTTTATTATTTACGAAAAATTATGCAATGGAAGAAAAGAATCAAAAAAGTTATACACATGGTACAATTACTTTAAGATAATTATACCATGGTTATACAAAAATTATTGGCAATTTCTTTATGCAAGAGAAATATATATATAAAATAAATTTTTTACTTAAAAGAGTTTATATACAGTTCCTTGGTAAGTATAAATTGTTAAATGTGCATGCATATAAATGTATTCGTTGTGGAAAATAAAAAAAAAATTTATACATGTAAAGAGAAATGCTCCCGTTGTGTAAAAACTTTTTTTCTTTTTGGCTTTCAAACTTGGAATATTGAAAACATTACAAAAATGTAAATGTTCATTTCTTTTTTCCATTTTCTTTTTTATATTTGTTTCAGTAAAACTTTAACCAGAAGATTTTGTTCAGTTAAATTTAACAGGGACTTTTTGGTTACTTTCTGCCTGTTAAATGCTAACCGTACTTTGTGAAATGCAATTTTGCCTAACTTACGGTTAAAGTTCCTGTTAAATTATAGTCGGACTTTGTGAAAAGCAGCGTTAATGTTATTCACCTTAATTATTTAGAAATTCACACTCATTCAACTCAACGGTTAAACTAAAACTGATTGTGGCATTCCTGTTGCTCGACTATTTATAGTGGATGGCAATACCCTAGAGTGTTTAACGAAATTCGAGAAATAGATGGCAGTTAAGTTTAATTCATTGTGATTTAGCCATAATTTCAAAACAACTTCTTAGCGCAGACAACAACCGCCGATAATGCCCCACAACTTATAAAATTATCATTACCCAGTAAACATTTAACTCCGTAACCATATTTTAATGGATTTCTAACTCTTTTAAAAGCACTTTATATAACAAAATTCTGTATATATAAAACTTTTAATATTTTCGATAAATATTTTTCTGAAATAGTTTTTGATACTTTTCTATTATCTCATATGGCCAATGCAACATAAACAGATACCCACTACATCTCTATCAGAATTTTTGTGAGGCAAGGCTTACAAAATACATTTGTATTTAAGTACTGTTTTGAATGCATTAATAAATTCTAAATCTTCTTCGGACATGGACATGGACATGGAGATTGACAAGGACATTTGGATATGGACATGGACATGTTTTTAAATAAAGTCAAAAATGAAAAAAATTAGTACAACAATGGTACAAACGTTTTAAAGTAAAATTTTATTTATTTAAAAAATTATTGAAAATAAAATAATTAAAACAGCTTACAAAATTTCTGAAAAATTAAAAAAAAACATATGTACAAAAATGTTAAAAGTAATTTGTTTTTTTTTATATCCCTTCCCATCATAAAATGATCTTGCAAACAAATTACGTTTTTGTATGACAAGCACCACTTACATATACATTCATATTCTTTGGTATAATACTAATCTTCTTATATATAAAAGAACAATTTTTTTTTGTTAGTGACACCGCTTATAACTCAAGAACGGCTGGACCGATTTTAATGCAACTTGAAAAAAAGACATACCCGATATCTGGGAATGCGTTTTAGGCTAATTTGTTTTTGGAAACTCCGACTGGGCGTGGCACCTCCCATACAAATTGAACAGTTTTTTTCACATAGCTCAATACCTATTATAGCTGAAGTCTCCAAATTTGGTACAGCAAAATTATTTATTGATGGGCATAATTGAGTTGTGTATGAGCGGAAACAAATAAATGGGCGTGGCACCTCCCATACAACAAAAATAGTTTTTTGTATATATCGCAATAACTGTAATAGCTGAAGTCTCCAAACTTCGTGAATATGTTTATAGTGCTAATATGCATAATTGAGCTTCGTATTGGCGGGAAGAAATAAATAGGCGTGGCACCTCCCATACAGCGAAAATAGTTTTATGTATATATCTCAATAACTGTAATAGCTGAAGTCTCCAAACATTGTACGGATGTTTATATTGCTAATTTCCATAATTGAGCTTTGTATGGGCCGAAGGAAATAAATAGGCGTGGCAACTCCCATACAACGAAAATAGTTTTTTGTATATATCTCAATAACTGTAATAGCTGAAGTCTCCAAACTTCGTACATATGTTTATAGTGCTAATATGCATAATTGAGCTTTGTATTGGCGGGAAGAAATAAATAGGCGTGGCACCTCCTATACAACGAAAATAGTTTTTTGTATATATCTCAATAACTGTAATAGCTGAAGTCTCCAAATTTCGTACATAGGTTTATAGTGCTAATTTGCATAATTGAGCTTTGTATGGGCCGAAGGAAATAAATAGGCGTGGCAACTCCCATACAACGAAAATAGTTTTTTGTATATATTTCAATAACTGTAATAGCTGAAGTCTCCAAACATTGTTTTACTTAAATAAAATATTTTTTTCAGATAAAATTGCATTTATAAATATAATGTTTTGTTTTAATTATATTAAAAACAAAACTTTTTTATGCGAATTTGGCACATTTTTAATACTTTGATTTCAATTTATGCGATTTTTTTAAATTCCGGAACGTATCCCTAGTTTTTGTATGGAGCTAGAGTCTTTTTTTATGCGATTTTTTTTATGCGGTTTTATGAGACCTGAGTGTATTTGGGCGTAAGTTTTCCATTATTTTTATTTTATACATTAATTTTGCACATTTTATGCTATGCCACCTCCCACGAAAAGGGAGAGGACGACACTGTCAAATTGTAGATTTTTTTAGTTTTTTCTTACGTTTAAAGTTGCATTTACATATCAATAGTATTAAACACATAAAAAAAATTTTAATTTTTCAGAGGTAGTATAAGTTCTTCTAAGGGGAACTTTTTCCCCCTTGGTTCGATTATTTTTTAATCCTATGCCTATGACTACAATACATGTTTCTGCCAAGTTTTATCAATCTAAGAGCACTGAGTTATTTTTAAGAAGCTTTATTGTAAAAAATAAAAAGTAATGTCCGGCTAGAATGGCAAAATACCCCTATGTGCGTCGTCAAGAAATAAATGAAAAATGCTCACTTTGCGGCAGAATATTTGTAAACGAAATACAAAATTGTTTTTTATATTACATTATTACTATAATTAGCTGTTAACTTGACGATCAAGTTGAGAGGCGAGTTGAATGGAAAAATTGATCAAGCTGCTTTCAAGTTCGAAAAGTTTGATTGGGTTAGCAAAAAATGGATAAGTTTATTGCAACTTAAAAGGAGGCAAAATTTAACGTCTGGCCGCTAAGTAAGTTGCATTTATGCCGCTGATTATAAATTCGCCTTGAAATTTGTAAAAGTGATTGTCAGATTTATTAATTTTGTTTGAAATTAAAAATTGTTTTGACATTCACTTTCTCAAACACAAAAAGGAAATGCAGAGGGCGAACTTTTTGAATTCCACTTGATACTACCTGTATTAGTGTGTCTTGATTTATCGTTAAAAAACACAAAGTAACAAAATACAAAAAAAAAGTAAAAAAATAATTGATTAAAGCCGGTGTTTTTTTTTAGATGAATGAAAAATACATCAAAAATATGATTAAAAATACATTAAAAAAATAATAACGTCCATTTTTTTATTAATATTATAATATTAATGTCAACCGTTCATGATTTGTCAAACATAAACAACTTAAATACTGATGTGAACGGGATAGTTAATTAAATTAGTTTATCAAAATATAGTTTTAAAATTACAAGTGCAAATGCACTATTAACAAGTAAGAGCGCTATATTCGGCTGTGCCGAATTTTATATACCCTTAACATTGGTATTTTACTGCAAATAATATATTTAAAATACCTTGTGTGAGTTTTAAAGCCCATAGAAAAATATACAAAATTTTAACGTTCGTTTGGATAAATAGAAATAGATGAACAAGGTTTTAGGTCGAGAGTTTTAAAAGTTTTCGACATTATTCATGCAAAAGCATGCTGCCTTCATACTCATCTAAATAGAGATGAATAAGGCAAACATAAAAGTGATGAGATGAAGAATAAATAAAAGAAAAGGTGTTGCCATGATATAAGAAAATGGCAGGCCGTAAATTTCGTTCTAACCCAAGAATAAACAATTGTTAATGAGAGTATGTGTAAAATACAAATTAGTATTTCCGTATTCAAATTTCAATTAACACTTGGGTTAAATAGAAGATATTTACTACCAATGCTCAGTACCGAACAAAGAGTGCTGATGAGGAGTTGTATCGGGCTCTGAAAATGCATTCCACTCGGCTAGTGTCGGGAAACTAAACTTTTTCAATATATTTGTTCAACAAAAATCTTATCACAATAAAACTTGAACCAATTAGCCTGATAAAATATAAAAGGAAATTTTAGAAATAAAAATTGTTCAAAATACGCTAAAAAATAAATATTAAAAAAAATAACACTAGGCATGGTGTAATATGAAAAATACGTCTGCAATGTTAAAATATGTTCAACAGCTCGCTGACGACTGATGATCAGCAAATTAAAATTTAAAAAATATAACAAAAGCGAGACAAAACTAATGCATGCAAAAGCATGCTGCCTTCATACTCATCTAAATAGAGATGAATAAGGCAAACATAAAAGTGATGAGATGAAGAATAAATAAAAGAAAAGGTGTTGCCATGATATAAGAAAATGACAGGCCGTAAATTTCGTTGTAACCCAAGAATAAACAATTGTTAATGAGAGTATGTGTAAAATACAAATTAGTATTTCCGTATTCAAATTTCAATTAACACTTGGGTTAAATAAAAGATATTTACTACCAATGCTCAGTACCGAACAAAGAGTGCTGATGAGGAGTTGTAGCGGGCTCTGAAAATGCATTCCACTCGGCTAGTGTCGGAAAACTAAACTTTTTCAATATATTTGTTCAACAAAAATCTTATCACAATAAAACTTGAACCAATTAGCCTGATAAAATATAAAAAGAAAAAGTAGTTAAATGTTATGGGATGTTCTAGTCCCCCTGCTCCTCTCCAACTTTTTCTTCAAAATGTATGAGTTATTTGATTTTTGTAGAAAATTTGAAGTCGATAGCTGTAACAGTTTTCCAGAAGTAGCGTATCGAAAATTTCATAAGAATTGTTAATTTGTATAGGTGCTAACCCTTTCACTGCCCCTACCCAAAAAATTTTTTTCCTTCAAAGCGTAGGTCTTGCTGTTCAATTACTTTTTGTAGAAAATTTGATGTCGATAGCTGTAATAGTTTCCGAGATATAGCGTATCGAAAATTTTATAAAAATCGCTAATTTATGTGGGAGCTACCCCTTTTTTTGTCCCCATTAAATAAAAATTTGCTTTAAAGTGTAGGCCAATTACTTTTTGTAGGCCATTTGATGTCGATAGCTGTTATAGTTTCCGAGATATAGCGTATTGAAAATTTCATAGAGATCGTTAATTTTGGTGGGAGCTACCCCTTTTTTTGTCCCCATTAAAAAAAATTTGCTTTAAAGTGTAGGCCTTGTTGTCCAATTACTTTTTGTTAAACATTTAATTTCCATATCTGTTATAGTTTCCGAGTTATTTCGTAAAATTTCATAAAAATTGTTAATTTGTATGGGAGGTACCCCTTCTTCTGCCACCACCTGAAAAATTGTCACCAAACTTCGTAGGGATGTTTATAGAGCTAATATGCATAATTAAGCTTTGTATGGGCGGGAAGAAATAAATATGCGTGGCACCTCCCATACAACGAAAATAGATTTTTGTAAATATCTCAATAACTGTAATAGCTGAAGTCTCCAAACTTCGTACGGATGTTTATAGTGCCAATGTGCGTAATTGTGCTCTGTACGGGCGGGAAGAAATAAATAGGCGTGGTAACTCCCATACAACGAAAATAGATTTTTGTATATATCTCAATAACTGTAATAGCTGAAGTCTCCAAACATTGTACGGATATTTATAGTGCTAATATGCATAATTGAGCTTTGTATGGGCGGGAATAAATAAATAGGCGTGGCACCTCCCATACAACGAAAATAGTTTTTTGTATATATCTCAATACCTGTAACAGCTGAAGTCTCCAAACTTCGTACACATGTTTATAGTGCTAATATGCATAACTGAGCTTTGTATGGGCGGGAAGAAATAAATAGGCGTGGCACCTCCCATACAATGAAAATAGTTTTTTGTATATATCTCAATAACTGTAATAGCTGAAGTCTCCAAACTTCGTACGGTTGTTTATAGTGCTAATATACATAATTGAGCTTTGTATAGACAGGAAGAAATAAATGAGAACATGAAATTAATGAGCTACTTCTTGGATGCCCATGGTAAAACTGGGAAGACATTCCTCATGTCATTGATTTTAGTCACTGTTCGTGCGAGATCCAACATTGTTGTAGCGGTAGCTTTTTCTGTAATATCGGCCATATTGTTAGAAAGATGCCGCACAGCTCACTCAGCGTTAAAATTGCCATTAAACCTTCAAAATAAAGAGCAACCGACACGTAACATTGCGAAAAACTCCGCCATGTCCAAAGTTTTGGTAGCGTGTAAAATCATTATCTGGGACGGCTGCACAATGTCACACAAGCGCGCAATAGAAGCTCTTGAAAACATTATTGCTAATGGGAAAAATTATGACTGGTTGAGTGAACGGGCAATTTTAGCAACTAAAAATATAGATGTGGATGATTTAAACTATATATGTAATTCTGAACTACATCGTTGGTACTCTGCATTCTTATAAATCTATTGATTGTGTAACAAACGAAGATGAAGCCACCAACTATTCAAGTTTTAAAGTCCTTGGATGTACCTGGCTTACCACCGCACAGCTTACAACTGAAGGAAGGCTCGGTAGTTATCGTGCTTCGAAATTTAAACCAACCAAAACTTTGCAATGGAACGCGTTTGGTAATAACAAAACTAATAGTCTATGTTATTCACTTAGAGGAAAATTCAAAGGCGAAGAAGTTCTCATTCCGAGAATTCCGATGATACCAACCGATATGCCTTTTGAGTTTAAGCGAACTCAATTTGCTATTCGTCTTGCATTCACAATGACGATTAACAAATCACAAGGACAATCCTTGAGTATTTGTGGTCTTCATTAAGAGAATTCATGTTTTTCTTATGACCAACTATACGTTTCATGTTCACGTGTGGGCAAACCATCTACTTTATTTGTACTTGCGCCTAATAACAAAACGAAAAATGTCATATATCACAAGGTAATGTACTGAAGGGAATTAACCTCAAGCACTAAAATACAGAGCTTCCTTATTTTTGTAATCTTTTTGAATTTTTGTTTTCCTTATAAATAAGCTTTGTACTCCTTTTAAAAAATCCATATATTCAATAATTGATAGGTGGTACGAAGTTCACCGGGTCAGCTAGTAATAAATAAAATAAATCATATTAAGTGCATACATACATATGCTTGCTGATTTCGGCGTACGTCAATTTATATGTAGTATGTTTGTATGTATGTATACTTAGATATGTAAATACATACATATGTACATAAATACATACATAGATACATCATACATACATACCTACATACATACATGCATACATACATCGTCATAGAAAATGCAAAACGCCCTATCTAACAAACAATTTAAAATTGCATTTTTATATATTATATCCCTCAAATATGTACGTCATCTCGCAAAACTCTTTTTTTTTCAGGAGAAATAAATTGGTTGATCCTTTTTAACTAACATATTTGGTAAAAATTTGTGTTAATTGTAAATATATTTTTCATTTACCCAAAATGGCTTGCTCCTTCTAAAAAATTTTTAAATGTTAGATAAGGCGTTTTGCATTTTCTGTGACGACATATACATACATACCCTGTCGGACATTCAGTTAACTTAAAATTAATTTGAAGCTAACTATTTCTCAAGTAGTGGTGGTTGACACTTGCATTACTTTTATATGGAATTAACTAACTATTTTAACATTGCGATGTCCTAGGAAGTAGTCAATTGTCCGATTCTGTATTACTTTTAATTAACTTGAAGTTAGTTACCTAGCTTAAAATTAATTTGAAGCTAACTATTTCTCAAGTAGTGGTGGTTGACACTTGCATTACTTTTATATGGAATTAACTAACTATTTTAAAATTGCGATGTCCTAGGAAGTAGTCAATTGTCCGATTCTGTATTACTTTTAATTAACTTGAAGTTAGTTACCTAGCTGTTAACTTAAAGTTAACTTTTTGTAGCTAGCTATAAACTTACTACTTTAAGTTAGCTTTAAGTTGGTTTTTTTTTTAAATTAACTATAAGTTAGTTAAATTTAAGCCAACGAAAAGTTACACACAAAAAATTATCTAAGTAAACTTTACTTAAATCAAGCCATAGCGGTATCAAAAGTACGGTGAGTACGGTTTTTCTTAAATCAAGTACGAAATTTCTTACTCCAAGTAAAATTTTTCAAGTACGAATTTCTTACTTTTAGCCACAATTAAGCCAAAAAAAGGATTGATTTAAGTTCGGAACCGTACTTGATTTAAGCCAAAAAAGACCGATTTAAGCCGTAAACGGGATTATTTCTAAAACTAAATGTCATTTTTTTTGACTTATGGGGAGCTTTATTAAAGAAGAAGAACTTTATATTTTATTTATATTTTATTAATAATTAACATTTACAATTTAAAAATTTAATTTTTTTTATTTACCGACGCTGAGATTCGAACCAGGGATTTCTGCACTGCAGCACAAGCGCGTTACCTCTAGGCCACCGAGACACTTTGTTTTTAAATGTAAAATAATATATTGAAAGAACAAGTTTTCTTCTGCTTGATTTGTTAAAGCAATCTTATTTAAAAAAAATACTGCGCAGTGTTTGTATACATTTTGGTTTATGCAAATTTTGCATTGCGTAGTAGTTGGCTTTAAGTTAGTCTATAGAAGCTAACTTAAAGCTAGTTTTTGTTGTAGTTAGCTACTCATTTGACGGCAGGGTACATACATACATACATACATACATACATACATACATACATACATACATACATACATACATACATACATACATACATACATACATACATACATACATACATACATACATACATACATACATACATACATACATACATACTAAACACTTGCAAAGATATATCTTTTAACACCAGTTTGTGTGTTTTTCAGCTTTTGGTGCGTATTGATAAGTAGCTTCGTGTTTTTGTGTGGTTTGGTAAAATGAGAGTAAGAGTAACAAATTTGTTTTTCTATGTTTCGTTGAAACAGATACATACAAATAATGATGGTTAACTATAAGTACTTTCGATGTTTTCCTTATTCTGGCCACATGAGCCAGTTTTTCTATCTTTTTAATTTTATTTAAATAAATAAAACAAATTTAGCTAAAAAAAACTAAAACTGCATTGTTGCTATATATATTTAAGTCAAATTTTAAATTAAAATTTAAATTATTAAAGAATATAAATTAAATATGTATATATTTTTTTATCTTAATTTTTGAGCTTAAGATAAAAAAAAAGTTTATTTTAAATTTATTTTACCAATTTTTAAACACTATAGCTATAATAAACTTTAAAAATTAAATTTTTGTTTAACTTACAACCCTTTATATTAACTATCTCGTTTATTTGTTGTATCAACAGTTATAAGAAAACATGCGTTATTTCTACCTTTGGCTTTATCTTCTGACCCCTCACCCACAATAATCACTCTTTGCAGTCCTCACCAAATATCAACCAGTGAATTTTTCTTATCTAAAATATAAAAAAATATATAAGCACTCACTGCTCGGAAGACATATCACTAAAAATTCGCCAATAAATCGATGATTGCCTGAATATCCCAAATGAAAATATTAAAGAAGCCGTTGAACATGCTTCTTTAACATACCGTCAGGTCAAATACAACCAAATTTTTTCTGTCGATGTTGAAGAGCTTTTATCTGAAAAAAAGAGAGCGCGAAGAGAATGGCAACAGCATAGATCGCCCCAAATTAAAACGAAGCTAAAAGAGTGAACAAATCGTTTAAAAAATTTGCTGGATGTACACAGAATTGCATCAATTAAGGATTATTTAGAAGGTCTAGACGCGGCTCCTCAAACAAATTATTCTCTATGGCGATCAGCCAATCGTCTCAAAAGACCCGAATTCGCAAAACCACCACTGCGAAATCTAAAAGGATCCTGGGCTAAAAATGATGAAGAAAAATGCGATCTGCTCGCAAGCCATTTAAGAAACGTGTTCACTCCCAATACATGCACTGACGTGAGGGAATTACTGCCTGTTGTTTCCAAACGTTCTATAGAAAAACGTTTCCGATATTCAGATGTGGTAGAATGATAAAAAAGATCCTGGCGTTGATTAAATAATCAACAAAATGGTCATTGAGCTACCTTTTACAGCAAAAAGAATAATTCTTTTTACTTTTAATGCCGTAATACGGCTTGAACATTTTCCACCTATATGGAAAGTTACCTTAGTAAAGATGATTCCTAAGCCTGTTAAAGATCCTTCGAAAGTGGAGTCTTATAGGCATATAAGTTTGTTACCAACTTTGTAAAAACTGTTTGAAAAGCTGCTTAAAAACAAGCTTACTCCGATCCTGAATAAAAACAACTGCATTCCAGATCACCAATTTGGTTTTAGAAGTCAACATAGCACAATAGAACAAACTCACAGACTGGTGCAGGCTATAAGAAAAACTTTCGAGGAAAAAAAGTACTGCTCCGCGATTTTTATAGACGTCTCTCAAGCTTTCGATAAAGTATGACACGAAGGCATGTTAAACAAACTAAACCTTCCAGCTAATATTTTCAACCAATAAGAAAATTACATAACCGGTCGACAATTTGTGATCAAAGAGGGAAACCAAATAAGTTGTTACCAACCAATAGGGGCTGGCGTACCTCAAGAGAGTATACTAGGTCCAATTTTGTACTTGCTTTACACGGCAGATATTACAACATACAGTTTTACGCACACGTCTACATTTGCTGTCGATACCACTTTTCTCAGTATTCTCAGTAGAGAAATGGGCAAAATTATGGGGAATAAAATTATTGAGCAAAAATGTACCCACGTTACGTTTACCTTATGCAAAGCAACGTGCTTTCCAATCCTTATTAACAACCATATGGTGCCTCAATGATTTGGACCGTCGCCTTACATGGAAGACACATATAGATACGAAGTTGACGCAAATGAAACTTAAAGCTACACAACTTTATTAGCTAATTGGCAGAAACTCTGTGCTTCGCCTTGATTGTAAACTTCTACTCTACAAGTCGATTTCGAAACCAATTTGGTGCTACGGTATACAATTATGAGGCACTGCTTACGTCTCTAACATAGAAAAAAAACAACGTCGTCAAAACAAAATCCTAAGAATGATAGCTGGGGCTCACTGGTATATTAAAAACAGCAACATCCAAAAGGATCTGAAAATTCCACTAGTTAAATGCGAAATCCTGATCTATGTGGAGTATTTAATCAAATTGGAAACACATCCAAATCCGCTCGCTCGAAACATCTTGCAACATGGTGGACACACTCGGCTGAAAAGAAGGGACACTATTGAACTTAGATGGAACCGTTTAAATTATTTTACTTTATAATGAGAACTTAAATTTTGGTTTGGTACTGACTGGACTAATATAAATTACTTAGTTTTAAAATTTGAATACTTATTTTTAGTTCGCATTAGCGAAGATTCAATAATAAAAATATGAGAAAATAAAATCTAAAACCATAAAACAATAAAATTTAACAAAGTGTTTTAAAAACATCTACCCTCCCGCCAGCTTAAAAAACAAATAAATTTTAATTAAAGCTAAAAGTTACTTGCTCTTTACTCAGTAGCTCAACATTTTTGTTATCAATTTTTTCCGCATCAATAAATGCTGGCTTTAAATGGTCGATATTTCAGAGTTCGCCTTATGAATTGTAAAATATTTAATAGTTTTTTAAGGACTTTATAAGGACCTTAATAATGGTAGCTCAATCCAGTTTTTCTATTTACCTTAACAAAAACATACGAACAGTCCATTAACTTTGGCGGAATGTAACTACCTATATAACTTTTTCCGTGATGAGATACAACGTTGCGGACTGAACAAAAATGTTTTCGTAGGTTTTGAAGCAAAAACTCATTAGTATTTTCTGAATGCTGGGAATGTAAAACTTATTCGCCAGGGATCCTTAAGGTTTGACCGAAAACCATCTCTGTTTACTAAATTGAAAAATAAGGAAGAAGTAAACTGCGATCAACCGTGATCCTTAATGGAATACTAAAATGCGAAATGTAGTTTTGAACAAAAACTCTAACTACAGTGTCAGATTTTTAAATGATAGGCTTCTGGACATTTTGTTGTTCTATAAATAATTGTTAAAATATATTTGTAACCCCTCAAAACTGGCAAAGGTCCTACGATATCCATATGAATATGTTTAAACCTACATTTTGGAATTTCGATTTCCGTATTTGGAGATTTAGTTTACCTAGTAATTTTTGACTTCTGGCCCTTAGTGCACTCCGAAACCCATAAATTTATGTCCTTATTCATATTTGGCCAAAAATATCTACTTTAAATAATTTTCTTAGTTGCACGTTGACCTGGATGAGAAAGACAGTGGATCTTTTCGAAAATAGCTCGTTGCAAAACTTTCGAAATATAAGGTCGAATCTCTTTCCCAGTAATTTTACACAAGACAACGAAATTGTGATTAAAAACCTTGTTCTCTTTAATATTGTATTTTAATTTAAATTCGTTATCTTTAATTCCAGTGGATATTTCGTGTTCCTGCTCTTTTATTAAAGTGTCAAAATTAATATGTCTGTCTGTTAACGAATCTATCTCAGACAATCTTGATAATGTATCAGCTGCAATATTGTCTTTACCACTTATATATCTGATGACGTTAGTAAACTGCGCAATGTATTCCATATGTCTCACTTTTTTTATGTTTTATTATTGAATCTTCGCTTAAGCGAACCAACAATGAGTATTTAAATCTTAAAACTAAGTAAATAATACTAGTCCAGTCCGCACCAGACTAAAATTAAGTTCTAACAACAAAATTAACTAATTTCAAAAGTTTCATCTAAGAGCAATAGTATCCCTTTTTTTTAGGCGGGTGTGCCCACTATGTTGCAGGATGCTTCGAGTGAGCGGATTCGGATGTGTTTCCAGCTTATTTAAACACTTGTCCACATAGTTAAGAATTTCACATTTTACTAGTGGAACTTTTAGATCCTTGTGGATGTTGCTGTTTTTAATATACCAAGGAGCACCAGTTATCATTCCCGTAATTTTGCTTTGACGCCGTTGTATTTTTTCTATGTAAGAGGAGGAAGCAGTGCCCCATAACTGTATACCGTTGCACCAAATTGGTTTTAAAATCGAGTTGTAGAGTAGAAGTTTACAATCCAGACGTAGCACAAGTTTCTACCAATAAGCCAGTGGATTTGAGCAGCTTTAAATTTCATTTAAATCAGCTTCGCATCTATATGAGGCTTCCATGTGAGGCGGCGATCTAGGTGAATACCAAGATATTTTCTCTCGGTTCGTTGAGGCACCATATGGTTGTTATTAGTAATTGGGGAGCACGTTTCTTTGCGTAAAGTAAAAGTTACGTGGTACATTTTTTTTCATTTATTTTTTCCCCCATGACTTTGCCCATTTCTCAACTTGGGATACGTGTTGCTGCAGTTGGTTCGATGCCTCTTTAGGGTCTTTATTAATACGCAGGAAAACAGTATCATCAGCAAATGTCGACGTGTGTGTAAAACTATTGGTTGGCATATCTGCTGTGTAAAGCAAGTACAGAATCGGACCTAGTATACTTCCTTAAGGCACACCAGCCCCTATTGGTTGAGAAGAATTTATTTGGTTTCCCTCATTGATTATAAATTTTCGTCCGGTTATTTTTTTTTTAGTAGGTTAAAAATATTAGCTGGAAGGTTTATCTTTGGTTTGTTTAACAGGCCTTCATGCCATACTTTGTCGAAAGCTGGTGAGACATCGATAAATAGTGCGGAGCAGTACTTCTCTTCCTCAAAGGCTTTTCTTATAACCTGTACCAACCTGAGAGTTTGTTCGATGGTACTATGTTGACTTCTAAAGCCCAATCGGTGATTTGGAATGCAGTTGTTGTCATTCAAGATCGGATTCAGCTTAGTTTTAAGCAATTTTAAGAACAATTTTGACATTGTGGGTAACAAACTAATAGGCGTATAAGACTCTACCTTCAAAATGATCTTTGCCAGGCTTAGGAATCATCTTTACTAAGGCCACTTTCTATATAGGCGGAAAATGTTCAAGCCGAATTATCGCATTAAAAATAAAAAGAATTATTCTTTTAGCTGTAAAAGGTAGCTCAAAAAGCATTTTGTTGCTTATTTTATCAACGCCAGGAGCATTTTTCCTATTTAGGTTAGCGATAGCCTCTACAACATCTGTAAATCGGAAATGTATTTCCAAAGGACGTCTGGCAACGACAGGCGGTAGTTCCCTTACGTCTGTGCATGTATTAGGGGTGAAAACGTTTTTTAAATGATTTGCAAACAGATCGGATTTTTCTTCGTCATTTCTAGCCCAGGATTCTCTCAGATTACGCAGTGGTAGTTTTGCGATAACGGGTCTTCTAAGACGTCTGGCTGATCACCATAGGGAATAATTTGTCTGAGGAGTCGCGTCTAGACCTTCTAGGTACTCTTTCAGTGATGCCATTCTGTGAACCTCCAGCAAGCTTCTTAATTGGTTTGTACATTCTTTCAGCTTAGTTTTAAGTTGGGGCGACCTATGTTTTTGCCATTCCCTGCAGGCTCTCCTTTTTTCAGATAAAAGTTTTCCCACATCGTCAGAAAAAATTTTGTTGTACCTAGTCTGACGATAGGTAGAAGACGCATGTTCAACGGCTTTTTGAATGTTTTCATTTAGGACGCTTTAGCGGTTGCTTCTCCGAGCAGTGGGTACTAATATATTTTTTATATTTTGACCAATTTACTTTTTTAGATAAGAAAAAAATCACTAGTTGCTATTTGTTGAGGAGTGCAAGTAGTGATTATTGTAGGTGAGTGGTCAGAAGATAATTCCAAGGAGGCTTGAGCCTCAATAAGCTCCGAGGAAATACGTTTTGCTACGCCAAAGTCGATTACGTCTGGAATTTTATTGTGTTCCGTAGGTCAGAAGATTTGTTGTCCAGTTGAAATAACATAAAGTAACATTTCAGACACGCCGTCATACAACACACGACCTCTGGGACTAATTAGGTGGGAGCCTCAGTACGTATGCTTGGCGTTTAAGTCTCCAGCAGCTATGAAGCGGGGACCTAAAGATTTGTAAAAACCGTTGTACTGATCCTTTGTTATGGAGAATCTCGGTGGACAATAAACTGACGAAATAACAGGATTATGGAAAAATTCATCAATGCAGACGGTTGTTGCTTGCATATAACATTCGGATAGGCCACCAGTCCATTGGTGTTTGATTCTCGATTTGTTTATTATAGCCGAGCCACCACATGATCTATCTCTGGGATCCTTCGAATCGTAAAAAGAATAGCCACTAATTTTAAAAGTGCTTCTAGATGTAATATGTGTCTCAGAAATCAACATCACATCGATTTTTCGGTTTATTAAAAAATACTCGAGCTCGTTTTTATGTTGGCAGATGCCGTTTGCGTTCCAGAAACCTACCCTGAGACAGTTCATGGCATTTCTTGCATCATGCCAGCCATTTGCGCCATGATCTGTGTAAATTGTTTGACCATATTGTCAATTACGGCTTCCAGGCGGCTAAAATTGGGACCGGTTGGTTCGTTTGTTGGCAATTTTTGTAGGGCTGTTGGTTGATTAGGCTTACTTGTGTTAGTCTGATTAGTCTTACTTGTGTTGGGCTGATTAGACTTTAATGCACTACCATAATAATTATGACTTGTTGTTGGTTTTGCTAAAGGGGGCATAGTAATACTTGGTACACTTGACTGCTGGGTAGGGGCAGAAATTATTTTAGGCTTAGATGAGCGCCTAAGTAGATCAAAAACCGGGCAACCTCTATTTTTATTTTTTACTTTATTTATTTATTATTGTTTTTATAACTATCACAACAAGAAATACATCTTATAAATTACAGTAATAGTGAGTAATTGGGCAGTCAAATTAAACTTGAATAAACAATTATGCATTACATTTTAAGTTAAAATTAGTTATACATTAAATAAATAACAAAAAAAATATAACAACACTTTTAAAATATTATTTAGGATTTAATCCTAATTTTCCTGTATATCCATAGGGTTTGTTGTTAGTTAAGTTTATCTATACGCATTTCATTGGTTCTTACACCAAATCATCAGTAGACTTCAACCCAAATTCTTAAAAAACTCATGAATATTATCTGTCTTTATATAATAACCTCATTAAACAAAATGAGAATTACTATAAGCAAACCAAAACGTTCAAGTTTTTTTAAGAATCCAACAAACCAATATTCGCTATTCGCTGTTTTGATTTCTTTTTCTCCTTTACATTTGAATAACCATTGGTTAGTACTAAATGTATTATAAGGGCTACGGAAACAAAACCTTGTTGTTTAACAACACTTTTAAAATATTATTTAGGATTTAATCCCAATTTGAATATACAGGAAAACTTCTCCATAGCTTTAGACAGAAAAGAAAGTATCGAAATCGGTCTAAAATTCTTATTATTCTTAAGGACAGGAATAATCTTGGCATCTTTCCACGCATCAGGAAAAACTAAATTCGTTAAAATAGTATTAAATATAAATGTTATAAACGGTAAGAGTTTAGGAATAACAAGCTTTAAAAATCTTGGATTTATGCCATCTAAGCCATCGGCATTCGACTTAACAAGCTTTGCAATACGTCTGCATAACTTACACATCTGAAAGAAAAAGAGTTTTCAATTCGCACAGTATTTAGTTTGGAATATTCGTTCACAGTTTGCCTTTCAACTTGAATATTAACGAATAAGTTGTTCAGCTTGTTAACGTCTAAATTACAGCTAGTAGTTGAGTTTCCACTTTTCCTTATACCTATTATACGAATTTTGTTCCACTTATCCTTACCATTGATAGCCAATGAAAATTTCCGTTTGTAGTAAGTGGACTTTGCAGCATTAATAGTTTTAACCACATCTTTCCTGGCAAACTATAGTTGGCCATGTGGGTTCCACCGCAATTGCTGCACTTCTACACCCTAGGATCATCTTTTGGATTGTCGCATTTGGGCATAGCATGCAGGTACCCACACACAACGCAAACAGAAGGCAACTTACAACAAGTTTTGGTGTGGCCATATTCTTGGCAGTTCAAGCACTGTGCAGGTCCAGGTGCTTCAACAACAACTCTACGATGCAAAATATATTTTAAATCATAAACAGGGTGGGTTTCACCTTACTTCAATGTTAAACCGCCAGGCTCAAGCTCCACTCGGAATAATGATTGGGAATGCCTTTCTGTGTTTCTAATGTTCGATACGGATTTGACTTTGAAGTCTTTGCTGCACAAACTGGCCTTTATATCTTCCGAGTCAATACCTTTTTTAACTATCTGAAGGTCTTTTGCGTGTTAAAGTTGGTGAGTATAGAAGTTTTTCTTAATTTTTTCGATTTCCGAAACCGTGGTGCGGTAAGCGTTTTCGTGATTTACCTGAATTTTTGTCTCATAAATGCTACCACGTTTTATGTTAGAGACATATAAGCTATTTTCACCTACTAATCCAACTAAAAGCCTAATAGGATCGTTGGAGTTTCTTTCTCTCAAATATATTGGAGGATGCTTGGGTGTATTCTTCTCGGAAACAGGGGTATCGTTCTCCTCCTGCAACATGGCGAAACGGTTCCGCGATGAGGTAGGATTTTCTTCATCTTTTGAAATTTTTGCTGGTTTGGTAACCTCTGTAGATTTCGGGCTTTAGCCCCTTTAAAGAACTGTAATATAGCGGTCCATCCTTACCTGAACCTTTGGAGCTTCTGAAGTAAGTGGGCTGGGACCGTCTTTAGCAAATAATGAGTATGGTACCTCGGTATTTTTTTACAATTTCTGAAAAGAGATTGGGCTAAAATTGCCCCTTGTTCAGTACACTTATATAAATTAGGCGCACTTGCACTTAAATTGTCTGTAATTATTTTCGGTTTTGCGTTCAAATAGTTTTATTATATTCAAGATCTCTGATGTTTTCATTGCCAACGCTTGAGCTGAACACAATGAAAGCATTTCGGCTATTAGGCCCACTGTCACGACGATTACTGCTACTCATTAACCGTTTGATTTTTTATTATTTAGTTTGTTGTTTTTTTTCTTTTCTCACTATTATGTGTATGTATATATATAAATTAGTTTGCCACTTATTACTAATATCACCTATTACCAATATTACACTCGCGTAGACACGTCCGTACACTATGAGATTAAGAATGCAAAAATAATAAAAATAAATAGAAGACCATTTGTTTGAAAAGTAAAAGGTGATAATTTCATAGAATCAAACCCCCCCCTACTTTGGTATCTTAGCCCATATTCTTTAAAGGTAGCCCTTATGTCAGCCTAACCTGTTCGAGTTTACCATTAATGGAAAGAAAAAACAGCTTATCAGTTCATCATCATAAAACGCGAACAACAATATTTTATTATTTTGATAAAAATTTAAAACAATCATTTTTAATGCAAAACCATCACAAAATTAAGGCAAAAAAATAAGCTATACAAAAAAAAAAATAAAATTTAACAAATTTAAAGGAAACTTGAAAATTAGAGTAGGGACCAACAATAACAGCTTATGTTTTAGTTGATTGTCAAAGAAAAATGTTTTTTCATTGGTTGGTTGGTTGGTTTTCATGGTAGTTTGCTACACGCAAACTGTCAAGAAAAGTCTAGATGACCCCGCTTTGACAACACCACACCACTCGATAGGTGATAGGTCCCCTTAAACCATGGTCCAAGCGAAAAATGGAGTACTAGATACACCCTGTCGCATTGATGTATCTCGACAGGTCTTTTAGCCCAATCTCAGATACATTCCCTAGGCTGTCCAGTATATGATGGCCCAGGAACTTGTGCATCTTCACAGCCAGAGCAGGGCATTCGCATAGAAGATGGAAAACCGATTCCTCATTTTCCCTATTCTTGCAGCTGCAAAAATGATCTGGAAACGTGAGGCCAAGTCGTTCTGCATGCCTTCCCAGCAACCAATGACCCGTTAGCACCGCCAGCCACTTCGAAATTTCCACTCGATTTCGTTTCATAAGTTGTGTAGTACGCCCAACATCGAAAGAGGGCCTGGCGACCCTACACGTATCCAACCCCCTCCATCTATTGTCAGCAGTGCACAGAAAAAATTTTAAGGTGCTGCTCTTAATAGTCTGCAACTGTATTCACATTGGAGATATTCAGAGAAAGAACCCAAACCAGAGTAATGTCAGACAGCTGCCTTAGCTTTGTCAATTCTATTCTACACTGACTGACCAATAGTGACGTGGTAGTGTATGATCTGAGTGACAGAAGCGCCGCCCAACTGTCAACAAAAATGCCAATATTCCCGCCGATATTTCTGTCCTGTAGTTGTTTTCAAGCCTTCCGAATGGCAAATTCTCGGACTGAAATACGCTGCATTCATCCGGAAGACGAAAACAAACATTCACGTTCAGCTCCTCCGAGAAGACCCCAGATTCAACTCCGCAGTCCAACTTAGAGCCGTCCGTAAAGACCCTAATGTCATAAGATTCCCCAAGGTTACCCCCATACCATTCACCCCTGGAGGGAATAAGAACTTCCAGGACGATTCCCAGATATTTCGCACTTTCGGATAGCGGGATCTCGCAGTTCTTTAACCGCCGGAGTCTGAAGCTTGGAACCTTGGTCTTCCTTGTGAACAGTATCAGTTCCGTCTTGCCCGGGCTTACTCCTAGACCACTGCCTGTAGCCCAGCTGCTGAGTAATCTTAGGGCATTGAACATGATATCACTAATCACATGCGGAAACATTCCTGATACTAATATCACGACATTGTCCGCATAAGCAACGACTTTTATTCCCTTACCATCCAGTACCTGGAGGATCTTGCAAACCACCATAAGCCATAACAAGGGCGAGATAACACCACCCTGGGGTGTACCTCTCTCCACTTGTTTTTACTCAGTGCTGTTACCTAGATTTGCTGTGACTATACGCGAGCTCAACATCGATACTATCCAGTTATTGATAAAATCCTCAACTCCTAGGCAAGTAAGTGGACGTTGAATTGCGAGCGTCGTCACGTTGTCGAAGGCCCCTTCTATATCCATAGTATACTGTCCATATTCAATGGATCTTTCTATCGTACTCACAGCCCCGTGCAGGGCTGTTTCCGTAGAGCGACCCCTCAGGTAGGCATGCTGACCCCTAGGTTGACAAGAACTGCCCTCCAGTCGTTGCCTCATATGGAAATCAAAGAGTCTTTCCAGAGTTTTAAACTGGAAGGATAAAAGACTTATTGTACGGAAGTCCTTTGCGTTCCCATGATCCCTCCTTCCGATCTTGGGAATGAAAACAACTCTGACCTTCCTCCATCCCCTCGGAACGTAACTGAGAGAGAGACAAGATGTAAATATCCTATGAAGCCACTGCATGATATGTCCCTTGGCACTTTGCAACATCCGAGGAAAAGTGCCATCAGGCCCGGATGACTTATATGGGGAGAAGCTATCAATCGCCCACGAATTTCTATCGTAAGTAATTATACCCTCATCAATATTGCATGGTGTCCTACTTTTGCACTCAACTTCTTCGACTACGTACCTATAGCCAGTGGGTGCTTATGAGAATATTAAGCGATTTCGCTGATGATTCTGACCAAGTGACATCCCCCCTCTTAATATAGGCCGGATTTGAGTGTCCACTGGCCAGAATTTTGCCCAATCTAGCAGAATCCCTGTTGCCATCCACCGCCCGCAGAAATCTCTCCATGATTTCTTCTTTGCGGTTGCTTATGCCCTTTTATATTGCCTCAGCTTATCCCGGTAAGGCTGCCATGATTTACTGACCTAACATTGATTAAAGGCTCTACACGAGTCCCTACGTAGTTTAGAAAGCTCCGAATTCCACCATGGAGGGAAGCTCTTCTTAACCTTAGTTATGGGGCAGGAAGTTTCGAAGGCCTTAACCATAGCCTTACTGAATTTTTCCTCCATGATCTCCAGACCATTAATCGAATTATCAATGACTGGCATTTTACCTAACTTCTGTTTCAGAATCCCATTAAACTTGAACCCGTCGGTTCTTCTCGGGTTGCGGAATTATATCCTTATTAACCTGTCCCGAAATCCAATATCGAAGAGAATCCAATTATGATCTAAAAAATACCTTTTTTTTGGATACTCTCCACCTATCCACTGATATCTTGAACCTGTCACTTATGAGTGTAATATCTAAAACCTCCTCCCACCCATTGTAGGTTTCCGAGCTTTGAAAAATGAATGTTGGTGTGGTACCAGAGTAACATATACTTAATCTATTTGAGTTAATGAAATTAAGGATAGACACACCCCGTTCATTGACCCCACTACTATCCTAGATTGTATGCTGGGCATTGGCATCACAGCCCAGAATGATGTTGACCGAAGGCCCGATCGAGGCCATGAGAGTGCTCACTTTCACCGGAGGGGCTGTGTTCCCATGTGCCATATAGCTCGAGGCAATCATAAAGCTTCTCTGCGGCAACTCGATCCTTGCAACTGTGAGGTCTGCTGAACTAAGCTGCGTACACAGAAAAATATTAAAGCATTTTTTTAGCAAGTAGACATGATCTAGGCTTACCATTTTCTTTTGCGTACAGTACATTTTATGCCAAGGACGGGAACCCTTTTACCTCTGAGTTTACCGTTTCTTCTCCCAAACATATTCCTAAAACATACCTACCCCCTCTCTCCACGCCCTAAGGGGGTTACCATACAAAATTTACAGAAAATGATATGGAAATGCCCACAACTTGTTCAAGTTGGCATTAGAGCAACAAAGTGTACCACCGACCCTTATTAGTTTGCCCTGCTAAACATATTCCTAGAATATACTTACCCCCTATCTCCACGCCCTAAGGGGGCTGCCATACAAAATTTACAAAAAATGATATGGAAATGCCCATAACTTCCTCAGAGTTGGCCTTAGAGCAATAATGTGCACGACCGACCTCCATTAGTTTGCCCTCCCAAACATATTCCTTGAATATACTTGCCCCATATCTCCACGCCCTAAGGAGGTTGCCATACAAAATTTACAAAAATGATATGAAAATGCCCGCAACTTCTTCAGAATTTGCCTTAGAGCAATAAAGTGTACGACCGACCCCCATTAGTTTGCCCTGCTAAACATATTCCTAGAATATACTTACCCCCTATCTCCCCCATACAAAACTTGTAAAAATTGGGATAAAAACCCCTACAACTTCCCCGTCACCCGTGGAGCGTAAAAAAAGGACACCGACCCCTTTTTAAAAATTAGAAATATATGATAAGAAAAAAATGGATAAAAATAAAAAAAGTTTGGGATTTCGAAAGGTCAATGTGAAGGGTGTACAATGAAGAGCTTTTTCTTCACCGGCAGCTATATAGAGCAATTCGAAATTGTTGAATTGTTATCTACATATATGGCACTGAAACTGTTCATTGGGCAGTGATTTTTACTTAAAAGAAATCGGGGCCGTGAAAAACGCGACAAGAAATAATAAGTGTGATGCTTATTCGAGTTCAAGATTAACAATAATTTCTTTATTTAAAAATTCTTTTCTTAAACCTAAACATTATGGACAAAAATATTTACATAAGTGCCACACTGTTGTTGTTTTATTTGTTTCTCACTTCCAATGCACCAACTCATTTATTTACTTACAAGTATGTATGCAAAAACAATACACATTGCATTCTTGTTGACAACAACAACATACCATATTAGTTAAAAGAATTTAAGCGAGAAACATATAATAAAACTAACGGTTAATTACCAAAATAAGTTACAGTGGTTTGTATGTACCAAAATTAAGACAAATTACAGTGGTAACAGTCAGCGAAAAAGCAAACAAATTTAAAACAATATAAATGAAAGTAAAAAAAGATTAATTATGAAACAAAAAATACTTTTATACTGTTTATGTTATGCGGTGACCTAACAAAGGGTATATAAGATTCGGCACAGCCGAATATAGCGCTCTTACTTGTTTTTTTTTTAACGAACACACAAACTCCATACAAAATAAGTATCAAATGAAAACTTGCAACGCTATTAAACATGTATGTATGTATGAATGTATGTATTAGACAGCTCCATAAACAGAGAAAAACTGTGTTTGAAGACGTTTGCTTTATTTTTTATGTTTAACTCGTTTGTGTTTATTGCCGACAAGTACCGATGAGTCAACAAGTATGAACAGCAAACACTAGCAAACATGTATGTCATGAACATGAATTCGACCGATTAGAAGTATTTATGATCATGAAGCTCGCAATCTTAGCCAAAATAGTAATGAACATCTTAAACAAACACTAAAGATCGGTGTATTTTAACAAAGTTCTAACACATTAAAAAAACGTAAAAGAAAAACAAAACAATTAACTTTTTATTTAAAAATATACATATTTCAGGAAAGTTTGCCCGAAAACTTAAACTAATAATGTGTTAATTGATTTATAGATGCATCCTAAAAAGTTAGTTAACAGATCTAGTAGAAAAATGCATAATTAAAAATTTTTTAACTAATATTTTTTTTATAAAAAATTCACCGCATATGTATGTATTGTTTTAGGTATGTATATCTATTTACATACGTAAATCAAATATTAAAACAAAATAAAGGCGAACAATTTATTACATACTAAAAATACAACGAAAAACAAAAACACAAAAACCATGTTAAACGCAATACGTTTTGTTCGGGTATTCGAACAGCTTGCTTCTGTTCAAACCAGCGATGCCAACTTAGCTACTTTAGAGCTAAATTTAGCTCTTTTTAATTGCTTCTAACTCGAAAATTTTCCCTTTAGCTCTTTTTTAAAAAAAGGAGCTAACACAGCTCTTTTCAACTGTGGAAACGGCACGTTTGGCACTTTTTGCATTTTATGGTAAATTTTTCTTTTTTTACCCTATTTTTTTGTCTTTGTGGCATTTACGGAACATACAAAACTGATTTATTTCACTTATTACAAAGCCTGACAAATAAAATCATTATACCGACAAATGACTTCGATTATATAGCTGCAGAATTTGAATCTTAAATAAATAACAACTGTTATCTAGGATAACTTTGAGAAAGAATGCGAAGATTCTAATATAACTGAATCAGAAAAACATATCGTTAAACGTAATTTAATACAGTTCATAAAAACTCTAATTTATGAAAATATGGCAAAGCTTCCAATAAATTTTAAGATGTTGAAATAAATTTCGGCATTTAGGGTAAAAAATGTTTTTTTGCAGGATTTAGAAAATACTTTATGTGTTATAAAAGAATTTGAAGATGATTTTAAAGAAATTGAAGAGCTGTAAAATTGATTAAAAAAATTTAAAATTGTACCAGGGGCAAAATTTAGATAGCACCGAATAATTTTGAATCGAATTGCATCATTGTTTGTCTTAAAATTTCTTCGTATCCATATTCTGCTGCTTCAGTGAAAAAAACATTCAGTGCTTTAATTTTTTTTTAAGAAGCCGCATGGCTTTGAATACGGTTAATAGTTTAATTCATATAATATATGGTTTACAAAGGTGTTTAAATTACGAGTTACCAGCAAGCGTATTTGTAAAAATAAATTCAATTGAAACATAAAAAATATCATATAAAAACAAATCTATGGCCGAAAGAAAAAATGTTACTCTTTTTGAAAATGATTGTTCTTTTTTGACTTAACTTATTTATATGTATGTAAATGTGTATGATCATATTGATAATGTTGATAAACATTTGTATCAATTGCTGCTGTAAAATAAGTTTATTTAATAAATACATTAATCGATTTAAAGCGGAAAAATCTTCAATTTTTAAATTTAGCTCCTTTTAGCTCTTTTTGACTACTCGGTTGGCTCTTTTTGTCTCTGAATTGTTGGCATCACTGGTTCAAACAATGTCTGCTGCTCATGAACAATCGAACAATTTCATTGAAACCAAACAGTGTTCATTGCGATTGCAACATAAACGAACATTTGATTGCTGATGTTAAGCTCGACCAAGCTTGTACTCAGTAAGGTTGTTTGTGTTCGATTTTGGCTGTTTGTTCATAGACACATGAACATGATTTTGTATGGAGTTGTTTATGCAGCAGCAGAGTGACCGCTCGTCGACTAAAGTTGCATTTTGCAACCTTTTTAAGGGCCTGCGACTTTTTGTGCGACTTCTTTATGCTGACACTATTTTGCCACTTTTTTAAATTTTTGCAACCTTTGCCCCTTTTTTGTTACGAAAGTAAAACAAATTCTAGCATATGCGCATACATAAACACATACCTTGCATATGTGGACATTTCTGTTATTGCCAAATTTCGCATTCCATAGTTTTTTGAAATTAAACATGCTGAAAGCTTTTGGCATACAGTGTGTTGTTTTAAAAATTATTTAAATAAGCCATTGTGACCAAATTTATATAAAATAGTTGCATATATTTTTACATTACCCCACATCAGCGCATGTGCTGAAACAATTTTTCCTAAGTCAGGGCTGGTTAAAAATAAATTGGCAAACAAATTAAAAGTTACGACCTGTAATTCAAGGATGTCAGCTTTACAGTTATTAAATACTGAACTAGAAGACTGTATTCCAGGTGATGAACTAAAACACAAGTACAGAAACGAATCTTCAAATAATATGAAAAAAAATTTAAAATATAGTGTATTATTACACTACATTCCTAGAGATAACAAACCAGTGGGTAGTTAAAATGTACATATGTATGTCTTTTACTTAGACTAGTTGTCTGTCTGTCCTTGTTTCAACCAAATTTAAAAAAACGATATTCCGATATTTAAAGAACAGTGCATTCGATTTTTCATAATTTTAAACTATATAAAAATTAATTTCTTTTTTTGCAATTTCAAATTTATTACTTTTTATGTGTCTTCGCACAAAAATTCGTTTTTAATAAATGTTTTCTTTTTGATACATTTCTTATTTTTAATTTATTTTGATCCAGTTTTTTTGTGTTGTTGAATTATTGATCTGTTTTTGTTTTTATTAATTGTAAAAACATTAATAGAAAGTTATATAAGGGCTTTCAAAAAAAGAGTGCAACTTTTTTTTCCAAAAGCGACTTTTTTATGCGACTTTTTTTCCTAAAACGACTATTTGTGCCACTTTTTCAAAATTCTCAGCGGTCACACTGTGCAGCAGTTTAGTATGTTTGTTTGTATGTATGTATGTATGTATGTATGTATGTATGTATGTATGTATGTATGTATGTATGTATGTATGTATGTATGTATGCATGTATGTATGTATGTATGTATGTATGTATGTATGTATGTATGTAAGTATGTATGTATGTATGTATGTATGTATGTATGTATGTATGTATGTATGTATGTATGTATGTATGTATGTATGTATAAATGTATGTATGTATGTATGTATGTATGTATGTATGTATGTATGTATGTATGTATGTATATATGTATATATGTATGTATGTATGTATGTATGTATGTATGCATGTATGTATGTATGTATGTATGTATGTATGTATTAATGTAACCATGTATGTATGTATGTATGTATGTATGTATGTATTAATGTAACCATGTATGTATGTATGTATGTATGTATGTATGTATGTATGTATGTATGTATGTATGTATGTATGTATGTATGTATGTATGTATGTATGAAGGTATGTGTGTATGAATGTATGTATGTATGTGTGTATGTATGTATGTATGTATGCAGAGTTGGGCAGAATACATGCTTTGCTGTATTTGAAATACAAAATACTTCTTCCGCTTGTATTTCAAATACCAAATACTTTCAAGTCGAGTATTTGAAATACAAAATACAGTATTTTAGTATCTTTTATTTGAAATACAAAATACATTTATAACAATCGGTAAAACATGAGTTTCCTTTTATGAACACCAGATTTTTCTACAGGTCCTGATGAACAAAGACTGGTGGAAAATTTAATTCTGCAAGGCACATTCAACCAGGTAATATTAAGAACCCAGCTGAATAAAATCAATTTGACATTTATACGAAATAAAAATAAATTTTATATGAAATTTTTAATTTTTCTGTTATTCTACCGTTCAAACAAAAAAGGAAATTCAGAGGGCGAATTTTTTGAATTCGCCTTGAGCTTACCTTGTTGAATGTGCCGTGGTTCTCTGTATGTGAAAAACAAATTAACTTAAAAGCAAAGTAAAGTAATATCAAGGCAAATTCAAAAATTTGCCCTCTGCATTTCTTTTGTATACGCTTTACATAGTGATAAGGGTATATATCAGTTTATCATTCCGTTTCTAGTTTCTTTATTATCCATTTGCGACCTCATAAAGTATATATATTCTGGATCCTTTTAGATAGCAAAGTTGATATAGCCATGTCCGTCTGTTGAAATCAAGTTTCCGGAGTCAAATAAAGTGATACGGACCAGTTATTGGTGTCAAACTTTTGCAAATACCTTGGAGACAATCGGGTTTTAAAACTAGCAAAATCGGTTTACTATTGACCGAGATATAAACGAAAACTCATAATAATCCATTTTTTTAGGACAAAATCCGTTCATATATCCCATCTCAGTAAATATAGTCATTCTTGTCACAAAATTTTTTTGGTTGGGGGCAGGAGAAGGTGTAGCTCCCACACAAATTAACAATTTGTATGTAATTTTCGATACGCTGTATCTCGGAAACTATAACAGCTATCGACTTCTAGTGTTCTACGAAAAGTAATTGTATGATAAGGCCTACACTTTGAAAAAAAACATTGTTTGGGTAGGGGCAGGGGAAGGGTTAGCTCCCATACAAATAAACACTTTTTTTTGGCATTTTCGAAACACTATGTCTCGGAAACTATAACAGCTATCGATTTCTAGTGTTCTACGAAATTAGATGATAAGACCTACATTTTTGGAAAAATTTGGGTAGGGGCAGGGGAGGGGGTAGCTCCCTTACATAGTTACAATTTTTATGAAATTTTCGATACGCTATATCGCGAAAGCTATAAGAGAAATCGACTTCAAATGGTCTGCAAAAAGTAATTGGACAATAAGGACTACACTTTGAAAAAAAAAATTGGGTTGTGACAGGGGTAAGGGTAGCTTCCATACGAATTAACAATTTTTACAAAATTTTCGATACGCTATATCTGGAAAACTATAACAGCTACTGACTTCTAGTGCTCTACGAATAGTATTTCGATGATAAGACCTACATTTAGGAAAAAAAGTTGGAGAGGAGAAGGGGGACTAGAAGATCCTATAAAAACCAACAATTTTTATTAACCTTTTAATACGAATAATGTCGAAAACTTTTAAAACTCTCGACCTCAAACCTTCTTCATCTACACAGAAAGAAAACTCGCTTTCTAAAATCAAGAATTTTATTTTTGAATTTATTTAAAATCTTTCTGGAAATTTTTAAGTTCGATCCGTACTTACATTTTCTTAGATCAAGCCTATTCGGATTGCTTCAACAAATCAAGCAGAAAAAGCTTGTCGTTTTAATATTTTATTTTACATTTGAAAACAAAGTGTCTCGGTGGTCTAGAGGTAACGCGCTTGTGCTGCAGTGCAGGAAGTCCCTGGTTCGAATCTCAGCTTCGGTAAGTACAAAAAATGAAATTTTTAAATTGTTAATTTTAAGTATATATAAAATAAAAAAAAATCTAAAATTCTTCTTCTATAATAAAGCTCCATAAGTCAAAAAATTGACATTTCATTTTCGAATTAATCCCGTTTACGGCTTAAATCAATCTAGTTTTTGGCTTACATCAAGTACGGTTCCGAACTTAAAACAATTCTTTTTGGCTTAATTGTGGCTAAAAATAAGAAATTCGTACTTGAAAAACTT
The DNA here is from genome assembly GCA_963583895.1 of Melanophora roralis. Taxonomy (NCBI): domain Eukaryota; kingdom Metazoa; phylum Arthropoda; class Insecta; order Diptera; family Rhinophoridae; genus Melanophora; species Melanophora roralis. The sequence goes on from OY757188.1 coordinate 52,142,182, forward strand.
TACTTGAATTAAGAAAAACCGTACTCACCGTACTTTTGACGTTAAAATTTTTTAAAGTTTTTCGATGGACTTTAAAACTGGCACAAGGTATTTTTATTATATTACTAGCTGACCCGGTGAACTTCGTACCACCTACCAATTATTGAATATATGGATTTTTTAAAAAGAGTACAAAGTTTATTTAGTCACATAGTTCATTGGAATATATTTATATAGAAAACGAAAATTCAAAAAGATTACAAAAATAAGGCGTTTCAGGTAAAAGCTGTTAAGGAAGCTATGTATTTTCGTGCATGGTTTATGTTTAGGTTAATTCCCTTTAGTGCTGTACCTTGTGATATACGAAACTTTTCGTTTTGTTATTAGGCGCAAGTACAAATAAAGCAGATGGTTTGCCCACACGTGAACAAACAACGTAAATTTGGCCATGAGAAAAACATGAATTTTCTAAATTAAGACCATAAATATTCAAGGACTGTCATTGAAAATGCAAGACGAATAGGAAATTGAAATCGCTTAAACTCAAAAGGCATATCGGTTGGTATCATCGGAATTCCCGGAATGAAAACCTCTTCACCTTTAAATTTTCCTCTAAGTATAATTGCGTGTATAACACGGACCATCAGTTTGGTAATTACCAAATGCGTTTTAATTGCAAAGTTTTGGTTGGTTTAAATTTCGAAGCACGATAACTACCGAGCCCACCTTCAGTTGTAAGTTGTGCGGGGGTAAGCCAGGCACATCCAAGGAGTTAAGAACTTCAGTTGGATAGTTGGTGGCTTCATCTTCGTTTGTTACACAATCAATAGATTTAAAAGAATGCAGAGTACCAACGATTTGATTCTGAACTATATAGTTTAAATCATCCACATCTATATTTTTCCCGTTAGCAATTATGTTGGGGAATACTTTCTGGATGAGCTATTCTTTTGACGATACAAAATTACAAACATTTTGAAGAAACGAAATCAGTCCGTTTGATTCGTCAACAGGAATACGGCTATTAGTGATAGTCAACAATTGGTTTGAGAAATCTTGAGGTGATAAATCGTTGAGCAATGTAACTTTCATGTTTTCTGTCAACTGCAGTATATTTGCAAAACGCCACAGTATTAAGGATTTAACGCAAGCACTTATTCGATCAGCAGCCGTCGATCTTGGAATGACTGGCAGTGTTTGGCGGAAATCACCAGGCAGTAAAATCGTTGCACCTCCAAAATATCTTGAGTCACTGCGCAGGTCCCTTAGTGTTCTTTTAAGAGCTTCTATTTCGCGTTTGTGTGCCATTGTGCATTCGCCCAAGATAATGATTTTACACGCTACTAAAACTTTGCACATGGCAGAGTTTTTCGCAATGTTACATGTCGGTTGCTCTATATTATGAAGGTTTAATGGCAATTTTAACGCTAAGTGAGCTGTGCGGCATCCTTCTTACAATGTGGCCGCTATTCCAGATGAAGCTACCGCTACAGCAATGTGTGATCTCGCACGAACAGTGGCTAAAATCAATGACATGACGAATGCCTTCCCAGTTCCACCGGGGGCATCAATTGCCTTCAAAATTATATCACAGACTTCCTTCTGTTGGAGGTTTAAGAGGGAAACATTGGTTTGAACTAATTGGTCCAACTCATGTCGATCTTATTCACGTTTACGCTTCAATTCTCGATTTAGTAGCTCATTTATTCCATGTTCTGGTGCTGGCAGTCCTAACCTGACTAACAAACTGCCGCAAATAAGGTAACACATGTCTTCAATTAAGAGCAAGGCCCGGTTATGCATCTTTTTTTTCTCCATATTATCATTATTGAATCTTCGCTAATGCGAACTAACAATATGTATTCAAATCTTAAAATTATGTAATTGATATTAGTCCAGTCAGTACCAGACCAAAATTTAAGTTCTAATAATAAGGTTATGCATCTTCGCATTGACTTGTTGAGATTCTCCGAAAATAAAATATTGAAAAAACTTGAAATGTTGTTTTTATTTACTGCATGTGGGTACCAATAGTTATATTGATATGTAGGGCTTGATTTTGTCATCTATTTGGGGTTGTTAGAAATGCTTTTCATCTGTGTAGGAGTTAGCAAATGATGTTTTTCTTTTGCCTTTGTTGTCCAATGGTTACTTGCTTCTTATACCTGTGTCCCTATGTACAAATGTGTGATTGTTGTTCTTGTTATGTCGTATTTGTTTGGTTGTGGCCGGAATGTTGCTTGTTGAATCAGGATTGATAGTTTTGAATAATAATAATGTTGTCCGAATTGTCTTTTGCTGTATTGTTTGAGTGAATCTTGTTTATTTGTAGATTTTTTATTTTTTTTGTATTAATAAATTGCAAATTGTATGCCTGTGCCTGTTTAGTGGTTGAAAATAAATAAAATGTGATGTAGATGTTGCCAGTAAGTAGTGAGTTAAATGTCAAATGTGTATATGGTAAAACAGTGTTCATTTAGTAGAAGTGGCAAAGTTATAGCCGGGTGGTTAATGCAGTGCTGTTTAAAAAACCGGTAAAATTTCTCTTAAGAGTAGTTTAATATAATTTGGCAAAACAACAATTTAAAGTTCAAATTGGTAATAATTACGCACTTTGGCTTAATGAAGTTTTACTTGGGTACCGCAAAGTTTTTTTTTATGTTAAGTTTTTGTTTGTAGAAAATTCAGTTAGATTGACGCAGAATTTTTAGGAAAGTTCCATTTTTTAAATTAAATTTCGATACAGTTTGATAGTGACTCTCAACAAATAAAGTGGTAAAGTAGCAAAATAATTTGTTTAAAAAAAGAAACTTAAGTACAGTAAGCGCAAATAAAAAAAAAAAGAAAAAAGGAGATATTTGAAAGTTATCCAAAGAATTTCCGGGTGAAGTGCGATTTTAAAAAAATTATATAAAAGGATAAAGCCTACCTTACGGGAGCCAAGGGTCAAACCGGCTGTTAAAGGGAACGCCTGGTTGTGCTTCAGTTCCTGTACTTGAAGAAATATTGCGGGAAAAAAAAATTCCGTAAGTAAGGTTTTAGTTCTTTTTGTTAAAACAAACAATTTTTTTTAAACGGAAATTAGCTATACGTTGATGCTAAGCAAATTTTTATATGTGTAGTGGTACGAGGTGTTCCTGCAAAAAGCACAAAGGGGGACTGAAAGGCAAAAAGGACCTCTTTAGAAGGCACACAGAGTGAAGAATTTAGTTGATCCTCAGCAGGAAAGTAATTGTGGGTAGATAAAACCAATCATACCGGAAATATAAAAAGGTAACAAAATATATTCAAGTTGGCAAGGCTAGGAATAGTCAGTGGTGCAAGAATCCGTTTAAGTCGAGCTACCGAAATTAAAGCTTAGAATCCACATCGTTGAGAGTAGAGCTAAGAACCGCAAAATAAAGATACAAATAGAAAAATAAAATAGATAAAACAACTAAATAGAGTAAAGTGGCATTAGGGTAGTGTTAAGTATCGTAGATTTAAATTGTGTAAAAGTTTTGTGTAAATTTTGTTATATGTATGTGAAGTTTGTGAAAGGGTCCAACTAATAGTTTTTAAATCAAAATAAAGAAAAGTAAGAAAATATTCCCAAAGGAAGTCGTACCTGAAATCTACATCCTTCAGAGAGCTCTTTTAGGGATAGTTAGAGGAGGTAAAAAGATAAAGATTTTAATTGGGGAGCAGATGTAAAGCTTCAAAGAAAGTATTAGTGATCCTTATATAGGTTAATTGTGTGTGTTTTTTTTGTTTTTGTTTGTGCTATTTTTGATAGGGATAGAATTGACAGAAAGTGAAAGAAGTTAAATAGGATATTTAAGATTTTTTTTTTTATATTTTATAATAACGTATATTAAGAAAATTATTCAGCAAATATTCTAAACTTTTCGCCAGGGAAAAGTTTCAGCAATATTTGCTGAGGTTGGTGTAAATACCAGAAAGAGGAAGTTTACTAGAAGAAATTTGAATATTTTCAAGAAAAAGATTTAGTTGTTTTTACCTGGCGCTACTTTGGTTACAAAAAAAAAAACCGTTCGTTTAATATTTGAAATATCAAGAGGAAAATATATGAAAGCATAAAACGAGAATAATAAATAATTTTTAACGATATTTTTTTTTATATATTTTCTTTTATAATTTAATTGATAATTTATTAATTGACTTTTAGACTTAAATGCATGTATTTATTATTTATATAAAAAAAAAAAAATAGCCACTTGATTAAGTTTTAATTTTGTTTAGATTTATAAGGAATTTGTTTTAAAATAAATGTCTTGAGAATATGTGTAAGAGTATGTGTTGCTAATTTGTTTGTACGAAGGATTTGCGCACAGTGGTTCAAAGAGGCTGAAATGTGAGTGAGAAAATTGTGTGGTGAAGTGTTGATAGCTAGCAACAAAAGGGTCATTTTTTTGTAAATATGGAAAAATTGACAATGGTAGGGTGGGTGACGCGGTAGGAGTAAGATCTTTCCTACATAAAATGTTGTTGTGTTCCATTAAAGATAAAATTGTTTTGCATTTGTTTAGTTGTTGATATGTATTTATTTTTTTTGTTGGAACGATGCTGTACGTGTGTGTATGCGGGTTGGGTTCCCACCAGAGAATGACATTGAGTACTCTAAAATAAGATAACTCGAATATTTACTTATTTTTTTCGGTTATTAAGTATAACTATACATGCACCGCACACAATATCCACTTATACATGCATAAGCTGGTACGGTTACATGTATACGCAATACTTTTTTTTTAACATACCTTAAACACATACCTTACAATCGAATATACATGTGCTAACACGCAATATCTATAAGTATTGAAAAGTAGCTACTGTATAAACTGTATACAGTAGCTAGTTTTAAAAAGACATTAAGTATAATGTAATGTAATGGTATACAGAAAAAAATCAAAAACATGTAAAGTGATTTATACTACGTTTCCATTATAAGCAAATTAAGTAATTTTGAGGAAATCATTTCGAAGTGTTTCCATTACGTTGTAAATAATTTTATGTTCGAATTCAATCTGACACATATATCAGGTGGCCTCGGTTATTCAGCTGAAACCGGTGTTTCGTTATTAAAATATCAAATTTTGTTTATGTTTATGTACTTGATTCTTTTTTACAAACAACAACTGTAGTTTTCTAAAAAAAGCTTAAAAGAAGGAAAAAGATTTTGTGAGTTTTTGTTATCTGTCTTGACATTCTTATGACAAATTAAGTTGTTTTTGTAGAACTGCTCCCACCTGATGCATGCTCCTTGCAGTCAGCTGTCATTTTTTCGCATTTGCTACTCACCAATAATGGATTCCCCAAAGTTGCATTTGTAAAAATAGCCTCCGCGCAGTGTTGCATAGACAAATTTCGAAATAATCTTGAGCAAATCAAGTCATTTGAGATGATTTGCTCATATGAAAAATATATGGAAAATCATGTAGCAAATTACTTAATTTGAGCAAATTAAATGATTTGGCGCAAATCACGTAGATGGAAACGTAGTATTACTCTGCTCTTTCATGTTTTGTAGAAAAACTAGCACTGATCAGGAATGGGAATATTTTCTTTTTCGTTTTTATATTAATATTTTTTTATTCTGTAAGCAAGCATATGTAATAAATACGTATAAATTTAAATAAAAATAGTTGGAATTTGAATGGCTTATCAAATATAAAAACTAACGTACTCTTTATAGAGCACGAAAGGCGAGACGTCTTGGACATTTTGTATATATTTGTATGTTATTGTAAAAAAAATTAATACAAAACGTTTAAGATGTTCGACTTTCGTGTTCAATAAATAGCACATATGTTGAGTACAAGAACATTAGGACAAAAAACTTTTAGCTTAGTTGGGAAAAGCAATAGAAATATATTATTATATAGTATGTTATATAGTATGTAAAGCTGGGATCCCATGATCGGTGCAAATGACCTGATATACATAAACGATTTTTATTTTGCGGCATTGGCATACATTTCAAAAATTGGAGCATTTTTTGGAGAGGTCACATTATTAGCGCATGTTGTGACAAAATTTTCAGCGCACGTCGATCGGTAGCAGGTAAATTCGTAAATAATAATTTTTTGTAAAAAATGTTTGATGGATTTTGATGCTTGGGGTTTCCAGCAATTAAAATGTCTACCTGCTTGCTATCTGTTTAGGTTCTGTGTACACATACATATGTACGTACTTATTCATAAATTACTGCATGAGTTTTCGGTGTTATTTCATATGCATATTTTTATATTTATTATTGTTCTTTATTACAAAAAGTAATTATGAGACATATTGACAACTTTATATATGCATGTTTCAAAAAGAAAACGGAAGAAAATAAATAAATACAAAAAGGACAGCTATACGCTTAATACAATATTTATAAAAGTAAGACACGAAACATTTTATGCAAAATAAAGAAACCCCTTGTAGTTTGTATGCCTTTAACTATCAAATAATTCAAAATAATTATGTGCGCTTTACACAACGCTCTTAAAGCCAAAATTTATTTAAACTTGAATTTGTAAGACCATACCCACCACAGTCTATATTAACCTATCCAGCCCTGCCTTTTATTAATAAAAATCTACTTCTCATCTTGAAGTGAGAGAATTGTAAATACATGTAGATGATCATGATACAAAGAACCAGATAGTTCCGTCGGCCTAGCTGATTAGTGCCGAAATGTCAAAATTAATGCTCTCCCTGCAACAAAAATTATTACTAGTCGTTTTTTTTCTATGAGCTTTTGTTTGTCAACTTGGTACTAATTTGTAGTTGTTGCAGGGACGAGATTACCTGATTAGTTGTATCATGTAGATGATATACAGGAACAGCGTTGTCAACCTTAGGTTTCAAAAATCGCCAAAATTGAGAAAATTACGTAGTTTTTAAATTTTGTCATTAAAATTATAACCTTTTATTAAATTTTATAAAAAATTATTTATTTGAGCCTTTGTTTTGCTTTCTTTTTCGATAATTAAATTAAATTATCAATTAAGCAAAAAAAAAAAAAATATTAAAAATTTTTTCAATAACCATTATATAAAAAATTATATTTTTTCAAATATACTAGTAAATTTTACTTCACAGTTGCCAATGTAATCCCAACTTTCTAAAAATGCACATCTTTAAATGTCCAGTTGATCTTTAGAATATTCTATTGTATTTTAAAGCTGACAGCGAAACTCATGTTCGGTTGGTAAATATGTCAAATCACACAACAGCACCAGTAAAAATTATAAATTTACCTCATTTACCATAAATACCAATCTTACTAGGCACTTTATCAACAAGAATGAAAACCGCTTATAACTGTTGAATTTTATATTATGATGCTATTAATATGAAAATTAGTATCTATGAATACGTTTTCTTTATCAGGAGCCAATTGTAAACCGAAAAGGTTTTGCATATGAAAAATTACCTTAAATACTTTAGTGTATTTTTTACTAATTTCAAAGCGCCTGATCAATTTGGAGCCTTGTTTACCTTTCAAAATCCCGTAACATTACAATTTTATAATAATTAGAAGTACTATAACATATAAAATCCAATAATAACTGTTTTTTAACGGTTGTTGGAATTCATAAGTTTTCTATATGTATGTATTAACTTATATACATTTTTTAGTTTAAAAATTAAAACAATTTTTTATTAGTACAACCTGTAAACTTTATTTAAATAGCGGGAATCCCGGGAAATTAATTTTTGATTTCCCGTTTCCCGAAAAGCAAAAAAGTCCGGGGAAAAAAACCCTAGAAATAAGTAAATACTTTTCAACGGTTTGAACTAAAACCTTTTATATTTACGTTATTTTTTTTACAAAAGTTAAAATACAGATAATTTAACAAAATTTTTTACAAAAATCAAATAAAGGATTTAAAACAACAAATATTTCGGTCAAAACAAGTTAAGTTTTGCTTTTAACAAATATAGTTTTTATATAAAAATTTTTAAAAGTTTTTTACAGAATTTATAAAATTAAAAGAAATTTTTTCTAGTACTAATTAATACAAAGAAGTTTATTTTTTTATTTTCTGTTAATTTTTTTCCAAAATGCCTGAACTGTAAGGAACGGATTTACTGTTTAATTTTTAATACAAAAATGTTATACTTTCTGTGTGAAATTCAGCCAATAGACATTTTTAATAAAAAAAAGTAAATTCTAAATTTTCTGCGTTTTTATATGTCGCGTTTTTTTCTACATTTTGGTGTGTTTTGAAATTTCAAAGTTGACAACGCTGGAAATATTATAAGAATATTTTCTCTCTGCACAATTATATGGTAACCAGGGATGCCACTATCATCAATTAAAAACAAGTTTTGTAAATTTTTTACATCTTTAAGACTTCTGCTTTTAAAGCCTGGGACTTGCTTTCTTAAACCTAAGTACCGGCCTTAAACTTGAAACACGAAATTGTAATTTATAAATTTTGATGCGAATTAATAATATTTATATGACATAGTAAATAATAAAATAAATTAATTAATTAGCAGCATAATGGCATACGCTTCGACTAAGTGACACGTTTCTTTAAGTACTTATGCCATCAAAAATGTATTTAAGAAACATATAAAAACTATTAAAAATTCAATACAAATTATTACATAAAAACATTTATTTAAATTAATAAATTACAAAACTTTATTAATATATGTATTAGAAAAATTGTTGTAAAAAATGGTTTTGTAAATTTTTGTCCGTTTTTGAGACAATTTGCCAGAAATATCATTTTTGTTGTGGCATCCCTGCTGGTAAATATAATTTTGCCTGCTGATGACTCAACCAAACATATATACATACACAAATAAATACATGCGGCCTAAACACAAGAAATAAATATGTATCTTACAAACAATTTGTATGTGTATGTATGTTTCGTTATACATTGGCTGTTTTTGTAACACAAGCATTATAATTGAGTTAAAATTGTGCATTGCTAATATATCAAAACAAATGAAAAATTGAAGCTCTCGATTGAATTATAAAACGGCTACTTTTTTTTATCTGTTTTCTAAGGGGTGTACATGATTATACATACGTACTTAATTCCAATTAGATATACACTGTACAGTATTGGGTATTTTCACGAAAATACTTTGATTTCGGTTACTTGTGTATACTTAAGCTGAAAGTGAAACGAATGTATGTACGCACTTATGCATGTTTTTTCAATAATACTCTATGAGCATCCGAAGTAACATCCGTTGTCAGTCTCTGGTTCCCACGCCGATGGAATGAGCTAGTCGAGGCGGCAGCACACTGTAAGGAACAAGATGAAGAACAGCAGAAGAGGTATCGTAACAATAAAATGGCGCCCAATTTGAAACCGTTAGGATTTGCGTCAGTAAAATGACGTCCAAAGAAATGTTGAACTAGGAATGATTTTGTAGTGGTTGTCAGCGTCCTAACATGACATTGATTTGTGTAGTTAGTTTGCGTTTGACTTAACGAAACTATAAGACATAATGTTATAATAAAAAGTTACAAACGGGGGAGTAAGTGATCGTCCTAACAAATTTATAAAAGTTAGTTTGCGTATCATAGAAAGATTGTAGTCGTCCTAACATAATACGAATGTGATTAGTTTGCGCGCTACAATTGTATGTTGTACAATAATGTCGCCTTAATCACAATTGTCCTAACATTGATTGAAAATGGTTAGTTGCATATGGTGATTAAGACAACATATAGAAAAGTTTATTTTGTTTGGGAATATAACAACAAATGGAACGACGTCAATGAATATCAACACTCGCCAACATATCGTACCTCAGAACGAAAACACTGTAGCGTAAACCTTCATTTATGTATGTTTGTATTGTTTGTGTTTGGAATTTATATTTTATGTATTTGAATTTATATTATAAATAAATACAAATTCATAATTGAATTTAAATTATTTTATATCAAAAAAAAAAAAAAAAAAAAAAAATCCGATATTTTTGTTATAAAATCTTATAGATAAAAATATATATATTTTTCTTTAGAAAATTTTGTAACATAAGAAATTGCAAAATACAAAATAAAAAAATTCTTAATAAAAATAATAGGCAATTATAATAAATATTTCTTGTGTAGTTATTGTGTAGTAGTATAAACAAGTAATTTTTCTAAGTTTTTTTATGCAGGCTCTTTTTTTGTTTATATTACGTGTTTGGTTGATTTGATTATATGTTTTTTTTTGCATGATAATTAATTGTTATACTTAAGGTTATTTAATTTATATTGTTTTAGAGATTCTGTTTTACTTATTACATATTATACTTTACATATTGCATTTCCACAAAATCTAAGTTATATTTTTATCCGAGGGTTAAACTTTGTTGATTTGAAATTAGTATATAAAGATTTCCACAATGCCGGTAGAAAGAACGCCACTTAGGGAAGAAAATATTACATTAGATGGAATAATTGATATGTCTCAGACTATTAACTTACCTAATAATCCATCAACGATAGGTCCTGGCCAAGCCAGTCGGATTACTCCAGGGCATAGTACAGGGGCCGTACCTAAGTCCACAAATCCCATAATTGGCATGAATCTTAATGTTCCACCACCATCTACCAGAGGTTTTAGCATAGGTCATAGTCCAAGGGCTTATGCCGGATTAATTCGCGATCTAGTCTCTGAGTCAAACAGGGACTACAGGGCTAAACTTGAAAGTCGCCTAGATAAGAAGATTCATAATTGTTTGAAAGAGGGTTTTTCAGAATTGGTTAGGGAGTTTAGAAAAATGAATACTGATAATGATAAGTCAGGGGATGCAAGTTCGATTACGAGCGATGAAAATTTGGTGAACATAGACCTTACAAAAGCTCCGAGGAAGAAAATCAATGAAAGTTTAGCAAATGACGCACAAAAGAAGCTAGATTTTGATAATCGATCGTTAATGAGTGGTCTAAACGAAGTAGAAAATTTGCAAAATAGTAGTGCACCGCGTAGAACACAAGACAGTCCACCTGCAAACGAAAGGCATTACCCGTATGGACAGTTAAGAGTGGACAAATGGGACGTTAGTTTTGATGGAAACAATGAGCACCTTTACGTGGAAGATTTCATTTTTCGTCTGGAATATTTGCAAAAATATCACTCATGTTCATGGAGGGAGTTAAAAGGAGAGTTTCATAAGCTACTTAAGGGAGAAGCTAAAGATTGGTATTGGGTTATGGTTCAAAGCAAACCGGTAGAATCTTGGGAAGAACTGAAGACAGTTTTAAGGCTGCAATATGGGTCGAATCGTAGCGAATATGAGCTGATGCGAGACTTTGAGGAACGTCGGCAGAAACCTGGAGAGTCAATTGACGAGTATTTCCAAACTATGAGGAAACTCAGATCTTGGTTAAAGATACCATTACCAGAATACGAAGTCATACGTATCATGAAGAGAAATTTGCGGATGAACATCTCACAAATTATATATCCAATGCAAATTTTTACTGTCGAGCATCTGAGAGATGAATGTAAGAATATAGAGCGCGATTATATAAAACCTCATACAGTAACAAGTAGACCAGAACCACCTAAATATAATTACCCAAGAAGGCGAATTGAAGAAATATCCCTGGATGCGGAAGAAGCTCAAGTCGAAGAAATTTACCCAAAGAAGAGTGACAAACAAAAATCAGTTACCATGAACGTGAACAAAATAGTATGCTGGAATTGTCGTGCTCCTGGACATACTTTTATGGAATGTACCATAATGCAAAGGAGCATTTTCTGTTACAAATGTGGACTGCCTGGAGTCGTCACACCTTCTTGCCCGAAATGTGCGGAAAACGCGATGCGGAGCGTGTCAATGACGGCGGAATCACGCTCCACGCAGACCAACGCCGGACAGTAGACATAAGCGTACAAACAGAGAATGAAAATTTTAATCAAAACAGATTACACGATAACGTTAGATTATTAAGAAAAACAGAAGCTGAAAAAGTCGTCAAGTATCCTGAAGCAAATAAGGAAGAATGTGTGAGAAAGTTAGAGGAAAGATTTAATAAAAAGCTGAATGATTACCGGAAAATAAAAGCAAAAATATTTGAACAGAACAGTGAATTAAGTAGATTAGCTAAAGTTAAAAAGACTAGAGGCAGATTTAAAAGCAAAAAGGAAGTATATAACAAATTACGAAAGTCAGTATTAAGATGTAGTGCGATTGAGGAGATTTTGAAAACAGATCCAAGGGCTTATGCTAAAATAAAACTAGGCGATACAGAAGTGGAAGGACTTTTAGACAGTGGGGCCTCGATAAGCCTATTAGGTAAAGATTCGATTGAATTAATAAATAAATTGGGTGTAGAATTAGAGTCCGTTTATACCAAGGTGAAAACAGCCGGGGGAAAAGGTTTTGATGTCCTAGGAAGATTCAAGATTCTGGTGAAGTATAATGGTCAAGAGGAAATCATAGAGTTTTTTGTGTGCCCCGATCTTTGTCAGCAAGCATATTTAGGCATAGATTTTTGGAAAAAGTTTACAATACCGCCAGATATTTTTAATACAGAAGAGATATCTCCAGAGGTACTCGCAGAAAAGTTTCCCTTGAAATTAGAAAAAGTTGAAAAACACGAATTGACAGACGAACAGAAAAAGAAATTGGAAAAGGTAAAAGGACAATTCCGAACTTTTGAGGAGCATGGGTTAGGCCGGACACAATTGGAGGTACACAAAATAGATTTATTTGAAGGCACAGAACCCGTCAAAGACAGACACTACCCAGTATCTCCAGCGGTGCAACAGTTAATATACGCGGAGGTAGACCAAATGTTAAAATTGGGAGTAATCGAAGAATGCCAAAGTCCATGGAGTAACCGTATCACGCTCTTCAGGAAACCTGAAAAGAACCGCCTGTGTTTGGATGCACGAAATCTTAACAAAAGAACAGTAAAAGATGCGTACCCCATTCAAAACATTGAAGGGATACTGAGCAGATTAGAGGAGACATATTTCATCAGTAGTGTGGAATTAAAATACGCCTTCTGGCAAATTGAATTGGAAGAAAAGTCTCGCAGCTACACTGCTTTTACAATACCAGGGCGTCCACTATACCAATACGTGGTAATGCCTTTTGGCTTATGCAACGCTGCTCAAAGATTATGCAGACTGATGGACAAAGTGATCCCACAAGAATTAAAGGCAAATGTCTTCGTTTACTTAGACGATCTACTTGTTATTTCATCAGACTTTGAAACCCATATGAGCGTATTAGCAAAAGTGGCCGATTGTCTTAATAAGGCGAATCTAACAATTGGTTTAAATAAATCCAAATTTTGTTTTAAAGAACTGCAGTATTTAGGTTTTATTGTCGGAGGTGGGTGCATGAAAACAGACCCAAAGAAAATTGAGGCAATAAAAGCGATACCCCTGCCTAAATCCGTTAGAGAGGTGAGAAGTTTTTTAGGCACGGCAGGCTGGTATCGGCACTTTATAAAGAACTTTTCAGCACTAACTACCCCGTTAACTGACCTGATAAAGAAAGGTGTCAAATTTGTTTTGAATAAGGAGGCAGTAGATAGCTTTAACATGCTCAAACGAGCATTAACAATAGCTCCTGTTCTAGCCCATCCAAATTTTAAGAAACGTTTTTATATTCAGTGCGATGCATCTAGTTATGGCGTAGGCGCAGTCTTGTACCAGGAAGATGAGGATGGCAATGAAAGACCTATTTCTTTTTATTCGCAAAAGTTAAACCCAGCACAAAGAAAATACAGCGTCACTGAAAAGGAATGTCTGGCAGCTGTTATGGCCATAAAAAGATTCAGGCCATATGTGGAACTTATGCCATTTAACGTGATTACAGACCACGCCAGTTTGAAGTGGATAATGTCACTGAAAGATTTGGATGGACGATTAGCTAGATGGGCCCTTAAATTGCAATCTTTTGACTTCGAAATTGAACACCGAAAAGGCTCAGAAAATATAGTAGCAGACACCCTATCGAGAGCCGTAGAGGAAATTCAGCCGGATATACAGAATTTGTTGGGATTTGATACGTTAGAGTTTGAGTCCGAGGAATACAAGGAATTAGTGGAAACAATCAACAACAATTCCAACAAATTAGTAGATATTAAAGTTATTAATGGTATTGTTTATAAAAGAAATAATTTTGCTTCAGAAGTAGATCATTGTGATGAATTTATATGGAAATTGTGGGTTCACAGTTCTCTTACAGATGCATTAATTAGGGACGCACATGACCCTGAAGATAAAGCTCATGGGGGGGTTAACAAGACATTACATCGCTTGCGAGTAAAATATTACTGGCCAAATATGTTGATACAGGTTCGAAACTTTGTAAGAAACTGTGTCGTTTGCAAGGAAACTGAATCGGTAAATGTGAACCTTATGCCCCAGATTGGCGCTGAAGTTGTTTCTTTTAGACCGTTTCAAAAGTTATGTATCGACTTTTTAGGTAAATATCCCCGATCGAAAAAAGGTAACACATATATATTTATTGTCATGGATCATATGACTAAATTTGTGTTCCTTAAGGCAATGAAGGAGGCGACTGCGGCCAAGGTGGTGGAATTTCTAGTTGATCACGTTTTTCACGAATTCGGAGTACCTGAAATCATACACTCCGACAATGGCAAACAATTCACCTCGAGAGAATTCTAAAAGATGATAGAAATGTATGAAATCAACCACATGAGGACTGCTGTTCACGCCCCGCAGTCAAACGCCTCTAAAAGAGTTAATCAGAGTGTATTAGCAGCAATTAGGGCATATATGGAAAACGACCACCGGGATTGGGACCTAAACTTACCTTCGATCGAAACTGCGTTACGTTCTGCAATACATACAGCCACAGGAGTAAGCCCGTTTTTTGCTCTCTATGGGTATAACATTTTTACGTGTGGGTCTGATTATAAATTAGCTAAGCAACTGAAAGCATTAGACGATAATGAAATACAAATGGAAAGGTCCGATAAGCAAAGACTTATTAGAGAGAAAATAAAAGAAAATTTACATAAGGCATATGAAAAGAGTTCATTGAGATTTAATAGAAAAGCTAAAGTAGTACGTTTCGTCCCGGGACAAGAAGTTTTTAAAAGAAATTTTATTTTAAGCGATTTTAAAAACAATATTAACGCCAAGTTTTGTAAAAAGTTCAGTAAATGTAGAATAAGGCGCGTCATTGGGAACAATATGTATGAAAGTGAAAATCTTACGGGTACACCAATGGGAATATACCATGCGAAGGATTTAAAACAATAAAGGGGTAACAAGCGGTTATAAAGGTCGAGTCATAAAAGTTTTTGTTACGTTTTTCCAATTTACTAAAGTGTGATGTTAAATTTTGAAATCTTACCTGTAAGGGGTGGGTTATCCTTTGGTGTCCGTAAAATTACAAAAAAAAAATTATTGGGAAGTAGTGCAATATTCACATGATGATATAGACAAATTAACCCTTATAGTGCAATAAATACTTTAAGTGCAATATTAGGTTAAGTTTTTTTGTGTTGTCATCTATGTTTGTTGATAATGTTACCAATTATTAAACACATTAGTACCTGAAGGTAAATTAAACGGAAACAAAGTACCTGCCTTATAATAAAAGTAATGGATATTTTTTTTGCCATGGCCTTGAATCTCACACTGTCTTCCCAGCGACTTGTCCAGGGAAACCAGAGTTTTGTTGAGATTCTCCGAAAATAAAATATTGAAAAAACTTGAAATGTTGTTTTTATTTACTGCATGTGGGTACCAATAGTTATATTGATATGTAGGGCTTGATTTTGTCATCTATTTGGGGTTGTTAGAAATGCTTTTCATCTGTGTAGGAGTTAGCAAATGATGTTTTTCTTTTGCCTTTGTTGTCCAATGGTTACTTGCTTCTTATACCTGTGTCCCTATGTACAAATGTGTGATTGTTGTTCTTGTTATGTCGTATTTGTTTGGTTGTGGCCGGAATGTTGCTTGTTGAATCAGGATTGATAGTTTTGAATAATAATAATGTTGTCCGAATTGTCTTTTGCTGTATTGTTTGAGTGAATCTTGTTTATTTGTAGATTTTTTATTTTTTTTGTATTAATAAATTGCAAATTGTATGCCTGTGCCTGTTTAGTGGTTGAAAATAAATAAAATGTGATGCAGATGTTGCCAGTAAGTAGTGAGTTAAATGTCAAATGTGTTATATGGTAAAACAGTGTTCATTTAGTAGAAGTGGCAAAGTTATAGCCGGGTGGTTAATGCAGTGCTGTTTAAAAAACCGGTAAAATTTCTCTTAAGAGTAGTTTAATATAATTTGGCAAAACAACAATTTAAAGTTCAAATTGGTAATAATTACGCACTTTGGCTTAATGAAGTTTTACTTGGGTACCGCAAAGTTTTTTTTATGTTAAGTTTTTGTTTGTAGAAAATTCAATTAGATTGACGCAGAATTTTTAGGAAAGTTCCATTTTTTAAATTAAATTTCGATACAGTTTGATAGTGACTCTCAACAAATAAAGTGGTAAAGTAGCAAAATAATTTGTTTAAAAAAAGAAACTTAAGTACAGTAAGCGCAAATAAAAAAAAAAGAAAAAAGGAGATATTTGAAAGTTATCCAAAGAATTTCCGGGTGAAGTGCGATTTTAAAAAAATTATATAAAAGGATAAAGCCTACCTTACGGGAGCCAAGGGTCAAACCGGCTGTTAAAGGGAACGCCTGGTTGTGCTTCAGTTCCTGTACTTGAAGAAATATTGCGGGAAAAAAAAATTCCGTAAGTAAGGTTTTAGTTCTTTTTGTTAAAACAAACAATTTTTTTTAAACGGAAATTAGCTATACGTTGATGCTAAGCAAATTTTTATATGTGTAGTGGTACGAGGTGTTCCTGCAAAAAGCACAAAGGGGGACTGAAAGGCAAAAAGGACCTCTTTAGAAGGCACACAGAGTGAAGAATTTAGTTGATCCTCAGCAGGAAAGTAATTGTGGGTAGATAAAACCAATCATACCGGAAATATAAAAAGGTAGCAAAATATATTCAAGTTGGCAAGGCTAGGAATAGTCAGTGGTGCAAGAATCCGTTTAAGTCGAGCTACCGAAATTAAAGCTTAGAATCCACATCGTTGAGAGTAGAGCTAAGAACCGCAAAATAAAGATACAAATAGAAAAATAAAATAGATAAAACAACTAAATAGAGTAAATTGGCATTAGGGTAGTGTTAAGTATCGTAGATTTAAATTGTGTAAAAGTTTTGTGTAAATTTTGTTATATGTATGTGAAGTTTGTGAAAGGGTCCAACTAATAGTTTTTAAATCAAAATAAAGAAAAGTAAGAAAATATTCTCAAAGAAAGTCGTACCTGAAATCTACATCCTTCAGAGAGCTCTTTTAGGGATAGTTAGAGGAGGTAAAAAGATAAAGATTTTAATTGGGGAGCAGATGTAAAGCTTCAAAGAAAGTATTAGTGATCCTTATATAGGTTAATTGTGTGTGTTTTTTTTGTTTTTGTTTGTGCTATTTTTGATAGGGATAGAATTGACAGAAAGTGAAAGAAGTTAAATAGGATATTTAAGATTTTTTTTTTTTATATTTTATAATAACGTATATTAAGAAAATTATTCAGCAAATATTCTAAACTTTTCGCCAGGGAAAAGTTTCAGCAATATTTGCTGAGGTTGGTGTAAATACCAGAAAGAGGAAGTTTACAAGAAGAAATTTGAATATTTTCAAGAAAAAGATTTAGTTGTTTTTACCTGGCGCTACTTTGGTTACAAAAAAAACCGTTCGTTTAATATTTGAAATATCAAGAGGAAAATATATGAAAGCATAAAACGAGAATAATAAATAATTTTTAACGATATTTTTTTTTATATATTTTCTTTTATAATTTAATTGATAATTTATTAATTGACTTTTAGACTTAAATGCATGTATTTATTATTTATATAAAAAAAAAAAAATAGCCACTTGATTAAGTTTTAATTTTGTTTAGATTTATAAGGAATTTGTTTTAAAATAAATGTCTTGAGAATATGTGTAAGAGTATGTGTTGCTAATTTGTTTGTACGAAGGATTTGCGCACAGTGGTTCAAAGAGGCTGAAATGTGAGTGAGAAAATTGTGTGGTGAAGTGTTGATAGCTAGCAACAAAAGGGTCATTTTTTTGTAAATATGGAAAAATTGACAATGGTAGGGTGGGTGACGCGGTAGGAGTAAGATCTTTCCTACATAAAATGTTGTTGTGTTCCATTAAAGATAAAATTGTTTTGCATTTGTTTAGTTGTTGATATGTATTTATTTTTTTTGTTGGAACGATGCTGTACGTGTGTGTATGCGGGTTGGGTTCCCACCAGAGAATGACATTGAGTACTCTAAAATAAGATAACTCGAATATTTACTTATTTTTTTCGGTTATTAAGTATAACTATACATGCACCGCACACAATATCCACTTATACATGCATAAGCTGGTACGGTTACATGTATACGCAATACTTTTTTTTTAACATACCTTAAACACATACCTTACAATCGAATATACATGTGCTAACACGCAATATCTATAAGTATTGAAAAGTAGCTACTGTATAAACTGTATACAGTAGCTAGTTTTAAAAAGACATTAAGTATAATGTAATGTAATGGTATACAGAAAAAAATCAAAAACATGTAAAGTGATTTATACTACGTTTCCATTATAAGCAAATTAAGTAATTTTGAGGAAATCATTTCGAAGTGTTTCCATTACGTTGTAAATAATTTTATGTTCGAATTCAATCTGACACATATATCAGGTGGCCTCGGTTATTCAGCTGAAACCGGTGTTTCGTTATTAAAATATCAAATTTTGTTTATGTTTATGTACTTGATTCTTTTTTACAAACAACAACTGTAGTTTTCTAAAAAAAGCTTAAAAGAAGGAAAAAGATTTTGTGAGTTTTTGTTATCTGTCTTGACATTCTTATGACAAATTAAGTTGTTTTTGTAGAACTGCTCCCACCTGATGCATGCTCCTTGCAGTCAGCTGTCATTTTTTCGCATTTGCTACTCACCAATAATGGATTCCCCAAAGTTGCATTTGTAAAAATAGCCTCCGCGCAGTGTTGCATAGACAAATTTCGAAATAATCTTGAGCAAATCAAGTCATTTGAGATGATTTGCTCATATGAAAAATATATGGAAAATCATGTAGCAAATTACTTAATTTGAGCAAATTAAATGATTTGGCGCAAATCACGTAGATGGAAACGTAGTATTACTCTGCTCTTTCATGTTTTGTAGAAAAACTAGCACTGATCAGGAATGGGAATATTTTCTTTTTCGTTTTTATATTAATATTTTTTTATTCTGTAAGCAAGCATATGTAATAAATACGTATAAATTTAAATAAAAATAGTTGGAATTTGAATGGCTTATCAAATATAAAAACTAACGTACTCTTTATAGAGCACGAAAGGCGAGACGTCTTGGACATTTTGTATATATTTGTATGTTATTGTAAAAAAAATTAATACAAAACGTTTAAGATGTTCGACTTTCGTGTTCAATAAATAGCACATATGTTGAGTACAAGAACATTAGGACAAAAAACTTTTAGCTTAGTTGGGAAAAGCAATAGAAATATATTATTATATAGTATGTTATATAGTATGTAAAGCTGGGATCCCATGATCGGTGCAAATGACCTGATATACATAAACGATTTTTATTTTGCGGCATTGGCATACATTTCAAAAATTGGAGCATTTTTTGGAGAGGTCACATTATTAGCGCATGTTGTGACAAAATTTTCAGCGCACGTCGATCGGTAGCAGGTAAATTCGTAAATAATAATTTTTTGTAAAAAATGTTTGATGGATTTTGATGCTTGGGGTTTCCAGCAATTAAAATGTCTACCTGCTTGCTATCTGTTTAGGTTCTGTGTACACATACATATGTACGTACTTATTCATAAATTACTGCATGAGTTTTCGGTGTTATTTCATATGCATATTTTTATATTTATTATTGTTCTTTATTACAAAAAGTAATTATGAGACATATTGACAACTTTATATATGCATGTTTCAAAAAGAAAACGGAAGAAAATAAATAAATACAAAAAGGACAGCTATACGCTTAATACAATATTTATAAAAGTAAGACACGAAACATTTTATGCAAAATAAAGAAACCCCTTGTAGTTTGTATGCCTTTAACTCTCAAATAATTCAAAATAATTATGTGCGCTTTACACAACGCTCTTAAAGCCAAAATTTATTTAAACTTGAATTTGTAAGACCATACCCACCACAGTCTATATTAACCTATCCAGCCCTGCCTTTTATTAATAAAAATCTACTTCTCATCTTGAAGTGAGAGAATTGTAAATACATGTAGATGATCATGATACAAAGAACCAGATAGTTCCGTCGGCCTAGCTGATTAGTGCCGAAATGTCAAAATTAATGCTCTCCCTGCAACAAAAATTATTACTAGTCGTTTTTTTTCTATGAGCTTTTGTTTGTCAACTTGGTACTAATTTGTAGTTGTTGCAGGGACGAGATTACCTGATTAGTTGTATCATGTAGATGATATACAGGAACAGCGTTGTCAACCTTAGGTTTCAAAAATCGCCAAAATTGAGAAAATTACGTAGTTTTTAAATTTTGTCATTAAAATTATAACCTTTTATTAAATTTTATAAAAAATTATTTATTTGAGCCTTTGTTTTGCTTTCTTTTTCGATAATTAAATTAAATTATCAATTAAGCAAAAAAAAAAAAAATATTAAAAATTTTTTCAATAACCATTATATAAAAAATTATATTTTTTCAAATATACTAGTAAATTTTACTTCACAGTTGCCAATGTAATCCCAACTTTCTAAAAATGCACATCTTTAAATGTCCAGTTGATCTTTAGAATATTCTATTGTATTTTAAAGCTGACAGCGAAACTCATGTTCGGTTGGTAAATATGTCAAATCACACAACAGCACCAGTAAAAATTATAAATTTACCTCATTTACCATAAATACCAATCTTACTAGGCACTTTATCAACAAGAATGAAAACCGCTTATAACTGTTGAATTTTATATTATGATGCTATTAATATGAAAATTAGTATCTATGAATACGTTTTCTTTATCAGGAGCCAATTGTAAACCGAAAAGGTTTTGCATATGAAAAATTACCTTAAATACTTTAGTGTATTTTTTACTAATTTCAAAGCGCCTGATCAATTTGGAGCCTTGTTTACCTTTCAAAATCCCGTAACATTACAATTTTATAATAATTAGAAGTACTATAACATATAAAATCCAATAATAACTGTTTTTTAACGGTTGTTGGAATTCATAAGTTTTCTATATGTATGTATTAACTTATATACATTTTTTAGTTTAAAAATTAAAACAATTTTTTATTAGTACAACCTGTAAACTTTATTTAAATAGCGGGAATCCCGGGAAATTAATTTTTGATTTCCCGTTTCCCGAAAAGCAAAAAAGTCCGGGGAAAAAAACCCTGGAAATAAGTAAATACTTTTCAACGGTTTGAACTAAAACCTTTTATATTTACGTTATTTTTTTTACAAAAGTTAAAATACAGATAATTTAACAAAATTTTTTACAAAAATCAAATAAAGGATTTAAAACAACAAATATTTCGGTCAAAACAAGTTAAGTTTTGCTTTTAACAAATATAGTTTTTATATAAAAATTTTTAAAAGTTTTTTACAGAATTTATAAAATTAAAAGAAATTTTTTCTAGTACTAATTAATACAAAGAAGTTTATTTTTTTATTTTCTGTTAATTTTTTTCCAAAATGCCTGAACTGTAAGGAACGGATTTACTGTTTAATTTTTAATACAAAAATGTTATACTTTCTGTGTGAAATTCAGCCAATAGACATTTTTAATAAAAAAAAGTAAATTCTAAATTTTCTGCGTTTTTATATGTCGCGTTTTTTTCTACATTTTGGTGTGTTTTGAAATTTCAAAGTTGACAACGCTGGAAATATTATAAGAATATTTTCTCTCTGCACAATTATATGGTAACCAGGGATGCCACTATCATCAATTAAAAACAAGTTTTGTAAATTTTTTACATCTTTAAGACTTCTGCTTTTAAAGCCTGGGACTTGCTTTCTTAAACCTAAGTACCGGCCTTAAACTTGAAACACGAAATTGTAATTTATAAATTTTGATGCGAATTAATAATATTTATATGACATAGTAAATAATAAAATAAATTAATTAATTAGCAGCATAATGGCATACGCTTCGACTAAGTGACACGTTTCTTTAAGTACTTATGCCATCAAAAATGTATTTAAGAAACATATAAAAACTATTAAAAATTCAATACAAATTATTACATAAAAACATTTATTTAAATTAATAAATTACAAAACTTTATTAATATATTAGAAAAATTGTTGTAAAAAATGGTTTTGTAAATTTTTGTCCGTTTTTGAGACAATTTGCCAGAAATATCATTTTTGTTGTGGCATCCCTGCTGGTAAATATAATTTTGCCTGCTGATGACTCAACCAAACATATATACATACACAAATAAATACATGCGGCCTAAACACAAGAAATAAATATGTATCTTACAAACAATTTGTATGTGTATGTATGTTTCGTTATACATTGGCTGTTTTTGTAACACAAGCATTATAATTGAGTTAAAATTGTGCATTGCTAATATATCAAAACAAATGAAAAATTGAAGCTCTCGATTGAATTATAAAACGGCTACTTTTTTTTATCTGTTTTCTAAGGGGTGTACATGATTATACATACGTACTTAATTCCAATTAGATATACACTGTACAGTATTGGGTATTTTCACGAAAATACTTTGATTTCGGTTACTTGTGTATACTTAAGCTGAAAGTGAAACGAATGTATGTACGCACTTATGCATGTTTTTTCAATAATACTCTATGAGCATCCGAAGTAACATCCGTTGTCAGTCTCTGGTTCCCACGCCGATGGAATGAGCTAGTCGAGGCGGCAGCACACTGTAAGGAACAAGATGAAGAACAGCAGAAGAGGTATCGTAACAATAAAATGGCGCCCAATTTGAAACCGTTAGGATTTGCGTCAGTAAAATGACGTCCAAAGAAATGTTGAACTAGGAATGATTTTGTAGTGGTTGTCAGCGTCCTAAGATGACATTGATTTGTGTAGTTAGTTTGCGTTTGACTTAACGAAACTATAAGACATAATGTTATAATAAAAAGTTACAAACGGGGGAGTAAGTGATCGTCCTAACAAATTTATAAAAGTTAGTTTGCGTATCATAGAAAGATTGTAGTCGTCCTAACATAATACGAATGTGATTAGTTTGCGCGCTACAATTGTATGTTGTACAATAATGTCGCCTTAATCACAATTGTCCTAACATTGATTGAAAATGGTTAGTTGCATATGGTGATTAAGACAACATATAGAAAAGTTTATTTTGTTTGGGAATATAACAACAAATGGAACGACGTCAATGAATATCAACACTCGCCAACATATCGTACCTCAGAACGAAAACACTGTAGCGTAAACCTTCATTTATGTATGTTTGTATTGTTTGTGTTTGGAATTTATATTTTATGTATTTGAATTTATATTATAAATAAATACAAATTCATAATTGAATTTAAATTATTTTATATCAAAAAAAAAAAAAAAAAAAAAAATCCGATATTTTTGTTATAAAATCTTATAGATAAAAATATATATATTTTTCTTTAGAAAATTTTGTAACATAAGAAATTGCAAAATACAAAATAAAAAAATTCTTAATAAAAATAATAGGCAATTATAATAAATATTTCTTGTGTAGTTATTGTGTAGTAGTATAAACAAGTAATTTTTCTAAGTTTTTTTATGCAGGCTCTTTTTTTGTTTATATTACGTGTTTGGTTGATTTGATTATATGTTTTTTTTTGCATGATAATTAATTGTTATACTTAAGGTTATTTAATTTATATTGTTTTAGAGATTCTGTTTTACTTATTACATATTATACTTTACATATTGCATTTCCACAAAATCTAAGTTATATTTTTATCCGAGGGTTAAACTTTGTTGATTTGAAATTAGTATATAAAGATTTCCACAATGCCGGTAGAAAGAACGCCACTTAGGGAAGAAAATATTACATTAGATGGAATAATTGATATGTCTCAGACTATTAACTTACCTAATAATCCATCAACGATAGGTCCTGGCCAAGCCAGTCGGATTACTCCAGGGCATAGTACAGGGGCCGTACCTAAGTCCACAAATCCCATAATTGGCATGAATCTTAATGTTCCACCACCATCTACCAGAGGTTTTAGCATAGGTCATAGTCCAAGGGCTTATGCCGGATTAATTCGCGATCTAGTCTCTGAGTCAAACAGGGACTACAGGGCTAAACTTGAAAGTCGCCTAGATAAGAAGATTCATAATTGTTTGAAAGAGGGTTTTTCAGAATTGGTTAGGGAGTTTAGAAAAATGAATACTGATAATGATAAGTCAGGGGATGCAAGTTCGATTACGAGCGATGAAAATTTGGTGAACATAGACCTTACAAAAGCTCCGAGGAAGAAAATCAATGAAAGTTTAGCAAATGACGCACAAAAGAAGCTAGATTTTGATAATCGATCGTTAATGAGTGGTCTAAACGAAGTAGAAAATTTGCAAAATAGTAGTGCACCGCGTAGAACACAAGACAGTCCACCTGCAAACGAAAGGCATTACCCGTATGGACAGTTAAGAGTGGACAAATGGGACGTTAGTTTTGATGGAAACAATGAGCACCTTTACGTGGAAGATTTCATTTTTCGTCTGGAATATTTGCAAAAATATCACTCATGTTCATGGAGGGAGTTAAAAGGAGAGTTTCATAAGCTACTTAAGGGAGAAGCTAAAGATTGGTATTGGGTTATGGTTCAAAGCAAACCGGTAGAATCTTGGGAAGAACTGAAGACAGTTTTAAGGCTGCAATATGGGTCGAATCGTAGCGAATATGAGCTGATGCGAGACTTTGAGGAACGTCGGCAGAAACCTGGAGAGTCAATTGACGAGTATTTCCAAACTATGAGGAAACTCAGATCTTGGTTAAAGATACCATTACCAGAATACGAAGTCATACGTATCATGAAGAGAAATTTGCGGATGAACATCTCACAAATTATATATCCAATGCAAATTTTTACTGTCGAGCATCTGAGAGATGAATGTAAGAATATAGAGCGCGATTATATAAAACCTCATACAGTAACAAGTAGACCAGAACCACCTAAATATAATTACCCAAGAAGGCGAATTGAAGAAATATCCCTGGATGCGGAAGAAGCTCAAGTCGAAGAAATTTACCCAAAGAAGAGTGACAAACAAAAATCAGTTACCATGAACGTGAACAAAATAGTATGCTGGAATTGTCGTGCTCCTGGACATACTTTTATGGAATGTACCATAATGCAAAGGAGCATTTTCTGTTACAAATGTGGACTGCCTGGAGTCGTCACACCTTCTTGCCCGAAATGTGCGGAAAACGCGATGCGGAGCGTGTCAATGACGGCGGAATCACGCTCCACGCAGACCAACGCCGGACAGTAGACATAAGCGTACAAACAGAGAATGAAAATTTTAATCAAAACAGATTACACGATAACGTTAGATTATTAAGAAAAACAGAAGCTGAAAAAGTCGTCAAGTATCCTGAAGCAAATAAGGAAGAATGTGTGAGAAAGTTAGAGGAAAGATTTAATAAAAAGCTGAATGATTACCGGAAAATAAAAGCAAAAATATTTGAACAGAACAGTGAATTAAGTAGATTAGCTAAAGTTAAAAAGACTAGAGGCAGATTTAAAAGCAAAAAGGAAGTATATAACAAATTACGAAAGTCAGTATTAAGATGTAGTGCGATTGAGGAGATTTTGAAAACAGATCCAAGGGCTTATGCTAAAATAAAACTAGGCGATACAGAAGTGGAAGGACTTTTAGACAGTGGGGCCTCGATAAGCCTATTAGGTAAAGATTCGATTGAATTAATAAATAAATTGGGTGTAGAATTAGAGTCCGTTTATACCAAGGTGAAAACAGCCGGGGGAAAAGGTTTTGATGTCCTAGGAAGATTCAAGATTCTGGTGAAGTATAATGGTCAAGAGGAAATCATAGAGTTTTTTGTGTGCCCCGATCTTTGTCAGCAAGCATATTTAGGCATAGATTTTTGGAAAAAGTTTACAATACCGCCAGATATTTTTAATACAGAAGAGATATCTCCAGAGGTACTCGCAGAAAAGTTTCCCTTGAAATTAGAAAAAGTTGAAAAACACGAATTGACAGACGAACAGAAAAAGAAATTGGAAAAGGTAAAAGGACAATTCCGAACTTTTGAGGAGCATGGGTTAGGCCGGACACAATTGGAGGTACACAAAATAGATTTATTTGAAGGCACAGAACCCGTCAAAGACAGACACTACCCAGTATCTCCAGCGGTGCAACAGTTAATATACGCGGAGGTAGACCAAATGTTAAAATTGGGAGTAATCGAAGAATGCCAAAGTCCATGGAGTAACCGTATCACGCTCTTCAGGAAACCTGAAAAGAACCGCCTGTGTTTGGATGCACGAAATCTTAACAAAAGAACAGTAAAAGATGCGTACCCCATTCAAAACATTGAAGGGATACTGAGCAGATTAGAGGAGACATATTTCATCAGTAGTGTGGAATTAAAATACGCCTTCTGGCAAATTGAATTGGAAGAAAAGTCTCGCAGCTACACTGCTTTTACAATACCAGGGCGTCCACTATACCAATACGTGGTAATGCCTTTTGGCTTATGCAACGCTGCTCAAAGATTATGCAGACTGATGGACAAAGTGATCCCACAAGAATTAAAGGCAAATGTCTTCGTTTACTTAGACGATCTACTTGTTATTTCATCAGACTTTGAAACCCATATGAGCGTATTAGCAAAAGTGGCCGATTGTCTTAATAAGGCGAATCTAACAATTGGTTTAAATAAATCCAAATTTTGTTTTAAAGAACTGCAGTATTTAGGTTTTATTGTCGGAGGTGGGTGCATGAAAACAGACCCAAAGAAAATTGAGGCAATAAA
Organism: Melanophora roralis; assembly: GCA_963583895.1. Classification (NCBI taxonomy): domain Eukaryota; kingdom Metazoa; phylum Arthropoda; class Insecta; order Diptera; family Rhinophoridae; genus Melanophora; species Melanophora roralis. The sequence continues at coordinate 52,169,181 of OY757188.1, forward strand.
AGCGATACCCCTGCCTAAATCCGTTAGAGAGGTGAGAAGTTTTTTAGGCACGGCAGGCTGGTATCGGCACTTTATAAAGAACTTTTCAGCACTAACTACCCCGTTAACTGACCTGATAAAGAAAGGTGTCAAATTTGTTTTGAATAAGGAGGCAGTAGATAGCTTTAACATGCTCAAACGAGCATTAACAATAGCTCCTGTTCTAGCCCATCCAAATTTTAAGAAACGTTTTTATATTCAGTGCGATGCATCTAGTTATGGCGTAGGCGCAGTCTTGTACCAGGAAGATGAGGATGGCAATGAAAGACCTATTTCTTTTTATTCGCAAAAGTTAAACCCAGCACAAAGAAAATACAGCGTCACTGAAAAGGAATGTCTGGCAGCTGTTATGGCCATAAAAAGATTCAGGCCATATGTGGAACTTATGCCATTTAACGTGATTACAGACCACGCCAGTTTGAAGTGGATAATGTCACTGAAAGATTTGGATGGACGATTAGCTAGATGGGCCCTTAAATTGCAATCTTTTGACTTCGAAATTGAACACCGAAAAGGCTCAGAAAATATAGTAGCAGACACCCTATCGAGAGCCGTAGAGGAAATTCAGCCGGATATACAGAATTTGTTGGGATTTGATACGTTAGAGTTTGAGTCCGAGGAATACAAGGAATTAGTGGAAACAATCAACAACAATTCCAACAAATTAGTAGATATTAAAGTTATTAATGGTATTGTTTATAAAAGAAATAATTTTGCTTCAGAAGTAGATCATTGTGATGAATTTATATGGAAATTGTGGGTTCACAGTTCTCTTACAGATGCATTAATTAGGGACGCACATGACCCTGAAGATAAAGCTCATGGGGGGGTTAACAAGACATTACATCGCTTGCGAGTAAAATATTACTGGCCAAATATGTTGATACAGGTTCGAAACTTTGTAAGAAACTGTGTCGTTTGCAAGGAAACTGAATCGGTAAATGTGAACCTTATGCCCCAGATTGGCGCTGAAGTTGTTTCTTTTAGACCGTTTCAAAAGTTATGTATCGACTTTTTAGGTAAATATCCCCGATCGAAAAAAGGTAACACATATATATTTATTGTCATGGATCATATGACTAAATTTGTGTTCCTTAAGGCAATGAAGGAGGCGACTGCGGCCAAGGTGGTGGAATTTCTAGTTGATCACGTTTTTCACGAATTCGGAGTACCTGAAATCATACACTCCGACAATGGCAAACAATTCACCTCGAGAGAATTCTAAAAGATGATAGAAATGTATGAAATCAACCACATGAGGACTGCTGTTCACGCCCCGCAGTCAAACGCCTCTAAAAGAGTTAATCAGAGTGTATTAGCAGCAATTAGGGCATATATGGAAAACGACCACCGGGATTGGGACCTAAACTTACCTTCGATCGAAACTGCGTTACGTTCTGCAATACATACAGCCACAGGAGTAAGCCCGTTTTTTGCTCTCTATGGGTATAACATTTTTACGTGTGGGTCTGATTATAAATTAGCTAAGCAACTGAAAGCATTAGACGATAATGAAATACAAATGGAAAGGTCCGATAAGCAAAGACTTATTAGAGAGAAAATAAAAGAAAATTTACATAAGGCATATGAAAAGAGTTCATTGAGATTTAATAGAAAAGCTAAAGTAGTACGTTTCGTCCCGGGACAAGAAGTTTTTAAAAGAAATTTTATTTTAAGCGATTTTAAAAACAATATTAACGCCAAGTTTTGTAAAAAGTTCAGTAAATGTAGAATAAGGCGCGTCATTGGGAACAATATGTATGAAAGTGAAAATCTTACGGGTACACCAATGGGAATATACCATGCGAAGGATTTAAAACAATAAAGGGGTAACAAGCGGTTATAAAGGTCGAGTCATAAAAGTTTTTGTTACGTTTTTCCAATTTACTAAAGTGTGATGTTAAATTTTGAAATCTTACCTGTAAGGGGTGGGTTATCCTTTGGTGTCCGTAAAATTACAAAAAAAAAATTATTGGGAAGTAGTGCAATATTCACATGATGATATAGACAAATTAACCCTTATAGTGCAATAAATACTTTAAGTGCAATATTAGGTTAAGTTTTTTTGTGTTGTCATCTATGTTTGTTGATAATGTTACCAATTATTAAACACATTAGTACCTGAAGGTAAATTAAACGGAAACAAAGTACCTGCCTTATAATAAAAGTAATGGATATTTTTTTTGCCATGGCCTTGAATCTCACACTGTCTTCCCAGCGACTTGTCCAGGGAAACCAGAGTTTTGTTGAGATTCTCCGAAAATAAAATATTGAAAAAACTTGAAATGTTGTTTTTATTTACTGCATGTGGGTACCAATAGTTATATTGATATGTAGGGCTTGATTTTGTCATCTATTTGGGGTTGTTAGAAATGCTTTTCATCTGTGTAGGAGTTAGCAAATGATGTTTTTCTTTTGCCTTTGTTGTCCAATGGTTACTTGCTTCTTATACCTGTGTCCCTATGTACAAATGTGTGATTGTTGTTCTTGTTATGTCGTATTTGTTTGGTTGTGGCCGGAATGTTGCTTGTTGAATCAGGATTGATAGTTTTGAATAATAATAATGTTGTCCGAATTGTCTTTTGCTGTATTGTTTGAGTGAATCTTGTTTATTTGTAGATTTTTTATTTTTTTTGTATTAATAAATTGCAAATTGTATGCCTGTGCCTGTTTAGTGGTTGAAAATAAATAAAATGTGATGCAGATGTTGCCAGTAAGTAGTGAGTTAAATGTCAAATGTGTTATATGGTAAAACAGTGTTCATTTAGTAGAAGTGGCAAAGTTATAGCCGGGTGGTTAATGCAGTGCTGTTTAAAAAACCGGTAAAATTTCTCTAAGAGTAGTTTAATATAATTTGGCAAAACAACAATTTAAAGTTCAAATTGGTAATAATTACGCACTTTGGCTTAATGAAGTTTTACTTGGGTACCGCAAAGTTTTTTTTATGTTAAGTTTTTGTTTGTAGAAAATTCAATTAGATTGACGCAGAATTTTTAGGAAAGTTCCATTTTTTAAATTAAATTTCGATACAGTTTGATAGTGACTCTCAACAAATAAAGTGGTAAAGTAGCAAAATAATTTGTTTAAAAAAAGAAACTTAAGTACAGTAAGCGCAAATAAAAAAAAAAGAAAAAAGGAGATATTTGAAAGTTATCCAAAGAATTTCCGGGTGAAGTGCGATTTTAAAAAAATTATATAAAAGGATAAAGCCTACCTTACGGGAGCAAAGGGTCAAACCGGCTGTTAAAGGGAACGCCTGGTTGTGCTTCAGTTCCTGTACTTGAAGAAATATTGCGGGAAAAAAAAATTCCGTAAGTAAGGTTTTAGTTCTTTTTGTTAAAACAAACAATTTTTTTTAAACGGAAATTAGCTATACGTTGATGCTAAGCAAATTTTTATATGTGTAGTGGTACGAGGTGTTCCTGCAAAAAGCACAAAGGGGGACTGAAAGGCAAAAAGGACCTCTTTAGAAGGCACACAGAGTGAAGAATTTAGTTGATCCTCAGCAGGAAAGTAATTGTGGGTAGATAAAACCAATCATACCGGAAATATAAAAAGGTAACAAAATATATTCAAGTTGGCAAGGCTAGGAATAGTCAGTGGTGCAAGAATCCGTTTAAGTCGAGCTACCGAAATTAAAGCTTAGAATCCACATCGTTGAGAGTAGAGCTAAGAACCGCAAAATAAAGATACAAATAGAAAAATAAAATAGATAAAACAACTAAATAGAGTAAAGTGGCATTAGGGTAGTGTTAAGTATCGTAGATTTAAATTGTGTAAAAGTTTTGTGTAAATTTTGTTATATGTATGTGAAGTTTGTGAAAGGGTCCAACTAATAGTTTTTAAATCAAAATAAAGAAAAGTAAGAAAATATTCTCAAAGAAAGTCGTACCTGAAATCTACATCCTTCAGAGAGCTCTTTTAGGGATAGTTAGAGGAGGTAAAAAGATAAAGATTTTAATTGGGGAGCAGATGTAAAGCTTCAAAGAAAGTATTAGTGATCCTTATATAGGTTAATTGTGTGTGTTTTTTTTGTTTTTGTTTGTGCTATTTTTGATAGGGATAGAATTGACAGAAAGTGAAAGAAGTTAAATAGGATATTTAAGATTTTTTTTTTTTATATTTTATAATAACGTATATTAAGAAAATTATTCAGCAAATATTCTAAACTTTTCGCCAGGGAAAAGTTTCAGCAATATTTGCTGAGGTTGGTGTAAATACCAGAAAGAGGAAGTTTACAAGAAGAAATTTGAATATTTTCAAGAAAAAGATTTAGTTGTTTTTACCTGGCGCTACTTTGGTTACAAAAAAAACCGTTCGTTTAATATTTGAAATATCAAGAGGAAAATATATGAAAGCATAAAACGAGAATAATAAATAATTTTTAACGATATTTTTTTTTATATATTTTCTTTTATAATTTAATTGATAATTTATTAATTGACTTTTAGACTTAAATGCATGTATTTATTATTTATATAAAAAAAAAAAAAATAGCCACTTGATTAAGTTTTAATTTTGTTTAGATTTATAAGGAATTTGTTTTAAAATAAATGTCTTGAGAATATGTGTAAGAGTATGTGTTGCTAATTTGTTTGTACGAAGGATTTGCGCACAGTGGTTCAAAGAGGCTGAAATGTGAGTGAGAAAATTGTGTGGTGAAGTGTTGATAGCTAGCAACAAAAGGGTCATTTTTTTGTAAATATGGAAAAATTGACAATGGTAGGGTGGGTGACGCGGTAGGAGTAAGATCTTTCCTACATAAAATGTTGTTGTGTTCCATTAAAGATAAAATTGTTTTGCATTTGTTTAGTTGTTGATATGTATTTATTTTTTTTGTTGGAACGATGCTGTACGTGTGTGTATGCGGGTTGGGTTCCCACGCCGATGGAATGAGCTAGTCGAGGCGGCAGCACACTGTAAGGAACAAGATGAAGAACAGCAGAAGAGGTATCGTAACAGACTTCAAGATTTGGATTTCTCGAGCTGACACGATATTGATGTAAAATGTCTTCTGACATATTGTCCTTGTATTTGTTCCACAGGTCACTTGGATTTGACGGGAAGCATGTCGAAATAATAATAGCAAATAATGTTCGTATCTGGCTTGGATATGCAGAAATAATTGCCCCAGCGATTGTCGTATCCCAATGAGTATCGTTTTCAAGCAAATTGAGTTCTTGAAAAGCAGCACGAAATGTTGGAAAAACGAAATGCTGCAAAAGATGTTGGACCATGAACATTCACCAGCAACAACCGCAAATTAAAGCATTCATTATTCTTCAGATGGACTGTATAAATGCGACCAAGAGCATCACTTGAATGCACATCCGGATGCCCAGGAACCATAGTGCCTTTCTTTCGACGTTAAAAATTTTTTGAAGAAGCGTTCCAAGTGTAATACCGTGGCATCTTTGCTTTGAAAAACAGCAAAGAAACTTGTCAATGTTGTCACAGGAGGTATTTCAGCACGTTGAACAGCATTTTTCGCAGTGAAATATACTCGTTGGCCATTCTCCAGATGCACTGCTAAATGTGCAACAGTGGGATGACATACTGATTGCTGTTCACATATCGTCCAACTAAATAACGCGTAATTTCATCGTTGCCATTGGAGGTTTGGATGCTAAAAACAGCCACATCGCTGCCTTTTGTGAAATATTTGCCGATGTACTTGATCGACTTCACTGAATTAGAATATTCAACATTGCAATTTGTCTTAAATGATTTGGAAAGAAGTGGCAAATATAGCACAGTCCAACTGTTGTCAATCACAAAATCGTTTCCTTTTACTTTCTTTGTAATAGTTTGACCGTTGTCATTGGGTCATCAACGCCAATACAGTGGATAACCGTCATTGTCAGTGATAGTTTCCGCCGTCAATTTGCCTGGATAATGTTTGAAACAGTTGCCGTCGACCATGCACGAAGATTGGGGGTTGATGGTGCCACACGGTCCATTAATAATATTTGTAATTGCAACATCATGTAGTTCTTGATCTGTTTCGGGATCAGGAATCTCAGCACTTATAATATAACCTATCTGGTCTGGTCGACCTTTTAAGACTAACCAAATAAGAATGTGTGCATGCGGCAAGCCTCGTTTTTGCCATTTTATTGAATACATCCAGCATCGAGTATATCCGAACACGTAATGCCTAACAATATATATAAAAAGCAAACGAATTTTTACCTAAACACACACAATTCACGAAACATTATCCTTAATAGCATGTCAATAACGTTATAAACATGTTTTTTTTTTTGTTTCTTTGATAATTACTGAAAAATACTGATAAAGCGTGAATAGAAATCTGTAGCCTATTGCATCTTTTACGATGGAAAGCTATTACTAAGAAAAACTTCACAAACAGTTCAGCATTAAATGGCTTCATAATTTTGTAGCCCTTGTAAATTTTTTTTTTATTTTTTTAAATGTTTGCTGTGATTACAAAACAATGTATATAAAAAAAATTGCGTTAATGACTTGCTAACTGCCAGACAGATTCATCATTGCATAGCCTAAATGCTTAGGGCAAGACTTGAAATATGTATTGGTTAATTTTGTAGCTTCTTATTAAAAAAAAAAGAAAGAATTATAATTTAATTTACGCTCGACAGGTTTCAAAGTTATAAATGTATTTCTCGTACTTTTTTTGAAATATTAGACCATTAGAGGCGAGACAGGGTAAAAAACCATATTTTGAAACTCCTTATATCCATTTTGTACCTCCGAAGCCGAAAAAGATAAAAAGGGGCTCAAATTATATTTTGATATTGCGTTCGACAGGTCTCGAAAAAATATGTACATAACATTTTGATAATTTTGATCCTAAGGGGTAAAAAGGGATAAACATTTTATTGGTAATTTTTAAGTTATTTCTATTACTTTTAAGCTAATAATTTAAATTGTGTTCAACTGGTTTAAGAAAAATATGAACACGTTTTTTGAAGTTTTTTTACAGTTATTGGGAGGTGCCATGCCCATTATTCTTTTCTCTCCTAAGTATATTCACCTCAATTATGTATTTTAGCAAACATAAGCATCCATAGACAATTTTGAGACTCTAGCTATAAGAATTATTGAAGTACATGTAAAAAAAAACCAATGGTACAGGTGGTGCCACACTAAAAAATTTGGAGACCTTAGCTGTCACAGTTAATGAGATACAAATATAAATTTTTCCATGCTATTATAGGTTCCACACCCATAATTCACTTCCCTTAGTAATGCATATTAGCATAATAAGTACCCATATTAAATTTGGAGATTTCAGCTGTTACATTTATTGACATACATATATGTAAAAGATTTTTTTCTTATAAAGGAGGTGCCACGGCTATTATTATTTTCACGCCCAAACTCAGCGTTATTGTAAACATTAACATTGTAAAGACCTACACAAAATTTGGAGACTGAATTAGGCATATTACCATTATAAATCTCTTTACAAAGTTTTGAGAGTTCAACTGATAGCTATTGAGATATATAAAAAAACCTATTTTCGTTGTATGGGAGATGCAACGCCCATTTCTTTTTTCCCGCCCATTAAGAGAACAATTATGCATATTAGCTCTATAAACATCCGTACGAAGTTTTGAGACTTCAGCTATTACAGTTGTTGAGATATATAGAAAAAACTATTTTCGTTGTATGGGAGGTGCCACGGCTATTTATTTATATCCGTCCATACAAAGCTCAATTTTGTATATTAACAGTATAAACATCCGTACGAAGTTTGGGGACTTCAGCTTTTACAGTTGATGAGATATATACAAAAAAGCTATTTTTGTTGTATGGTAGGTGCGACGCCCATTAATTTTGTCCCGCCCATACAAAACTCAATTATGCATGCTAGCACTGTAAACATCAGTACAAAGTTTGGAGGCTTCAGCTAATACAGTTATTGATACATATAAAAAAACACTATTTTCGTTGTATGCGAGGTGCCCCGCCCATTTATTTCTTTCCGCCCATACAAAGCTGAATTTTGCATATTAGCACTATAAACATCCGTACGAAGTTTAGAGACTTCGGCTATTACAGTTATTGATATATATATACAAAAAACCATTTTCGTTGTATAGGAGGTGCCACGCCCATTTATTTTTTCTCGCCCATACAAAGCTCAAATATGCATATTAGTACTATTAACATCCGTACGAAGTTTAGAGACTTCAGCTATTACAGTTATTGATATATATACAAAAAACCATTTTCATTGTATGGGAGGTGCCACGCCCATTTTTTTCTTCCCGCCCATACAAAGCTTAATTATGCATGTTAGCACTATAAACATCCGTACGAAGTTTGGAGACTTCAGCTATTACAGTTGTTGAATTATATACAAAAAACTATTTTCGTTGTATGGGAGGTGCCACGCCTATTTATTTTTTCCCGCCCATACAAAGCTCAATTATGCATGTTAGCACTATAAACATCCGTACTAAGTTTGAAGACTTCAGCTATTACAGTTATTGATATATATACAAAAAACCATTTTCGTTGTATGGAAGGTGCCACGCCCATTTATTTCTTCCCGCCCATACAAAGCTCAATTATGCATGTTAGCACTATAAACATCCGTACGAAGTTTAAAGACTTCAGCTATTACAGTTGTTGAGATATGTATATACAAAAAACTATTTTTGTTGTATGGGAGGTGCCACGCCTATTTATTTTTTCCCGCCAATACAAAGCCTAACTATGCATGTTAGCACTATAAACATCCGTACGAAGGTTGGAGACTTAAGCTATTACAGTTATTGAGATATATACAAAAAAACTATTTTCGTTGTATGGGAGGTGCCACGCCCATTTATTTCTTTCCGCCCATACAAACCTGAATTTTGCAAATTAGCACTATAAACATCCGTACGAAGTTTTGAGACTTTAGCTATTACAGGTTTTGAGATATATACAAAAAACTATTTTCGTTGTATGGGAGGTGCCACGCCTATTTATTTTTTCCCGCCCATATAAAGCTCAATTATGCATGTTAGCACTATAAACATCCGTACGAAGTATGGAGACTTCAGCTATTACAGTTATTGATATATATATAAAAAACTATTTTCGTTGTAAGGGAGGTGCCACGCCTATTTATTTTTTCCCGCCCATACAAAGCTCAATTATGCATGTTAGCACTATAAACATCCGTACGAAGTTTTGAGACTTTAGCTATTACAGGTTTTGAGATATATACAAAAAACTATTTTCGTTGTATGGGAGGTGCCACGCCTATTTATTTTTTCCCGCCCATATAAAGCTCAATTACGCATGTTAGCACTATAAACATCCGTACGAAGTATGGAGACTTCAGCTATTACAGTTATTGATATATATACAAAAAACTATTTTCGTTGTAAGGGAGGTGCCACGCCTATTTATTTTTTCCCGCCCATACAAAGCTCAACAATGCACGTTTGCACTATAAACATCCGTACGAAGTTTGGGGATTTAAGCTATTACAGTTATTGAGATATATACAAAAAACTATTTTAGTTGTATGGGAGGTGCCACGCCCATTTATTTTTTTCCGCCCATAAACAACTCAATTATGCACACCAGTAAATAACTTACCTGTACCAAATTTGGAGACTTCAGCTATAATAGGTATTGAGCTATGTGAAAAAAACTGTTCAATTTGTATGGGAGGTGCCACGCCCAGTCGGAATTTCCAAAAAATAATAGGCCTAAAACGCATTCGCAGATATCGGGTATGTCTTTTTTTCAAGTTTCATTAAAATCGGTCCAGCCGTTCTTGAGGTATAAGCGGTGTCACTAACAAAAAAAAATATTGTTCTTTAATATATAAGATTTGAAGTACGAAATCATTCGGCTAGATCATGGCTGTGTACTTTAAAAATCAATGTAAAGGGTTAATAAGATTCGGCACAGCCGAATATAACGCTCTTACTGATTTATTACAATGCGTGGGCAACATGATGAACAATCGGGCATTACAAATTTAAACTAATTGATAACGTTATTTTTTTGAATTGAAAAGATACCGACACGTCTGAAAGACCTATGTCAATTTATACCCTTGAATAAATAAGCAACAAAATGCTTCTTGAGCTACCTTTTACCGCTAAAAGGAAAATTACCTTAGTAAAGATGATTCCTAAGCCTCGTTAAGATCCTTCGAAGTTAGCATATAAGTTTGTTACCAACTTTGTCAAAATTGTTTAAAAAGCTGTTAAAAAACAAGCTGACTCCGATCCTGAATGGCAACAACTGCATTCCAGATCATTAATTTGGCTTAAGAAGTCAACATAGTACAATCGAACAAACTCACAAACTGGTGCAGGTTATAAGAAAAACCTTTGAGACAAAGTAGTACTGCTCCTCACTTTTTATAGATATATCTCAAGCTTTCAGGAAAGTATGGCACGAAGGCCTGTTAAACAAATTATAACTAAACCTTCCAGCCAATATTAAACTATTAGAAAAATACATAACTGGTGGAAAATTTATGACCACTTAAGTTGTCCCAACCAATAGGGGCTGATGTACCTCAAGGGAGTATACTACGTTCAATTCTGTACTTGCATTACCGGCAGATATGCAACCCAAAAGCTTTACGCACACGTCTACATTTGCTGTAATTCCGCCTTTCTCAGTATTCATATGGACCCTGAGGAGGCTTCGTGCCAACTGCAAAAACACGTAACTCAAGTAGAGAAATGGGAAAAGTTATGGGGAATAAAATTAATTAATTAACGTGCTCCCCAATCTGTATATACAGCCATATAGTGCCTCAACGATTTGAGACGAAATATCTTGGCATTCATCTGGATCGTCGCCTTACATGGAAGACACATATAGAGGCGAAGTTGACGCAGATGAAACTAAAAGCTACACAAATCCATTGGATAATCGGCAGAGACTCTGTGCTTCGTCTTGATTGCAAACTTCTACTCTATAAATCGATTTTGAAACCAATTTAGTGCTACAGTATACAATTATAGGGCACTGCTTTCGCATCTAACATAAAAAAACTCAACGCCGTCAAAACAAAATCCTAAGAATGATAACTGGTGCTCCTTGGTATATTAAAAACAGCAATATGCACAAGGATCTACATGTTCCACTAGTTAAATGCGAAATCCTGAACTATGTGGACAAGTATTTCAGTAAGCTGGAAACACGTCCAAATCCGCTTGCTCGAAACATCTTGCAACATACTAGACACACTCGGCTGAAAAAAAGGTATACTACTAAACTTAGATGAAACTATTTAAATTAATTGACTTTATTATGAGAACTTAAATTTTGGTTTGATACTGACTGAACTAATATCAGTTACTTAGTTTTAAGATTTGAATACTTGTTGTTAGTTCGCATTAGCGAAGATTCAATAATAAAAATATGAAAATAAAATTTAAAGTGGCAATATTCTCACACATAGATGGCGTAAACGAAACCCAAAAACCGTTTGTATTATGTAGTTTATCAGAAAATGTGGAAATAAATATGCCATTCCCACAAAAATTATATCCTTGCAACTTAGTGGACACACTCGACTGCTAAACTTAGATGAAAATATTAAAATTAACTTATTAAAACTAATATCAATTACAGTTTTGAATATTAATTGTAGGTTCACTTCGCGAAGATTATATAATAAAAATATGAAGAAAAAAATATGTTTTAAAATGGCAAACGAAGCCCATAAACCGTTTGTGTTAGCAGTTTAAATATTTTTAGCAAGGTTAATGTGTTTATCAGAAAGTGTGAAAATAAGCCTGCCAGCCTATTACAATCTATTCCCACAAAATTTATATCCTTGTAGTGTATCCAATAAACTAACTAACAATAAATTTTCAAATCTTAAAACTATTTAATTTTTATTAGACCAGCCAGTGCCAGACTAAAATTCAAGTTCTCATAATATGTAATACAGTAATGGAACATGTCATTTTCAAACAAGAATTTGTAGTTTAGCAAGGTTTATCAGAAAATGTGAAAATAAATATGCCATTCCCACAAAAATTATATCCTTGCAAATTAGTGGACACACTCGACTGCTAAACTTAGATGAAAATACATATTAAAATTAACTTATTTTATCATTAAAACTAATATCAGTTACAGTTTTGAATATTAATTGTAAGTTCACTTCGCGAAGATTAAATAATAAAAATATGAAAAAAAATATGTTTTAAAATTGCAAACGAAGCCCATAAACCGTTTGTATTAGCAGTTTAAATAGTTTTAGCAAGGTTTGTGTTTATCACAAAATGTAAAAATAAACCTGCCAGCCCATTACCATCTATTCCCACAAAATTTATATCCTTATAGTGTATCCATATAATCGGCTTAAATCCTAGTATTGGAAAAAATCCGCACGAGATTTTAAATCTTAAGGCTAAGAAGTACTCCATTTCAAAAACGATATCATACACCATCTTCTTGGCTGAATTCAAAAAATTTTTTCGTTTTGATTATATTTTAATGAATTTCTAACTTAAACTTATAATTTTGCCTCATTTAAAAGCACTTTATATGACAAAATTCTGTATATACATATATAACATTTAAAATAAAAATTTCGCCTTTGGCGAACTAACAATAAATATTTAAATCTTAAAACTATTTAATTTTTATTAGACCAGCCAGTGCCAGACTAAAATTCAAGTTCTCATAATATGTAATACAGTAATGGAACATTTCATTTTCTAACAAGAATTTGTAGTTAAGCGATAGGTGTTCGTGTCTTAACGATCGCATATTGAGCTGTCGTAATTGTAAAACTAGTCCTCTATGGTGTACCATAGAGTAGTTTTAAAATTAGTCCGAGTTGTAATGTAAAGATGGGTTAGGTGGTCCGGCCCTGGGACATCATAATGGTTCATAGACTATGTTTTTTACATACAATGTGGTTAATTTTGGAGTAGTCCTACTCCTTTATGAAGTAGTCCATACACGCATGTATCGACTAGTCGCGTTTTCTGCAAGGTGTAGGCTGTGTGCTTCAATACACTCTCACTAGCAATATAAAATATACAAACAACTTCGGCTTATCAGTTTTTGCCGTTCTTCACTATATACCAGTGATGAAAAATGAGAATTTCATTTTGGTATCAAAAATTGTTTCGAGGGTACTTTTTAAACGGCAATAGTATTAAAATAATTTTTTTCTCTGTTTTACTTTAATCCAAAAAAATATATACAAAAAAGTCATATAGAAATTTTAAGTGTTTTTAGTTTGTTCAACATTGAACCGAAACTGAACTGTATATATTTTTTTGAAAATTTAAATTTTTGTTCAAGCCCGCTTATATCATCCAATGCTATTGTAAAAATTTATTTTAAAAATCTGACTTCTAATTTGGGAAAATTGACGGTTAGCAGCTCGAAAAAATGTTTTCTTCATTGACTTGCCGAATTTATCTTATCGCATCTCTATGAAATATGTTACCAAGCATCAAATTAAAAAGTTTACAATTTTTTTTATACGCTATGCCAAAGAAATGTGTATATTAAAATATTTGAGAAGGCAACTACCATTAGTTAATATTTTATGCTTTAAAAAATGATACAAACGACGACCAATGATTACTTTGTTACCTAAGTATAATATATTTGTGGAAGTTATGGTTAAAACTCCATTGACTAATGTAAAAACATTTTTTGTTGAGGAGGAAATTCTCAAAGCTATATTTTCTGTACATGCTACCTTTTTGCACTTTTTTGATTTAATTTTTTTTTATTTTAAAATAGGTTCTTAAACGAAATTTTCATACAAAATCAGTATTTCATTTGTATTTTAAAATTCAAAATTGTTTATGAATAAACCTCTTAACCTTTTGCACGTAATTTACCATTAAAAATTTTAAAACAATTTTAGGATCTTTTAATTTCTTAACAAAAGTTAAATGATTGCACTTCTATGTTACTTGTACTTACAATTTTTAAAAAATGTTTGAGAAAAAGATATGTTTTTAAGTTAATCTAAAAGTAACGTTTTTAAACCTGTTTATCTTTACTATTTGAAACCTTAATTGATTGTAAAATAATATTACAAAAAATATTATTTACAGCCTCTCGTGAAAGGGAGCATATTTACGTAGCCAAGTATTAGAGAAAATCACATGAAAAGAAAAAGATAGTTGGCAGGAGCAAAAACTAAACCATTTAAAATAATAATTAGAAAAAGCAAAAGAGGGTATCAAATTAGCCAGAGGAGTAACACGGTATTTTCCACCATCCAAAAGTATCAAAAAAAGCAAGAATAATAGATAACAAGATTACGACATCCCAAATTGAAAACTTGCATTTTCTGCGCATGTGGTCAAATGTCATGTAAGAAGAAAAATAATATGTGTTCTTATACAAGAGATTTTTAAAAAAGTTTTTAAAAGCAGGTGTTATTTTACTGCCTGTTTTGGTAAAAGAAAACTAATTTCTAAGATCCCTGTAGGAAACGTCAATAGAGAATGACTAGAAATTCACTACTAACATTGTCCCTAGTACTACTGTTAAGCTAATCTTTGCTATGAAGATTTAGCATTTGAGTGTCATTAAAAATCCACTACTGACATTGGTACTATTGACAAGGTAGTTCTTTTGGGGTCATATGTACACATTGGAACCAGTGAATAACTAATACTTTTTGGCAATTTGAATATACAGCACTACGGATAAGCTTAACCACTGGCAATGTGTTTTTGCAATAGACATTTAACATGCGTCTGTCATTGAAAATAAGTATGATTTGTGTCTATAAATCACTTTTATAGCACAACAGAAAAAATAAAAAAGACCATTATGTTGCTGATACATTTGCATTTGACGGCGAACTGAAGCATTAATTTGCCGCTGACAGTTTTCTTTTCTTCTTATCAAAGCTAAATATAAAACTCTAGACGTGCTGTTGACAATGTCGCACTGTTGACATGGGGACACTTGCTCCCAAGTTTCCTTCAGGAATATATATTAAAAAATAACAAAAATTTGTTTTCGTTTAATATAGAAATACTCACACACAATTTGTTTTTTTTACAAAAACACGTGCATTTATAAAGGTATTTTTATTTTTAGATGTGTGCCTCAATAAGTATTTAAAACCAATGACTGTTAAAATGAAAATCAAAAAATAAAAAATATTATTATTTTTTTAAACCTATCTATAAAAATAATAATTATCGTTGTTAACCGTTTTTATCAAAATTAAAAAAATTACCGTCCTACTAAAATCAAAATTTACAGAGAACATGATATTCAACAAATATAGTTTAATACAATCAAAATGGTGAGCTTTACTTGACCCTACGATGTTTCATTGTGCCTGCTTTTTTCTTGAAAAATTATTTCGGTCCTGTTTGATTTGATTTTTTGACAAAAATACACTTTAAAATTCTTATTCAATAAAAATATTAATATAATAATTTGTTTCAACGAAAGACATAATTAATTTAAACCAAAAAATTTTTTATTACTGGCAGGCCGATTGCAAAATTTTATCCAAAGCTTTTTTTGTTGTTCATGGTTTTTTCGGAAAGAGTAAAAGGACACAGCTAAAATAAGATTTGTTAAAAACACGCTCACAATTAGTTTTCGCACAATTTCTCACTTTTTATAATAACTATATTTAACTATAATTTTTTGCCCTATATTTAATAAATTTATATTAAAAATTCTTTTTAATTAACGAAATTCGACAAATTAATTTTTTGGAGAAATTTTGTCAAATTTCACATAACATATTTAGGAAATTTGGAATTAATCTAGAGCAATAATAATTTCTGTGATACTAGCATTAAGTCTGACTACTAGTTTGTTTACATGTTTATTTATTATTCATATCTGTGTCGTGAAGTCCAGCTTATTAGAATAATATAAAATACATAATTGTGCAATGTAAGACAAATTATGTATTTCCAAAATAACAACAACAACAACCCCTGAAGAAGTTTGAAAAAAGCAAACGAAACGTCGGGAAAATAAAAATAAAAATTTAAAATGAATATATAGTTCGTTTTTTTATTTTTTATTTATATATGAAAGCAATTGACCTTACATAGCCCGTGGGAAACCCCCATTGAAAACAAAAAAAGCAAAGAGTAAGAGAATGACTGTCTTAAAATTTTAGGGATGTTGCACCTAATGAGAATAACAGACAAAAATTGGCGCCATGCTCATGGTTTAACGTTAGGTGACGTAGTTGTTTCTCTTTAACTTTGCCAGCCGTGTATAACAAAGGCTTGTTATAGTTATTGTCATATTTCTTGTTTGGCACTAAAGGTTTCAAAAACAGTGCTAAGTGCTGGTTTTCTTGTGGCTATAAATGCTTAAATAATTGTGTTAAAATTGATTCAGCATTATGCATAATTAACAGCAAGTTAATAGTTGTGTTCAATAACTTTCCAGTAATTACTAGCAACGAGAGAGTAAAAAGAAATATTTCCAAAATTGCTCTCAAAAATATTTAAAAGTAAATGAACACTTTTACAGTCAAAACTTGCAACCAAATGTATTTTGTTATTGTAAACTTATAAAAATTTAAAACCTATTTTTTTTTCAAAGCATAATGACAGAAAGACTGTTTGAATAATTTCTGATAGTAAAATTTTTACTAGCAGAAATTATCAGAAACATTTTTGTTTCTAAACATATTACGCTCTTTTTTGGCTCTCTAGCTGCTAATTTTTTGTGTACGTGAACACTTACTAGAAATAATTATCGAAAATTGGTGATAATTTTCTGTAAATGAACACACCTAATATTATTTTAAACGTTTATGCATACAAAAAAACAAACTTTTTTTGGGTAAAATTCAAATTAGATGATTTAGTAGTTCTTCAAATATCTAGCTCTTTGTTTTTAAGAAATTCGAAACTTTGTAATGTCAACTTATGACAACACTGATATATATAGCTTTGACAAAAGTATTCACACACTGAATAAATTTACAATGAATACATTCATGCATTGACCAAACGAAGATAATTTTATTCGAGGCAGATTTTTGTTCAACTTACTCAAATCGCTTAAGAATTTAACACCAGATAAAATCAAGAGAAACCCTAATTATGCTATTCTCTGGTACGTAAACATACTACTACGCCATTTTTCATTGTTAATGAGAAAATTCCAAACGAAATTGGGAAATTTCATTTGAAATTCAGAATTTTTATTTGTAATTGAAAAAATTCCAATTGAAAATGAGAAATTTTTACATGATATTGAGAAAAAAACCAAAAAAAAAAAATTAAGAATTTGAAATTAAGAAAATTTTATATTAAAACAAGATTTGTTTTTAGACAATGCCTTCTACCACCATCGCATTCAACTAATTTTTAAAACGCTTCATCCACGCGTTAAAAATAAAGCGCATTCTTGCAGTGTTTAATTTAATAAAATTATGTTTGGAGAAAAAAACAATGTTTAGGTAAAGATAAATGTACCACACGTCAATCTTCTCCAATGTGGGAGAGCAAAGGCTCGCTATTTAGAAGAAATTAAAAACGTGTGTTATTACCACAGATTGCATATCACAACATTAAATTAGTTTAATTTGGATCTGCAAGATAGGCCAGAATATATCCCTGCTACATATTTAATAAAATTGCCTGCATAGATTTGTATTTACCTTCCCATATTTTTATTGATGTTGCGTTATGAATGCATTTATGTTGTACGTATTGTATGTACGTTCATACTAATTTAAAATAAAATTTTATTTGGAATTTTCTCATTTCCAATTGAAATATTCTCAATTTCAAATGCAAATTCTCAAGTTCAATATAAATTTTCTCATTTACAGCAAAAAATGAACAAACCTATTATATCTAACATTCGTTCTTGGCTTCCAAAAGGGCTTTTTATCAGTGTTTAAAAGTCTTTTCAACTTTTGCTTTTGTTCAGTTTCTTTTTGATTTAACTTTCTAATATTGCAATTTAAAAGCAAAGCGACAGTTGTCAGTTAAAATAAAAATCCGACAACAAAGTGCGAAAGTTGAAAATATTTTCTGTTGCTTTGAAGAAACAGTTTCATGTTCAAAAAGTAAACTCTTGCTTTTGATTCTGCTGTGAAAATAACTTGCGACTGTTGGAATGTCTTTAATTTGATTTGCGTTTATGCAGTTTAATTTTGATATGACTTTTTATTATCGACAATTAAAAGCAAAGAAACAGTTCGTAAACCAAATTATTAAAAAAGTTAAGTCGAGGGAATACAAACAGTTACTTTGATTTATTATTTATAGTTCATTGTTTGTTATTTTTTTTTAAATATGGAACATATATTAACATTATTATATTAATTATAGATAGATAGAAATATGTCAGTCAGTCACTTGTAAAACATAGAGAATAAAGAAGCGATTGACACTGTAACAGGAGGGAAGAAAAAGTTAGAACCTAATAATAATTACATAAAAAGAAAATATTAAACATATTTAGTTAGAAGCGTCTTTGCTATTGCGCACGTTGTTGTTTGCGCAGTATAATGTATGTACATATTAAACACTTGTTTTTTAATTTATTGGTTGCCCCACATAAGTTGCAATAAATAATAAGTCAGCCATACTATTTACTTAGCACATAAAAATTGGAAATTTACCAGGCTTACAGTTTTGGAGATATTCAGAAAGCAAAAATTATTTATAAATTTCTATATATAATCTTAGCCCCTTATTAACATATTAACATTTTTTGGTAACCTGACGAATGCAATTTAAACTATGTTTCTACCTTCATTGGTTTTAAAGTTACGAAAAGTACTAAAACATAATTTTAACCTTTTTTTCCCCTAAGAGTCCAATTATTCCAAAAAGACCCAAAAACGTACTCATATTTTTTATTCCTGTCGCATCCAATTTGAATAATGTTTCTATCTTTGTTGGTTGAAAAGTAACAAACAACGCATAAAAAAATCAAAATATATTTTTAACCCTGTTTTCCCCTTTTGGGTCCAAAATTAAAAATGTACGAAAAACGTAATAATATTTTTTTAAGACCTATCGAACGCAATTTGAATAATGTTTATATCTTTATTGGTTTAAAAGTAACAAAAAATACCAAAAAGTACCAAAAGATAATTTTAGCCTCTTTTTCCCCCATTTCGGACCAAAATGAAAAAAAACTCCAAATACCTGTCTGTTTGTTTCTTAAGAAAAACGCAAAACTTTTTAAATTTTGTTTATATCTTATATACATCAAAAGATAGTAGGCTACAGGTTTTTCCTTTTTTGTCCCCTTCTTATCCCTTTACCGGCCCAATTTCTAAAAATTCATATGTATTTAAACAAACATGTATTTAGCTCTACGCGTTTGATCAGTATGGCTTTGGGTAATTTGGTTAGGCAATTCATAACCAGACCTTCCCACACAAATGGGCGTAGTGTGGGCGCGGTAGCAAAGATTTCCAAAAAAAACTTGCCAATTGTTTCTTCCAGACTTTAAGTAACTCGCTGTAAAAATTTCAAAAAAATCGATCCACTGCTGTGGACAGCTATAAATTACAAACATACATACATATGTATGTACATACACACATACATACATACATACATACATACATACATACATACATACATACATACATACATACATACATACATACATACATACATACATACAACCTTTCTTTATATAATATAGATACAGGGATCATATTTCAAATATTTTTCAAAAGAATTTGAAACTTCTCTTATATTGTTATATCCAAATTTTATTATGCTTTTGTGCAAATTTTTGTACCTCACCAAAGAAAAAGGACTGAGACCCACCTCCAATTATACCGATCGACACAGAATCACTTCCTGAGTCGATTAAAACCTGTCAGTCCATCCGTCCGGCTAGGAGTTAGGCTGAATTCCAAAACGCAGTTTGCTTTGCATCACGAAATTTCAAGTTTTTCCTGAAAGCAAAGATGATGTTTTTGATAATACCTTCTACTTCCACATGAGTGCTTACAGCTATATTAATGTCCTGGAAGCAAAAAACGTTGTCCAAATTGTAAAGAGTGAATAAGGGAAGAAGTTGAAAATTTTTAATGTAAGGCAAACTGCGTTTTGGAATTCAGCCTTAATGTATTCTTGTAAACAAAGTAGAGACCGCATTTTTGCAGATATTTCGATGAAATTTGGAACAGATAAGTTTTTTGGCATAGGGAAGAAGCATGTTGTTTGTGGTGATGATCAGGTTATTTTTTGACAGAGCTCCCATACAAATGTCCTCCCGGATTAAGCGTTTTGGGCTATAACTGGCTAGAATATGGCCTTATCTTCACATAATTTTGCACGTTTGTCAATCTTTATGCCACACCCATTTTCGTACCGAAAATAAATATTATCGGTCTATTTTTGAGCTTCATAAAAATCGCAACAATAGAATAACCAGTTTGAAAACTTACATTTTTGTGGGTGCTGCAATCCTCCATTTTTGTCCTTTAGAACTTCAGAATTAGAGGCCTTCTATATGTGTGCCAATTTTAAAAAATCAGTGCAATAAAAGTACCAGCATAAAAAGTTAAACTTTTATGGGCGTGGCACCGCCCACTTTTTTTCCTTCAAAATTTTAACTTTAAAAACCGTTTACGTGCGAACTAATTTCCAAAAATCGGTCTCGAAGAGGAATTGAAATTATGTTTCTATCATAATTTATTTTAAAGTTACAAAAAGTACTAAAACATAATTTTAACCCTTTCTTCCCCTTATGGTCTATAACATTAAAAAAGTATCTAAAAACGTACTCATATTTTTTAGGCCTGTTATGATTAATTTAAATAATGTTCCTATCGTTATGGGTTTAAAAGGTACAAAAAACGAATAAAATAATCAAAATATATTTTTAGCCCTTTTTCCCCCTTTGGGACCAAAATTAAAAAAGTACGAAAAACGTAATCATATTTTTGTAAGACCTATCGAACGCAATTTGAAAAATTTTTCTATCTTTATTGGTTTAAAAGTAACAAAAAGTACCAAAATATAATTTAAGCCCCTTTTTTCGGCCTTTCGGACCAAAATTAAAAAAAAACTCCAAAAACCTGTCTGTTTATTTCTTAAGAAAAACGCTAAACTTTTTAAATTTTGTTTCTATCTTATAGACATCAAGAGATAGTAGGCTACCGATTTTTCCCTTTTTGTCCCCTTTTTATCCCTTTACGGGCCCAATGTTTAAAAACTCATGTGCATTTAAACAAACATATAAAGCTTAACACGTTTTATTAATTTCAGGGATTTAGCTCTACGCGTTTGAGCAGTATGGCTCTGGGTAATTTTGTTACTTGACCTTCCCACACAAATGGGCGTAGTGTGGACGTAGCAGCAATAATTTTCAAAAAAAGTAGCCTATTGTTCCTTTCAGACTTGAAGTAACACTCTGTAAAAATTTCACAAAAATCGATCCACTGGTGTGGCCAGCTGTAAAATGAAAACATACATACATACAACATACATACACACACACCCCTTCTTTATATAATAGATATATTTGACATTAGTTATTAGTATAATAACAATCTCTTATAGTCATATAAGCCACCTAATCTATACGAAACACTTTCTGTTTCATCATTCGGAGGAATTTTCCATGGACATGGACATAGACAAAGTCATGGAAATTTTTTTTCTCACATATTTTATTATTGGATGTTCGCTTAGGCGAACTAACAATAAGTATTCAAACCTTAAAACTAAATAATTAATGCTAGTCCATCAGTACCAGACTAAAATTGAAGTTCTCACAATAAAATTAACTAATTTCAAAGGTTTCATTTCAGAGCAATAGTATCCCTTCTTTTTAACCAGGGGTACCCACTATGTTGCAGGATTCTTAGAGCGGGCGTATTAAGATGTGTTTCCAGCTTATTTAAGTACTTGTCCTTATAGTTTCGGATTTCGCATTTTACAAGTGGAACTTCCAGATCCTTGTGGATGTTGCTGTTTTTAATATACCAAGGTGCACCAGTTATCATTCCTAGAATTTTGTTTTAATGGCGTTGTATTTTTTCTATGTAAGAGGAGAAAGCAGTGCCCCATAATTGTATACCGTAGCAACAAATAGGTTTTAAAATCGAGTTGTAGAGTAGAAGTTTACAATCAAGACGTAGCGCAGAGTTTCTACTAATTAGCCATTGGATTTGGATTGGGTTTGCCCATTTCTCAACTTGGGTTACGTGTTGTTGCAGCTGATTCGAAGCCACCTTAGGGTCTTTGTGAATACTAAGAAAAGTAGTGCCATCAGCATATGGCGACGTGTGTGTTAAACTATTGGCTGGCATATCTGACGTGTAAAGCAAGTAGAATTTTGAACCTAGTATAATCCCTTGAAGTACACCAGCCTCTATTGGTTGGGAACAACTTATTTGGTTTCCCTCTTTGATCATAAATTGGTGGGTTGTTATGTAAATTTCTAAAAGGTTGAAAATATTAGCTGGAAGGTTGAGCTTTAGTTTGTTTAAAAGGCCTTCATGCCATACTTTGTAGAAGGCTTGTGAGATATCGAGAAAAAGCCCTCAAAGGCATTTTTTATCACCTGTACCAACCTGTGAGTATCTTCGATGGCACTATGTTGACTTATAAAGCCTAATTGGTAATTTGGAATGCAGTTGTTGTCATTCGGGATCGGATTCAGCTTGTTTGCAATTTTTCGAACAATTTTGACATTGTGGGTAACAAACTTATGGGCCTATGAGACTCTACCTTCGAGGGATCTTTGTCAGGCTTAGGAATCATCTTTACTGAGGCAACTTTCCATATAGGCGGAAAATGTTCAGGAAAATCATCGACATTTTTGTCAAAAATGATTATTTTTATAGTTTTTAACTTTTGAGTGTAATTTTGCATATTAATTTTAAATGCATGACATTTCAGCTGGGATAAAGCCCAAAATCATGATAAATGATAACAAAAATATTTCTTTTCATAATTTTTAACTCTTGATGGTTATTTCGCATATAAATTTTACATTCATGCCAATTCGGCTAGGTTGAAGCCCAAATCATTATTGATTTTGACTAGGTTAAATTCAATACACATCAAAATTATTGACAAAAATAATATTTATTTTATTATTAACTTTTGAGTTCAATTTTGCATATTAATATAACATTCATGCCTTTTCGGCTAGGTTGAAGTCCAAAATCATCAACATTTTTGTCAAAAATAAACTATTATATAAAAAAGGGGTGTATGTATGTATGTATGTATGTATGTTTGTATTATATAGCTGGCCACACCAGTGGACCGATTTTTTTGAAATTTTTACAGAGTGTTACTTCAAGTCTGAAAGGAACAATAGGCAAACTGCGTTTTGGAATTCAGCCTAACTCCCAGCCGGACGGATGGACTAACAGGTTTTAATCGACCCAGGAAGTGATTCTGTGTCAATCGGTATAATTGGAGGTGGGTCTCAGACCTTTTTCTTTGGTGAGGCACAAAAATTTGCACAAAAGCATAATAAAATTTGGATTTAACAATATAAGAGAAGTTTGAACTTCTTTTCAAAAATATTTGAAATGTGATTCCTGTATCTATATTATATAAAGAAAGGTTGTATGTGTGTATGTATGTATGTATGTATGTATGTATGTATGTATGTATGTATGTATGTATGTATGTATGTATGTATGTATGTATGTATGTATGTATGTATGTATGTATATATGTATGTATGTATGTATGTATGTATGTATGTATGTATGTATGTATGTATGTATGTATGTATGTATGTATGTATGTATGTATGTATGTATGTATGTATGTATTTATGCATGTATGTATGTATGTATGGATGTATATATGTACGTATATATGTATGTATGTATGTATGTATGTATGTATGTATGTATGTATGTATGTATGTATGTATGTATGTATGTATGTGTGTATGTATGTATGTATGTATGTATGTATGTTTGTATTTTTTAGCTGGCCACACCAGCTATCTCAAGTCTGGAAGGAACAATAGGCTACTTTTTTTTAAAAACTATTGCTGCCACGCCCACAGTACGCCCATTTGTGTGGGAAGGTTAGGTTATGAATGGCCTAACAAAAATTGGGTCCGTAAAGGGATTAAAAGGGGACGAAAGGGAAAAAATCCGTAACCTACTATCTTTTGATATATATAAGATAGAAACAAAATTTAAAATGTTTTGCGTTTTCCTTAAGAAATAAACAGACAGGTATCTGGAGTTTTTTTGTGTAAATTTTGGTCCGAACGGGCGAAAAAAGGGTTAAAATTATTTTTCTTCCTTTTTTCAATTTTGGACCCAAAGGGGGAAGAAAGGGTTGAAAACATATTTTGATTTTTTATGCGTTTTTTGTATTTTTTAAAGCAATAAAGATAGGAACATAATTCAAATTGGGTGTGACAGGCCTTAAAAAAATGAGTACGTTTTTTGGTCCATTTTTAATTATTGGACCCTAAGAGGGAAAAGGATTTAAATTATGTTAAAGTACTTTTAAAACATAATTTAAATTGCATTCGTCAGGTTACCAAAATATGTTAATAGGTTTTTGGTACATTTTTTTAAATTTTGGCGCTAAGGGGTACTTAAGGGCTAAAAATATGTTGTGGTCCTTTTTAAGCGGTTTTTATAACTTCTAATCTTATAAACGTAGAAACAAAATTTTTACTGCGTGCGACAGAGCTCAAAAAAATATAAAAATTTTTTGCCACTTTTTTGAAATTTTGTCACTAAGGAGTATAAAAAGGGTTAAAATTAAAATTTGGTACTTTCTAGGAACTTTTGCAACTACTTAACTTAAAGCGAGAAAAACACAATTGGAACTGTGTTCCCCAGAACTAAAAAAAGTATATATGTAGACTTTTTGGTTTTTTTAATTTTAACCCTAAGGGACATTTAATATGTAGGTATTTTGTAACTTTTAAACCAATGAAGATAGAAACATAGTTAAAATTGCGTTTGAAAATAAATGCTTTTATAATGTTCTTTTTTATATTTCAAGATAATAAGCCAAGGAATTCAAAATTAATAGCAATTTACAAAAAATAGCAAATTTTTAAATAATATATTATTGATATCCATTATCCGTATAAATTTAGGGGTTAGGCGCAAATTTTTTTACAACTTTTTGTTATTTTGCAATTTAAGCTTATTTTTATAACATTAGGGCTTGACATTGACGTACTTTCTACTTATTCTTCAACATTTTTTCACATTACGCACTTAAAAAAATTAAAGTAAGGCCACTGACGCAGATTTAGGTTGGAATGCACTTTACAAAAACTTATTTTTTAATGAGTGGCTAACAATTACAATTTTATTAATATTAATGCCTACACAGAAAAAACTGAGTTGTAGAATCAGTAACGAATTTCAGAGAATCAGTAAATATTTTGTCTGGCTGAGGACCTACAACGAAAGTTGTAAATTTAGACAAACAATTTTGCAAGAATTTTAGCTTCTGTTAAAAAATTTTGCTGAGCTGGTTAAATATTTTATTTGTCTAGGCGAAAATTTTGTTTGATTTAAAAATCAAATAAAAATATTATTAGAGACTATTAAATAAATTAACTAAAAAAATAAATTATTTTGAACAAGAATTTGTTTGAAAATTTTTTTTTGTAGTTTTTTGTGTGTACACAGAAAACTTCACTAATTTTTATTTAAACAAACTTTTTTTAAAATTATATTTTTTTTCAGGCAATATTTTATTAGATCCTAATAAAATGATTATCTGATTTTTTTGTCAAACAAAATAAACGAAAATCAAAAAATTGTTTTGCTCAATAGCAATAATTTTTTTACTGAAAAAAGTATGAATTTTTTTCCAAATAAATTTTTTTCTGAAATCTAATAAAATTGTGTATCTGATTTTACAATTTTGTTTATTGGACCCAGTTTAGACAATCAATTTATTGATTCAGTTAAATGCTTTACTGATTTCGGTCCTATAAACAAAATTGTAAAATCAGATACAAAATTTTTTTAGATTTCTGAAAAAATAATAAATGCTAACAAGAGTACCCATAAAACCTTACGCAATGATAAATTCTTAACAATAAAACAAGGTCAAGACGCTTTTGTGTGTTCTTCGTAAAATATTAGCATTCCGGAACGTTTTACAACCTGTTTACAACTCAGAAATTCTACATTTTCTAACGAATATGCCACAAAAAATGTTTGCGAATTTTGTTACCTGCGATATGTACAATTATATCCTGACTAAAAACTAATCTGCAATAGCCACTTCAAACAAATTCGTTTTTTTCTACCTGAACATAAGGTTATCTTGCCTGTAGTGCAACTTCTTAAAACATTTAAAAACTATATCTTATAAATATTTATTACCTGTACTGAAACAATCAACCAATAATATAAAAAGTAAATGCGAGCAGCTAATAACAATTAAATTTTGTTTTGTTTTTAAAAGGTTTTGTCACATTTGTTACGATAAGTTGTTTACATTCCGTTTATTTCATCTAATACTACAAACCGTTTTCTGATACCCTTTTTTCTTATATCTAAGATATGTACATATGTTATAAATATCACACTTCTTAAGCCTTATCGTTTAGTTGAATCCTAGATTCTGAAATCGTTACACCATTTTTGCAAGTGATACATTGTTTAAAAGAAAAAAAAAATACTCAAAATGCCTCCAAAAAAATTTACAATTTCCAAACACACTAAAATTTCGATGAAATTACGGTGTCGAAGGGAAAATAAAACTTCAAGTGAATATGAAGGACGCCTCAGAATTGAAAAGCTCCGGGCTTTGACTACGAGAGCCACCGAATCACAGGAGCAGCATGACCTACGGCTTGAATATATGCGCTTACGAGAGACAGCAGAGCAACGTCAGATACGTCTTGATAGTTTTAGATCCAATGCATCAACTTCAAGAGCTGCAGAGACACTTCAGCAACATGAACGACGTCTTGAGAGCTTAAGATCTCAAGTATCAACTTCAAGAGCTGCAGAGACTTCAGAGCAACGCGAAAGACGACTTGAAAGTTTAAGGTCTCAAGGATCAACTTCAAGAGCTGCAGAGACTTCAGACCAACGCGAAAGACGACTTGAAAGCTTGAGGTCTCAAGCATCAACTTCAAGAGCTGCAGAGACTTCAGAGCAACATGAACGATGTCTTGAGAGTTTAAGATCTCAAGCATCAACTTCAAGAGCTGCAGAGACTTCAGAGCAACGCAAAAGGCGACTTGAGAATTTAAGATCTCAAGCGTCAACATCAAGAGCTGCTGAGACAGCAGAACAACGTGAAGTGCGTCTCAGAAGTAAACGTTTAAGAGCTTCAGAAACTAGAGCTGCTGAGACATTAGAGGAAAGTAGTGCACGCCATGAAGGAAGGAGTAGGAGCTTTGCCGAAACTTACGAAAGCATAGCATTTCATTACATATCAGAAATGGATTACAGTTATGATGAGCTAATTGCAATTGGTCCAATGAAAACTATTTGCAAGCATTGTAATGCATTTAAATATAAAAATGAAACACCTGGAATGTGCTGCGGAAATGGAAAAATTGTTTTGCCTGATTTGCTTCCACCTCCGGAACCATTGCTATCATTGATTACGGGTAAGTCAAGTCAAAGTAATTCCTCTTTTGTTTATGTCTGACTGAATGTTTATTTACAAATCCTATAATTTTTATAGGAACCAATGAAGATTCGCAACATTTTGTAACTAAAATACGCAAATATAATTCGTGTTTTCAAATGACATCGTTCGGTGCTACTAAAATAATTAGGGAGAACTTTATGCCAACATTTCGAGTGCAAGGTCAAATATACCATCAAATTGGATCAATGTTGCCATCCCTCGATAGCGGCCATAAGTTCTTGCAAATTTATTTTATAGGACAGGAAAATGATAACGACCAGGTACAACAACGTCAACGCTACAATCCTGGAACAAAACAACATATTGTAGCCGAACTGCAAGTTATGTTTCATGCCAACAATCAATTAGTGAGAACATTCAAACAAGCTAAAGAAGAGCTCCAAGTACGTTCAACTGATCACATTATTGCAATTCATGCTGACAGAGTACCGGCTGGACAACACCAAAGACGATACAATGCGCCAACAACTAACGATGTGGCAATCTTAATGGTTGGGGATCCTATAGCTCCCCGTGACATAATTGTTCGTCACCGTGATGAAAGAATAAATAAGATAGCTGAAACACATCGATCATACGATCCACTTCAGTATCCAATTATCTTTCCATATGGTGAAGACGGATACCATTTCGAAATACGTCAAATAAGTTAAAAACTGACATAGAAATTAATCTACTCATATATGCCTGATATATGATGTAACTAATAGAAATACAATATTTTTTATTTCAGATCAATCAACCAATAGGAAGGTAAGTTCGATGAGTTTTTATGCATACCGCATAATGATTCGTCAAAACAGGGTTAATTATATTTTAAGTTACAGAGAGCTATTTCACCAGTACATTGTAGACATGTACGCTAAAATTGAAACAAAACGCCTATCATACATAAGATTTAATCAAACAAAATTACGAGTGGACGATTATATTCACCTTAGAGATGCAACAAACAACAGAAATGATGTTAATCCCAATGAAATTGGCCAAGCCATAATACTGCCAGCAACATTCACGGGTAGTCCGCGTCACATGCAAGAATATTGTCAAGATGCAATGACATACACTGAATCAATTAAGTCTCCGTACAGCAGTTTTATTTTTAATTAATCAAACATATTTCCCTAAAAAACTAAAATTCTGCTTATATAAGCTTTTTAATATAATCTAGGGCTAAAAGTGAAAACCCATGTTACAACTTTATAAGCCAAATGAAAAAAGCACGTATATTTGGCAACCATATTTTTTTATTCAAAAAAGTCTCCGTACAATTTTTTATTTTGCATTGTAACTGACCGATAACGGATTTTTGTAAGTGAAAAGTGATTGGAAGCTAAATTTAATGTTGTTTAATGTAGACTAAAGTGAAAATTAAAAAAAAAATATTAACTATGGAGTGCAAAAATAAGCAAATTTCAATGGACACAAAGCAAGTTATTATTAATTTGCAAAATGAAGGAAAAAGTCTAAGAGAAATCGGTGATATTGTAAAAAGACCACGTTCTTCCATTCAATACGTAATTCAACAATTCAAAAAAACCGGTACAATTGCAAACAAACCGAGAACTGGTCGACCAAGAAAAATAAACCAGCACCTAGAAAGAACTGTAGAAAGTAATCCAAAAATTAGCCCATGTGTAATTGCAGGAAACTTGAAAACTAGCGATGGAATAACAGTTAATCCCCAAACTATAAGAAACGCTCTTAAACGAAATGGATACAATGGGCGGGTAAGCCGTAAGAAGCCCCTTGTTCGAAAAGTGAATATGAAAAAGAGATTCGATTACGCTATTGAGCATATTGATAAAGATTTTTTATTTTGGGATCGTGTTATTTTCAGCGATGAAAGTAAATTCAACGTTTTTGGTTCTGATGGACGAAAAATGGTATGGAGAAAGTCAAATACTGAAATGAATCCGAAGCATTTGACTCCAACAGTAAAGCATGGAGGAGGTAGCGTTATGGTTTGGGGTTGCATGGCTGCATCTGGGGTGGGAAATCTTATTTTTATTGAAAGCACGATGGAAAAATATGCATACCTTAAAATATTAAAAGAAAACTTAAAACAAAGTGCAGAAAAATTGGGCTTGGGACGTTTGTATTACTTCCAACAAGACAACGACCCCAAACACACCTCTAGATTAGTAAAGGAATGGCTCATTTATAATGTTCCTAAGCAAATAAATCACCCAGCTCAGCCACCTGATCTCAACCCGATTGAGCATCTATGGGATCACTTGGAACGAAAGATTCGGCAGCACAATATAACGAGTAAGGATCAGCTAAAATCCGTTATTATGGAAGAGTGGAATAAAATAGATTCCCAGACAACAAAAAAGCTAGTGCATTCCATGCACAACCGTTTAAATGCTGTAATTGCTCAGAAGGGTGGACCTACCACATATTAAATACATTTTTATATAATATTGGGAATTTTTTCCCAATTTTGTCCTTAAAACGATTAACTGTACGGAGACTTTTTTGATATTATTTTTCTTAAAATTAATGAATTTATGCAAATTTTTATGTTTTTAATTAAAATATTTTAAATTTTTTTGTGTTGACTTCTAGTTTATAAGTTTTTTTAAAAATGAATTTAAAAAACTATAAAATAAATACTCGAATAGTGAGAATAAATTGCTAGTTTATATTATGATTATTTCTGTACGGAGACTTAATTGATTCAGTGTATGTGCGAACGTATGGAAGGCCAGATCTATTTATTACATTCACATGTAATCCTAAATGGCAGGAAATAACCACAGAGCTGCTGACTGGTCAGACTTCAGGACATCGACACGATATTACAGCCCGTGTGTTTAAACAAAAACTAAAGTCTTTGATGAATTTTATAGTAAAACTGCGTGTTTTTGGAGAAACGCGTTGTTGGATGAATGCATACACAGAATACTGTGGAATGGCAAAAACGTGGACTACCCCATGCGCATATATTGATTTGGTTAGTTAGCAAAATTACAACAGACCATATTGATGACATTATATCTGCCGAAATACCTGATGCAAACAATGATCCAAATTTGCACGAAATTGTAATAAAAAATATGGTCCATGGCCCCTGCGGTATAATTAACCCAAATTTCCCATGCATGGCAGATGGAAAGTGCACAAAAAAATATCCACGACAGCTGCTTAAAGACACAATCTCTGGTGTTGATGGTTATCCACTTTATCGGCGTCGATCTGCGGATGATGGTGGTCAATCGATTACATTGAGAGTGCGCAATGATGATATAGAAATTGACAACCGCTGGATAGTACCTTACTGCCCATTACTGTCCAAAACATTTAAAGCACGTATTAATGTCGAGTTCTGCAACTCGGTCAAATCTATAAAATATATTTGCAAGTACGTAACTAAAGGTTCAGATATGGCCGTCTTTCCTTTACAAAATCAAAATGATGAAATAACGCATTATCAAATGGCACGATACATTAGTAGTAATGAAGCAGTTTTGGGATTTCCTATTCACGAGCGCCATCCTACTGCTGTTCACCTTTCTGTGCACCTTGAAAATGGACAACGCGTTTACTTTACAGAATCAAATGCACAACAGAGGGCAATATCACCTCCACATACAACTTTGACTTCTTTCCTCGACTTATGTAGAAACGATTTATTTGCCAAAACTTTGCTGTATGCCCAAATTCCATCATATTACACATGGAGCGCATCTTCTAATAAATTCCAACGTAGAAAACTAGGAAAAGCTGTTGAAGGATGGCAAAATGTATATTCTACTGATGCATTGGGCAGAATCTACACTGTGCATCCACAGAATGCAGAGTGCTTTTACTTGCATCTGCTGCTTATCAATGTTCACGGGCCAACATCATTCGAGCACTTACGTACAGTGGATGGCCAAATATGTGGCACCTTTCGGGAGGCATGTCAAAAACTAAATCTGTTAGAAAGTGACACACACTGGGAAACAACACTTCAAGATGAATCGATTTCCAATAACCCATTTCAGATAAGATCATTATTTGCAATTATATTTCTTGCTCGCCGTCTAACCCTAAAGAGCTTTGGAATAAATTCAAGCACCATATGACTGAAGATATATTGCACTGAGAAAGAATTTTTGATAACGACTCAACACTTGAATTTTCAGATGCAATGTTTAATGAGGCTCTAATACTACTAGAAGACAAATGTTTGCAGATTCAAAACAAGACTCTGAGGGAAGTTGATATGATTGCTCCTATCAGACATGATACTGATTTATATGACCGAGATCTTCGTCGAGAAAAAGATGATAATCCAGAAGAGTTACAATCATATTTGTCTAATAATCTGCCACTTTTACAGCCAGAGCAAAGAATAGTATATAACAGCATAGTAGAAGCTATTCAAAATCAATGTGGGGGGTTATATTTTATTGATGCGCCTGGAGGAACTGGGAAAACTTTAAAATTAAATTGCCGCTGAAACCACATTTCCTAGAGGAATATTCATGTAATATTAAAAAAAATTCTTCCATGGGTAAAGTTTTACAAAATTGTAAAATAATAGTGTGGGATGGCACACAAGAAATCTTTAGAAGCTCTCGATCGCACACTGCAAGACTTTAGGGGTAGTACAGAATTATTTAGGGGAGCTCTTATTTTATTAGCCGGTGATTTTCGTCAAACACTTCCTGTTATCCCGGGTTCAACCCCAGCTGATGAGCTAAATGCCTGCCTAAAATCATCAATTTTATGGCGCCACGTTCAGACATTAAGATTAACAACGAACATGCGTGCGCAGCTACAATGTGATTCAAAACAGCTGCTGGATTTAGGAAATGGGGAAATACCAGTCGATTCAACAACAAATTGCATAACGTTATTGCCAGAACTTTGCAAAACAACAAAATCTCTTGAAGAGTTAATAAACTTTGTATTTCCAGACATCAAACGTAATATAAAGAATAAGCAGTGGTTGTGTGAACGTGCTTTATTGGCTCCTAAAAATATAGACGTTTATTCTATTAATAATACCATATTAAAAAGATTAGTCGGAAACGTAAAAACATATAAATCCATTCATACTGTGGCGAATAATGACGATGCCGTAAATTATCCACCTGAATTTCTGAACTTACTTGACCTGCCCGGGTTTCCGCCACATGAATTAGAGCTTAAGGTTGGGGTACCAATTATTTTATTGCGAAACATTAACCCACCGCAGCTTTGTAATGGTACTCGCCTGACTGTCAAAAAATTGTTAAACAATTTAATCGAAGCGACTATTATTACTGGGAAATATAAAGGAACAGATGTTTTGTTACCACGTATCCCCATAATGACCGCGGATATGCCATTTGATTTTAAACGATTGCTGTTCCCTGTTCGGTTAGCATTTGCGATGACAATCAATAAGTCCCAAGGTCAATCTCTTCAAGTTTGCGGTTTAAATTTAACAAATTCATGTTTTTTACATGGTCAACTTTATGTGGCCTGTTCACGAGTAGGAAGACCTTCAAATTTATATATTTATGCCCCCGGAGGAAAAACTAAATATATTGTATATCCTAGAGCATTACAATAAAAATAAGTTTTTTTGTATTGCTTAATTGTCAAATTTGTACATAGTTCACTGAGGTCAAAAGTCTATAAATCATATATTTGGATTTAACTACAGTTCTCTGAATATCTTTTATATAAAGAAGGGGTGTATGTATGTATGAATGAATGTATGTATGTATGTATGTATGTATGTATGTATGTATGTATGTATGTATGTATGTATGTATGTATGTATGTATGTATGTATGTATGTATGTATGTATGTATGTATGTATGTATGTATGTATGTATGTATGTATGTATGTATGTATGTATGTATGTATGTATGTATGTATGTATGTATGTATGTATGTATGTATGTATGTATGTATGTATGTATGTATGTATGTATGTATGTATGTATGTATGTATGTATGTATGTATGTATGTATGTATGTATGTATGTATGTATGTATGTATGTATGTATGTATGTATGTATGTATGTATGTATGTATGTATGTATGTATTGTGAGGCTGGTCTATTTTGTTCCTAAAGAATACTTTAAACAATTTTACTTTGGGGAAAACAAATTTGAAAATTTAAAAAAAAAAAAAAATTAATTTGATCGTATTAGGTTTGAAATTTTGGTTTTGAAAAAAAAATAGAGAAGAGTGATTGTGGAAAAAATATTTGGTTTGGGTTGTGTGAATAACGGAAAAAAAATACAAAAATTTGAAATAATAGTAGAGATTCGTGAATGGTGTTCTCCAATAAAGGATTACTTATACAATTTGATTAAATTCTGGCTAGAATCTCACAAGGAAGTTGGATTAATTATATTTTTTGTCGAAATTGAAGCCTAGCTGTGGTTTATAACGGGAAGTTGCATAATAATAATAAATTTTGGAATTCACCCACCCGGATGTACTAAAAATCATTATTAAAGGACTGGGAAACTCATTTTAGCTTGTAAAAAGGGGAGAACAGTTACTTATACATTCATCTAAAGTAAAGGAAAAGGGGAAAAAACAGGGATGCAAAACTAGCACCTTCCAAAATCATCATTTCATCACTGAATTAATATTGAACCGATAGTTGATGTATTTCTGAAAGGCGCTGTCCGCAAGTTGACTAAAAGATATAAAATTAAATTTTCTTTTGAATTTTTTTTTTATTTTTATTGTTTTTTTTCCCTGTATTGATTTGTTATTAATGTTAATTTTTCCATATAATTAATTTTTTTTTTTTATGTCTGACAATTAAATCCATGTTATTATCATTTGTCATACTGTAAAACCATTATAATCTAAATAATTGTTTGAGGTATATGGAAGCGTATACTTGATATGTACCAACCAAAATTGTTAAACAGTGTCAATAGCACCAACTAAACATCTCAAGAGACTTACAGGCCTGTCGTCTTCGAGGGAGGAATAATTTGGGTGAGTGATTTTTTTTTAATTGTTTGATTTTTGGTTTATACATAATAAGATACGCTTTAATCAGATGACCATACCTTTATATCTCTAATGTTGCTGTTGTTATCTGTTAAAAATCATAAAAATTTCATTAATTAGTTTCATCATTATGGGAATATTCATATATAAATATAAATTAGAACTTTAATAATTTTATAACCTTGTTTATTGTTAAATACATTAATATTTCGATTTTGTAATTGTTAAAACGTTGTTTTGATATTATTATTTTTTTTCGCAAAGGATAAATTGTTTTTGATTGTTATGGTGTATCCGGGAAGCGTTATCAAATTCATAAGCATACTTAGTACAAGGTTTGATATGTTCTATTAAAGTTCGCGTTGCAAATTGAAATGAAAGGTTAAGGTCATAAGCAGGTAGAGCATATTAGGGCTATCACAAAACATAAACTCTAGATAGCAGGATGGGTGGGTAAAGATTCGCGAAGAGGATGTGTCACCGTTGCCTCTTCCACTAAGCTTCCTTGACGCTGGTTAGCTTTATTTAATTATAGTTTTGTTTTTTTATTGGTCGATAAAGTTTTATAGCTACCTTATTATTTTGAATATTATGTATAGAGCCATACTAATTCGATAGGGGCAAGATCCACCCCAATTTTCCCTGAGCACAGTCGGTGATATAGGTAGCACCGCCCCTAAAGACTTAGGACCTTAAGGCCAGGTTCGTTACATAAATTTAAATGGCGCCCAACGTGGGGCCTCAGCAGGTGTATCTCACAAAGGAAATTTTTTTTTTACATTGTACAACATCTCACAAGCAGTGCTGAGGCTAACACAATTAACATCTGTAACATCTTAAATATCCGTGGGTTTCGACCAGTATTTAATTATTTATTTATTTATTATTTTTTTTTTTTGGTTGGTTAATACCAAAATAAATATGTGTATGTAAATTTCTGATTCCCTAAGCATTACTTTGGACTTTAAGATTTTCTGCTTTGGAACTTCCTAACCAAGTGTTTATTGGATCACATCATATTTGAGTTAAATGTTTTAATTTTGTTTGAGATTTTAAAATCTGTTTTATGACAGTTCTTAACTCACATTATTATACATGCTAATCTTGTTATTATTTTTTTTAAGTTCAAAATTTGAAATGAGATGAATTGGGGTGAGATTTCTGATTCTGGCTAATGTTGGTTTTTTACTCCCTCCCTTACCTCATTGAATTGATTTTTTTTTTATTGGATAGTCTTGAAGGGTTTTGGAATTCGCGATTTTATTATTTGCATTTTAATTTTTAAGGAAGCTTAGGAAAATGTATTTTTTTTTATTGTTTTTTTGTTGTATGTACATATAATATATACATACTTAATTATATTACATTATTTGTTTATTTGACCTTAACTGAGTAATTACTAAGATTGTAAAAGAGATTAAATTAAATTAATTTAAAAAAAAAAATGCCATTAACAAGAAGTCGAGAAAATTTGATGAGTATGGAGGAACCTGCGAATTGCAGTTTCTCCATTCCAATGGATGAACATAATACTCCTCAAATAGTTTCGAAGGGGCGACCTAGGGGTAAACGTGGTCAAAATGTAAATAACACTGCAAATGATATCGATAGCAATCAACAGCAAATCCGAGAAATAATATCAGGCTCTATGTTGAGTTTACGTGGTGAAATGATGGATTTTATTAGAAATGAATTGAGATCAGTAGTACAGGATAGGAATGCAGAAGCGAGTAACTTCCGTTGCCAAAATGCGGAAGCTGGGGAAAGTGCTCCAAATCCTTCATCTAGAAGGAATTCTTTACAGGAACCGTTTGTAGGGGAAAAAATTTCAAATATTATACGAAATTGGCGGGTAAAATTTACAGGATGCGACGACAAAATGAGTGTAGGCGAATTTATTTATAGAATTAACGTACTGACAAATAACAACTTGAACAGCGACTTTGACCTATTGTATAAACATGCGCACGGCCTATTTGAGGGCAAGGCATTAGATTGGTACTGGCGTTACCATAGACAGGACAATGATGGGGATTGGTTTACGTTAACAAGAGCTATGTGTGAGCAATATAAGTGTGACTATAATGACGTGGACATTATGGAAGAAATACATAAGCGTAAGCAATATACCGGTGAAACGTTTGACGATTTTTATGACTCCCTTTCCGCTTTGACGGACAAACTAAAAAAGCCATTAACGGACGAAAATTTGTGTGCCATATTGGTACGCAATCTAAGAAAAGAAATACGTCACGAACTTCTTCATATGAATATTTCGACCATATCCCAACTTCGAAAGGAAGTTAAACGTCATGAGAAATTCATCAAGGATATTCGTAAAGGTGAATATGGGAAACCTGTAAAGGGGTATGTGGCAGAGGTCAGCAGTTCAAATGCGGACTACAGTGTACCAGATGCAACTTCATCTGCTCAGGAAATATGCGCAGTTCATGGCGATTTTAAGTGTTGGAATTGTGATAAAGTGGGTCATAATTATTTTGACTGTTTGGATGTAAGACGAATATTTTGTTACGGATGTGGTATGAAGGATACGTATAGACCTTCATGTCCAAAATGTAGCAATAGAATTCAGGGAAACGTACAGAGAGATGTCCGGCGGAACTAACACGGACATCTCAAACTTTGAAAATAAATAACCCAGCTTTGTCTATTGTATCCGATTTGGACAATTCTGAAACGCAAATTAACGATACCTTGGAAAAACACCCACTATTGAGGCCTTACCATGAACGGCTACAAAATTACGAAGAAACTCGTAGGAGAATCTTTGAAGAGGGTGGCAAACCTTCGACAGCAACACGATCATCTCTTCGCTTACGAGATTATTATAAAAGATTAAAATCCTTTCGAACCATAATTATTTCCCCTCTTGTTTCGCCAGAAGATGATAACAGGCCATTCATTAACTTGAAAATTGGCGATGATAGATATATGGCATTGCTAGACAGTGGTGCTAACAAAAGTGTTATTGGCGGGGTTTTAGCGTCGAAAGCGGTAAATATGGAAGGTTATAGGAAGGGTTATGGAAATGTAAAGACTGCAGATGGACAACGACAAAATATTTTAGGGACAGTGACTTTAATGGTAGCGTTTCAAAATCAGACTAAACGATTTGAATTTTTACTAGTACCATCAATACGACAGGATGTAATATGTGGGTTCGATTTCTGGACTGAGTTTGGTGTTAAAATTGTTATTTCAGAAATTGGGGAAATTGAGAGTGAATTCGACGAAAACCAAATTAAGTTGTCACCCTTACAGAAACAGCAACTCAGTAATATAATTTCATTATTTCCCAATTCTGAGACTGAGGGCTTAGGTTGTACATCCTTAATTGAACATCAGATTGATACAGGGGATGCAAAACCAATAAAGCAAAGATATTACCCAATATCACCTGCGGTTGAAAAACAATTATGCTTAGAGTTAGATCGAATGTTAACACTTAAGGTTATTGAGGAAGCCCCAAGTTCTCCTTGGTCATCTCCGACGGTGGTGATTATAAAACCGGGGAAAGTGAGGATGTGCTTGGACAGTAGGAAGCTTAACTCTGTGACTGAAAAGGACGCTTATCCAATACCAAACATAGACGGACTTCTCTCAAGACTTCCTTCAGTTTATTGTATTTCGAAAATTGATTTAAAAGATGCCTTTTGGCAAATTAAACTGGAGGAAAGTTCAAGACAAAAGACAGCTTTCACAGTTCCAAATCGGCCATTGTATCAATTTACAAGAATGCCATTTGGACTGTGTAATGCACCGCAAACGTTGTGCAGACTTATGGACTTAGTAATTCCGTATAAATTAAAATCACACGTTTTTGTGTACTTGGATGATCTTTTAGTAGTTTCTTCAAACTTTAACGAACATTTGACACATCTGATGGAGGTGGCAACACAATTGAGAAAAGCAGGTTTGACGATAAATATCAGAAAGAGTACTTTCGCCATTAAAAAGGTAAAATATCTTGGGTATGTTGTAGGAAACGGAACGTTACAGGTGGACGACGAGAAGGTTAAGGCAATACAGGACTTTCCGGTACCAAAATCTATTCGACATTTAAGACGGTTTTTGGGAATGACAGGTTGGTACCGACGCTTTATACAGGACTATTCGTCGTTAACTTTCCCATTGACCGAATTACTTACTAAGAAAAAAACTTTCATCTGGACAAAGGAGGCCCAAGTGGCTTTCGATAAGCTAAAGACCAGACTGACGTCTGCACCGTTACTAATTCACCCAAATTATGCGAAGCCATTTATAGTTCAGTGTGATGCAAGCACATGTGGTCTAGGTGCAGTGCTAGCGCAGAAGGACGAAGACGGAACTGAAAGACCTATAGCATATGTGTCACAGAAGCTGAATAAGGCACAACGGAATTACACGATAACAGAATTGGAGTGTTTGGCTGTTATATTAGCCATCAAAAAGTTTAGGTCATATATAGAGGGGCAGGAATTTAAAGTGGTCACCGATCACGCTAGCCTGAAGTGGCTTATGGGCCAAAGAGATCTATCGGGTAGACTAGCAAGGTGGTCTCTTAAGTTACAGGGATTTAACTTTACAATAGAACATCGGCGTGGTAAGGATAATGTGGTGCCAGATACATTGTCTCGAGCACATGAAGGGGAAAGTTTTGTAAATTCTTTAAATTTGGAGTCCCCGCCTTCCATAAACTTGAATTCAAGCGCGTTTGAAACTGCTGAGTACAGAAAGTTGTGTAATGATGCTTCTTCATCTGGGATGCCAGATTTTAGAGTTATCGATAAATTTCTTTATAAAAAAACTGAATTTTCGATGGGAGAGGTAGATGAATCAAATTCATGGAAACTTTATGTGCCTATGGAATTGCGACAAAATGTTATTTATATAGCCCATGACATACCTAAGTCTGCACACACTGGAATTGCAAAGACATTAGAAAAACTACGACGGTACTTTTATTGGCCAGGACTCGCAACGGATGTAAAAAACTACATTCTCAATTGTGAAATGTGTAAAACTTCCAAAACTCCCACAATGAGTTTAAAGCCACCTTTAGGCAAAATGGTAACTAGTGAGAGACCATTTCAGCGGTTGTATATAGATTTAATTGGACCTTTACCTCGGACTAGATCTGGATATATAGGACTTCTTATAATTTTAGATCATTTCTCTAAATTTACGTTTGTTAAACCCTTGAAAAAGTTAGTGACTAAACCGATTATAGAATATTTAAAAACTGAAATTTTTTGTTGTTATGGGGTGCCCGAGATCATTGTATCTGACAATGGTTCTCAATTCAAGAGCAAAGATTTTAAGAGTTTTCTAGCAAATAATGGTGTAGAACAAGTATTAACTGCGGTATACAGTCCGCAGGCAAACGTCAGTGAAAGGGTAAATCGTTCAATCAACGAGGCGTTAAGAAGTTACGTAAGAGATGACCAACGTACATGGGATAGTTATATTCCCAGTATTAATTGTTCGCTTAGGAACACCATACATCAATCGGTTGGCAGGTCGCCGTATCAAATTGTATTTGGACAAAAGATGCTTACCAATGGAAAAGATTATGAACTTTTACGTAAACTTAAGATATTAGCTGAAGCTGACTCGGTTGTGGAACGTCAAGACGAGTTCTCCTGGATACGGGGAAAAATCAAGGATTTCATGAAAAGGGCATACGATAAAAACGTTAGGACTTACAACTTACGAACCCGGACAAAGGAATTTTCAGTCGGACAAGATGTTTATCGACGTACGTTTAACCAGAGCTCTAAAGTGACTTATTTTAACGCAAAACTTGCTCCTGTTGGTGTTAAAGCAAAAGTATTGAAAAGATTAGGTAACGTAAATTATGAGTTACAAGATATTGAAACAGGAAATAAGGGCGTCTACCATGCGAAAGATATTTGGGTATAATTGTTAAAGGACAACATATCGTTTGGTAAGCCTTTTCCAGCTCCAGTTTCAAGAAGGCAATGTTCTTAAACTGGATCTGTTTTGTGAGGCTGGTCTATTTTGTTCCTAAAGAATACTTTAAACAATTTTACTTTGGGGAAAACAAATTTGAAAATTTAAAAAAAAAAAAAAATTAATTTGATCGTATTAGGTTTGAAATTTTGGTTTTGAAAAAAAAATAGAGAAGAGTGATTGTGGAAAAAATATTTGGTTTGGGTTGTGTGAATAACGGAAAAAAAATACAAAAATTTGAAATAATAGTAGAGATTCGTGAATGGTGTTCTCCAATAAAGGATTACTTATACAATTTGATTAAATTCTGGCTAGAATCTCACAAGGAAGTTGGATTAATTATATTTTTTGTCGAAATTGAAGCCTAGCTGTGGTTTATAACGGGAAGTTGCATAATAATAATAAATTTTGGAATTCACCCACCCGGATGTACTAAAAATCATTATTAAAGGACTGGGAAACTCATTTTAGCTTGTAAAAAGGGGAGAACAGTTACTTATACATTCATCTAAAGT
Source organism: Melanophora roralis (assembly GCA_963583895.1). Lineage (NCBI taxonomy): Eukaryota > Metazoa > Arthropoda > Insecta > Diptera > Rhinophoridae > Melanophora > Melanophora roralis. Next base: position 52,210,229 of record OY757188.1, read on the forward strand.
AAAGGAAAAGGGGAAAAAACAGGGATGCAAAACTAGCACCTTCCAAAATCATCATTTCATCACTGAATTAATATTGAACCGATAGTTGATGTATTTCTGAAAGGCGCTGTCCGCAAGTTGACTAAAAGATATAAAATTAAATTTTCTTTTGAATTTTTTTTTTATTTTTATTGTTTTTTTTCCCTGTATTGATTTGTTATTAATGTTAATTTTTCCATATAATTAATTTTTTTTTTTTATGTCTGACAATTAAATCCATGTTATTATCATTTGTCATACTGTAAAACCATTATAATCTAAATAATTGTTTGAGGTATATGGAAGCGTATACTTGATATGTACCAACCAAAATTGTTAAACAGTGTCAATAGCACCAACTAAACATCTCAAGAGACTTACAGGCCTGTCGTCTTCGAGGGAGGAATAATTTGGGTGAGTGATTTTTTTTTAATTGTTTGATTTTTGGTTTATACATAATAAGATACGCTTTAATCAGATGACCATACCTTTATATCTCTAATGTTGCTGTTGTTATCTGTTAAAAATCATAAAAATTTCATTAATTAGTTTCATCATTATGGGAATATTCATATATAAATATAAATTAGAACTTTAATAATTTTATAACCTTGTTTATTGTTAAATACATTAATATTTCGATTTTGTAATTGTTAAAACGTTGTTTTGATATTATTATTTTTTTTCGCAAAGGATAAATTGTTTTTGATTGTTATGGTGTATCCGGGAAGCGTTATCAAATTCATAAGCATACTTAGTACAAGGTTTGATATGTTCTATTAAAGTTCGCGTTGCAAATTGAAATGAAAGGTTAAGGTCATAAGCAGGTAGAGCATATTAGGGCTATCACAAAACATAAACTCTAGATAGCAGGATGGGTGGGTAAAGATTCGCGAAGAGGATGTGTCACCGTTGCCTCTTCCACTAAGCTTCCTTGACGCTGGTTAGCTTTATTTAATTATAGTTTTGTTTTTTTATTGGTCGATAAAGTTTTATAGCTACCTTATTATTTTGAATATTATGTATAGAGCCATACTAATTCGATAGGGGCAAGATCCACCCCAATTTTCCCTGAGCACAGTCGGTGATATAGGTAGCACCGCCCCTAAAGACTTAGGACCTTAAGGCCAGGTTCGTTACAGTATGTATGTACATATGTATGTTTGTAATTTATAACTGGCCACACCAGTGGATCGATTTTTTGGAAATTTTAACAGCGAGTTACTTCAAGTATTGAAGAAGCGAATGGCACCTTTTTTTTGAAATTTTTGCTGCCACGCCCATTTGTGCCTAACTGAATTACCCAAAGCCATACTGATCAAACGCGTAGAGCTAAATACATGTTTGTTTAAATACGTACGAATTTTTAGAAATTGGGCCCGTAAAGGGATAAAAAGGGGACAAAAAAGGAAAAACCTGTAGCCAACTATCTTTTGATGTATATAAGATAGAAACAAAGTTTAAAAAGTTTTGCGTTTTCCTTAAGAAATAAACAGACAGGTATCTGGAGTTTTTTTGGTCCGAAATGGGGAAAAAAGGGGTTCAAATTATCTTTTGGTACTTTTTGTTATTTTTTGTTACTTTTAAACCAATAAAGATAGAAACATTATTCAAATTGCGTTCGATAGGTCTTAAAAAAATTTTATTTCGTTTTTCGTACTTTTTTAATTTTGGACCCAAAAGGTGAAAACAGGGTTAAAAATATATTTTGATTTGTTTATGCGTTTTTTGTTACTTTTCAACCAATAAAGGTAGAAACATAATAAAAATTTGAATTTGTCTTGGTGACACAAAAAATTTTTTGAGTGTACCTTACATACCAAAATTAACAAATACAACTACAGTAAAGAACACTCTGACCAGAGAAAAAACAACTATGGCATACAAGTCAAACAGAACTCTTAGACATATATTTACGAATAATAAATTAAAAAGAGATAAACTAAAGATCGACAATGTGGTATATGAAATTAAATGTGATGGCAACGAAAAAGAGGTATGTGATATGGTGTATATTGGAACAACAAAGAGAACATTGGGAACAAGAATTAAAGAGCACAAATCAGACATAGCAAAAGGCAAAGAAACGACGGCACTTTCCCAGCATGCAAAAGAGTGCAATCACACAATTAACTTCAAAGATGTGAAAATACTTGACAAAGAAAAAAGAGAAAGTAAACGATACACTATTGAGAGTCTACGCATACAACAAAAAATACACAAGACTATGAACACGAAAGAGGACAAGGACAATACAAAGCTTCAATACTCTGTTGCGATAATTTAATAACACAGTGCAACACGAAAAAAAATAACCATATACGGAAATCACTACGTGAAAGAAGACCAAAAAAGAAAAGACCCGTGTCTCCCAGTTTTGCCCAAAGTCATGCACTTTTTTTTTTATGGGCCCCCAAAGATTTGGGGCCTTGGTGTCATTTTTGGCAAAAGTAATAATTTTCTCAGGCTCATATCTTGCAAACCGTTCCGAATTTTAATTTACTCTTTGAGGCAAAGTTGTAGCCCTTTTTATAAGGAACAAAAATTATGAACACAAAAAATTAAAAAAGAAATAATTTTAGATCAAAATCGCAAAAAACTTTAAAAAATTCAATTTTTTTTACCTTTTTCCTCCTGTCCATAGGTCCATAGGTAGCAAACCGTTCAAAATTCAAGGAAACAGTCAACTACAAAAATTTACCTAACATCCCAATAAACCACTTTTTTAGAACATATAAACTTCCTAGGAATGATTCTTAACACCGTTTAGGTAGCGCTAAGGTAGCCGCAAAAGTTAAAAATTTTACGAAAATTTTTGAATTTCATTTGTTTTTTATTATCTTCAACATTGAGATACTGTGCTGTCTATTACAAAAAAATTATAAGAAAATATTCGTATTATTTTTATAAAGTTGATGGCCCTGGACTTGCATATCGCGCTCTCTTAAGTTGAGGATCTAAATCGTCGTCCGAATCTGACTCTGATTCAGAACTTACGGTGTCCACAGGCACGTTGCTTCCAGAATGTCTTCCATCAAAAGCTTTTTCTTTTTAACATACCTTATTAACATCATAAAAGGTTATCTTGTGACTCCACCAACATACCTGAAATGAGTTAGAAAAGAAATCAAAAATAATGCAAACCATGCAATAATAAAATTGATATTACCTCTGCAAGCAATGCGTCGAATTTTTTGCCTTTGTACCGTTTTTCCATTTGATTTTTTATTAGTTATTAGTTTTGGTACATCTCTTCCCTGTTGGGGCTCATAGTCGGTATCAAATCGATCTCGATTAGTAACACCACTTACTGTTGTCATTTCTGTAAATTTAGTCCTACGATCTGGAGTTTGCGGCCTTGGGAATACAAAATTTTCAGGTGCAAGCACTGGTAGTGTGGCTGTTACAGCTGCTTTATAAATTTTGTTCTTCTCATCACGTCTATTTGGGTAATTAACGCATGCATAAGAACTGGTTGCATCATGATCACCTGGGCGATTAATCTAGTTTACCGGCTTACAATATTTCATACTATGTTTGCCTCCATTCAACCATGCTATGAGATTATTATAACATTGGCAACACACTGCGTTAGGTGTGTAATTTTCACTGATTAAATCTATTTTGTCGAAAAATGACTTTTATGCTCTTTTAAATTCACTAGTTTAAAAATTCTTTTCCTTTTGAAATCTTGTAGAATTATTTTTTCTGATTTGATGACCGCAAATGTAGCAAAAGAAATAAATATTTTTACACTGCATATTGAAATTGTCAGTTGCCAATGTTGTGTGCGAATTATGCTGTAGAACTTTCTCTATAACTTTCACCGCTGAGATCTCGTTGACGTCGCGCTGTGTAATGCCTCGATGTGAGAGTCGCGTCGCTTTTATATTGTGATCTGCGTTTCTTGATGCGTGTGCGATCGGTGCGTGATCGCCTGAGCTGTTTACTGAAATCTTAGGTAAATTTTTGTAGTTGATTTCTTGATAAGTTTGGGTGCAATAATTTCTTCTTTTTAAATTTATCCAATTGCTATTTTATTTTGAATTGTCCTCACTTATTAAAAAAATTGGTAGTAGGTACATATGTAGGTAATTTATTGTTGGTATAAACAATAATTATTAAAAAGTAATAACAAAGCAATAAAAAAAGTATGTACATAATTAAATTAAAGGCCGTTAACGATCATTATTGCGATTTGTGTATGATGTATTTTGTTGTTTAGGGTTTCCAGCAATTTTAATGTTTGCCTACCTGTTTAAGTTCCAAGACTTTTCGCGGCTATCTCACATGCATATACACATATTTATATGCACTAGAGTTCTCTATTACACGAAAGACAGATACAATATATGTAATTAAGGCAATTTGATTAAACGTAAGGAAGAGATAGCTTCATAACTACATACAGTGGTTCAAACGTATAATTGGACACTAGGTGTACGATTATTCAAATGCAATTTTTTTTACTTACATGACAATAATTCTAAAAAACTTTTATACCGAGTTATAGGTTATTGAAAGACCTTTAAAACTATATATAATACTTAACACATTTTATTCAAAAACATTTTTAAAAATAAAAAAGAAAACAAAGCCATTAAATTTAATGTCAAACGTATAATTGGACAGTCTGTAGTTTTGGTTCTTGGAAGCAAAACCTTTTGCTTTTATTACTGTTTTCAACCGCGTGGGTATCAACTGCACGAGATATGCTCAAAATTCCGGAGATATGTTGTTCCACTCATGCTTTATCCCCTGCTTTAACTGCTCCACTGTGTTGAAAGTGGACTTATAGATTTTACGGGCAAGTTCTTCCCAAACATGCGTGAAATCGGTAAAATTGTTAATCGATGCCCGTCTGCAGTTCCCGCTATCATTAAATGGCATAAAAAAAGCTTCTAGTCGAAAATAAAAGTTGTGTTGGTTAAGGAAAAAAATTAAATGATCATGATGAGCGGCGGATTTTGATGAAAATAAAAACAAAACCATTCACGACGGCGAATAAATTAAAGAATATGGTGCAAATGGCTTTGAAAAAAGATGTTTGCGCCGATACCATTCGAAACGTGTTAAAGAAGAATGATTTTCATGGGCGAATAGTCAGAAAAAAGCCCGATATAAGTCAAAAAAATAAAATTGCACGGGTGAAATTTTGTAAGGAGTACTTTTTTAAAGATTCTGACTTTTGGAGAACGGTAATTGTACAAAAACTTGTTTAATTTAATTATTTTAAACCTTGTTAATTATCTTATAGGTACTCTTTACTGATGAGATTAAATTTAACCTGCATGGCTTAGATGTAAAACAATACATTTGGCGTAAGCTAAATACTGAGTTTTTGCCTACTAACACTCGGGCTATGGTCAAGCATGGGGTAGGGTATGTGATGGTGTGGGGATGTGTTTCCAGTGCAGGAGTAGGGAACATTCATTTTATAGAGGGCGAAATGAATCGATTCCAATTATTGGACATTTTAAAACAAAATGTGAAGCAAAGTGCCGATAAATTGACAATATTGGACACATTTGATTTTTATCAGGACAAGGATACGAAGCACACTTCACACGTTGCGAAAATGTGGCTCATACATAATTGTCCAAAATTACTGCAAACACCAGCACAGTCCCAGATCTTACATTACTGAGCATGTTTGAGAAGAACTTGCCCGTTAACTCTATAAGTCCACTTTCAACACAGTGGAGCAGTTGAAGCAGGGAATAAGGCGTGAGTGGAACAACATATCTCCGGATTTTTTCATCAAACTCGTGCAGTCGATACCCAGGCGGTTGAAAACAGTAATAAAAGCAAAAGGTTTTGCTTCCAAGAGCCAAAACTACAGACTGTCCAATTATACGTTTGACATAAAATTTAATGGTTTTGTTTTCTTTTTTATTTTTAAAAATGTTTTTGGATAAAGTGTGTTAAGTATTATACATTGTTTTAAAGGTCTTTCAATAACCTATAACTCGGTATAAAAGTTTTTCAGAATTTTTGTCATGTAAGTAAAAAAAATTGCATTTGAATAATCGTACACCTAGTGTCCAATTATACGTTTGAACCACTGTATATGTAGTATTTTGGGGAAATTTTTAACTTTTGCGGCTACCTAAGCGCTACCTAAACGGTGTTAAGAATCATTCCTAGGAAGTTTATATGTTTTAAAAAAGTGATTATTGGGATGTTAGGTAAATTTTTGTAGTTGACTGTTTCCTTGAATTTTGAACGGTTTGCTACCTATGGACCTGAACAGGGGGAAAAAGGTAAAAAAAAATTTAATTTTTTAAAGTTTTTTGCGATTTTCATTTAAAATTATTGTTTTTTCAATTTTTTATGTTCATAATTTTTGTTCTTTATAAAAAGGGCTACAACTTTGCCTCAAAGAGTAAATTAAAATTTCGAACGGTTTGCAAGATATGAGACTGAGAAAATTATCACTTTTTGTAAAAATGGTACCAAGGCCCCAAATTTTTGGGGGCCCATAACAAAAAAGTGCATGACTTTGGGCAAAACTGGGAGACACGGGTCTTTTCTTTTTTGATCTTCTTTCACGTAGTGATGTCCGTATATGGTTATTTTTCCATGACTTAAAAAATTACACACAGTGTAAGTTAAAGTGATACTAGCATTAAGTCTGACTACTAGTTTGTTTACATGTTTATTTATTTATTTATTATTCATATCTGTGTCGTGAAGTCCAGTTTATTAGAATAATATAAAATACATAATTGTGCAATGTAAGACAAATTGTAAGTGTTGACTGTGATAGTGTATTAGAATAAATAATTATATTAAATTATTATATTTATGCCAGATTTCCAAAATAACAACAATAACAACCCCTGAAGAAGTTTGAAAAAAGCAAACGAAACGTCGGGAAAATAAAAATAAAAATTTAAAATAAATATATAGTTCGTTTTTTATTTTTTATTTATATATGAAAGCAATTGACCTTACATAGCCCGTGGGAAACCCCCATTGAAAACAATTATTTTTAACAATAATATTAATGTTGTGCATGTTAATATTAAATGCATGCCATTTCAGCTAGGATAAAGCCCAAAATTATCATAAAAAGTAACAAAAATATTTCTTTTCATAATTTTTGTCTCTTGATGGTTATTTCGCATACTAAATTTGCATTCATGCCAGTTCGGCTAGAACAAAAATAATTTGTTTTTATAATATTTAACCTTTGAGGTCCAGTTTGTATATTAATATTAAATTCATGGTATTTCGGCTAGGTTAAATTAAACAGTTATAAAAATTATTGACAAAAAAAAATATTTATTTTATTATTAAATTTTGAGTTCAATTTGGCATATTAATATAACATTCATGCCTTTTCGGCTAGGTTGAAGTCCAAAATCATCAACATTTTTGTCAAAAATAACTATTTTTATAATTTTTAACTTTTGGGGGTAGTTTTGCATATTAATATTAAATGTATGCCATTTCAGCTAGGATAAAGCCCAAAATCATGATAAATAGTAACAAAAATATTTCTTTTCATAATTTTTTTTAACTCTTGATGGTTATTTCGCATATTAACATTACATAAATGCCAATTCGGCTAGGTTGAAGCCCATCATCATTGATTTTAGGTAGGTTAAATTCAGTACACATCAAAATTATTGACAAAAAAATATTTATTTTATTATTAGCTTTTGAGCTCAATTTTGCATATTAATATAACATTCACGCCTTTTCGGCTAGGTTGAAGTCCAAAATCATCAACATTTTTGTCAAAAATAATTATTTTTATAATTTTTAACTATTGACGGTAGTTTTGCATATAAATATTAAATGCATGTCATTTCAGCTAGAATAAAGCCCAAAATCATGATAAATATTAACAAAAATATTTCTTTTCATAATTTTTGACTCTTGATGGTTATTTCGCATACTAAATTTACATTCATGCCAATTCGGCTAGAACAAAAATAATTTATTTTTATTATATTTAACCTTTGAGGTCCAGTTTGTATATTAATATTAAATTCATGGTATTTCGGCTAGGTTAAATTAAACAATTATAAAAATTATTGACAAAAAAAAAATATATATTTTATTGTCAAATTTTGAGTTCAATTTTGCATATTAATACAAAATTCATGCCATTTCGGCTAGGTTGAAGTCCAAAATCATCAATATTTTGGTCAAAAATAATTATTTTTATAATTTTTAACTTTTGAGGGTAGTTTTGCATATTAATATTAAATGCATGCCATTTTAGCTAGGATAAAGCCCAAAATCATGATAAATAATAACAAAAATATTTCTTTTAAAAAATTTTTTTTAACACTTGATGGTTATTTCTGTTGGTTATTATTGACAAAAAAAAATTTATTTTATTATTAACTTGAGCTCAATTTTGCATATTAATATAACATTCATGCCTTTTCGGCTAGGTTGAAGTCCAAAATCATCAACATTTTTGTCAAAAATAATTATTTTTATAATTTTTATCTTTTGAGGGTTGTTTTGCATATTAATATTAAATGCATGCCATTTCAGCAAGGATAAAGCCCAAAATTATTATTGTTAATAACAAAAATATTTATTTTATTAATTTTTATCTCTTGATGGTTATTTCGCATACTAAATTTACATTCATGCCAATTCGGCTAGAACAAAAATAATTTATTTTTATTATATTTAACCTTTGAGGTCCAGTTTGTATATTAATATTAAATTCATGGTATTTCGGCTAGGTTAAATTAAACAATTATAAAAATTATTGACAAAAAAAAAATATATATTTTATTGTCAAATTTTGAGTTCAATTTTGCATATTAATACAAAATTCATGCCATTTCGGCTAGGTTGAAGTCCAAAATCATCAATATTTTGGTCAAAAATAATTATTTTTATAATTTTTAACTTTTGAGGGTAGTTTTGCATATAAATATTAAATGCATGTCATTTCAGCTAGAATAAAGCCCAAAATCATGATAAATATTAACAAAAATATTTCTTTTCATAATTTTTGACTCTTGATGGTTATTTCGCATACTAAATTTACATTCATGCCAATTCGGCTAGAACAAAAATAATTTATTTTTATTATATTTAACCTTTGAGGTCCAGTTTGCATATTAATATAACATTCACGCCTTTTCGGCTAGGTTGAAGTCCAAAATCATCAACACTTTTGTCAAAAATAATTATTTTTATAATTTTTAACTATTGACGGTAGTTTTGCATATATATATTAAAGGCATGCCATTTCAGCTAGGATAAAGCCCAAAATCTTGATAAATAGTAACAAAAATATTTCTTTTCATAATTTTTGACTCTGGATGGTTATTTCGCATATTAATTTACATTCACGCCTTTTCGGCTAGGTTGAAGTCCAAAATCATCAACACTTTTGTCAAAAACAATTATTTTTATAATTTTTAACATTTGAGGGTAGTTTTGCATATTAGTATTAAATGCATGCCATTTCAGCTAGGATAAAGCCCAAAATCATGATAAATAGTAACAAAAATATTTCTTTTCATAATTTTTAACTCTTGATGGTTATTTCGCATTTTAATTTACATTCAAGCCTTTTCGGCTAGGTTGAAGTCCAAAATCATCAACACTTTTGTCAAAAACAATTATTTTTATAATTTTTAACATTTGAGGGTAGTTTTGCATTTTAATATTAAATGCATGCCATTTCAGCTAGGATAAAGCCCAAAATTATCATAAAAAGTAACAAAAATATTTCTTTTCATAATTTTTGTCTCTTGATGGTTATTTCGCATACTAAATTTACATTCATGCCAGTTCGGCTAGAACAAAAATAATTTGTTTTTATAATATTTAACCTTTGAGGTCCAGTTTGTATATTAATATTAAATTCATGGTATTTCGGCTAGGTTAAATTAAACAATTATAAAAATTATTGACAAAAAAAAAATATATATTTTATTGTCAAATTTTGAGTTCAATTTTGCATATTAATACAAAATTCATGCCATTTCGGCTAGGTTGAAGTCCAAAATCATCAATATTTTGGTCAAAAATAATTATTTTTATAATTTTTAACTTTTGAGGGTAGTTTTGCATATTAATATTAAATGCATGCCATTTTAGCTAGGATAAAGCCCAAAATCATGATAAATAATAACAAAAATATTTCTTTTAAAAAATTTTTTTTAACACTTGATGGTTATTTCTGTTGGTTATTATTGACAAAAAAAAATTTATTTTATTATTAACTTGAGCTCAATTTTGCATATTAATATAACATTCATGCCTTTTCGGCTAGGTTGAAGTCCAAAATCATCAACATTTTTGTCAAAAATAATTATTTTTATAATTTTTATCTTTTGAGGGTTGTTTTGCATATTAATATTAAATGCATGCCATTTCAGCAAGGATAAAGCCCAAAATTATTATTGTTAATAACAAAAATATTTATTTTATTAATTTTTATCTCTTGATGGTTATTTCGCATACTAAATTTACATTCATGCCAATTCGGCTAGAACAAAAATAATTTATTTTTATTATATTTAACCTTTGAGGTCCAGTTTGTATATTAATATTAAATTCATGGTATTTCGGCTAGGTTAAATTAAACAATTATAAAAATTATTGACAGAAAAAATATTTATTTTATTATCAAATTTTGAGTTTAATTTTGCATATTAATATAAAATTCATGCCATTTCGGCTAGGTTGAAATCCAAAATCATCAACATTTTGGTCAAAAATAGTTATTTTTATAATTTTTAACTTTTGATGGTAGTTTTGCACATTAATATTAAATGCATGCCATTTCACCTAGGATAAAGCCCAAAATTATTATTAATAATAACAAAAATATTTCTTTTCATAATTTTTGACTCTTGATAGTAATTTCGCATACTAAATTTACATTCATGCCAATTCGGCTAGAACAAAAATAATTTATTTTTATTATATTTAACCTTTGAGGTCCAGTTTGTATATTAATATTAAATTCATGGTATTTCGGCTAGGTTAAATTAAACAATTATATAAATTATTGACAAAAAAAATATTTAAATTTATAGGGTTTGTTTTTGGTTAAGTTTGTCTATATGCATTTCGTTGGTTTTTACACCAACTCATCAGTAGACTTCAACCCGAATTCTTAAAAAACTCATGAATATTTTGTGACTTTATATAATAACCTCATTAAACAAAATGAGAATTACTATAAGCAACCAAAACGTTCAAGTTTTTTTAACCTTTATAAGGTCTTTGGGTCAATTTTGACCCATTTTAGGAAAAAATGTTATTTTTTTCTGAAGATTACTGCATTTATTTTTTGATATTTTATGACTTTTATTTATTTACAAATCTAAACAGCTTTTAGAGATCTTTAAAGGAATATTTTTGCAAAAAAAATTTTTATTTAATTTTTTGCACTTAAGGTCTTCGGGTCAAATTTGACCTAGAGTAAAAAGCTTGAGTTTCTGCATTGCTGAACAGCACATTTTGTGACATAAATGAGCTTTAGTACCAATTAATTTTAATTTTCTTATATACTGAGCTTTGGCACCACTAAATTATAACGTATCTGTCTTTTGTGCTCTCTTTACACTAGTAGTAATGAAAACGGGGGATCACCGGGATAATTTTTTTACTTTTGCTATACGAAACTAACGTGTTGTTGTTGTTGTTTTATAACGCTGTAATAGTTATCGTTCAAAGAATAAACACGGGACAAATAAAATAAAACGTTTCAAAATTTGAAATTGTGGTCTCTGTTTTTTCTTGTATACAAATTAATGGATAAAAATGCTTCGTCAGACAAGGAAGAAATTTGTGTAGAAAGTGAAGATCAACTGAAATATCCCGAGCTATCTGAGAGTTCTAGTGAGAATGAAAGTGAGATTGTGCCTTCTCAGGCAACGATAGTAAAACATGGTAAAATAAAATATTTCAAGGAACTTTTTATAAAAAGATATGGAAGAGTCGAAACAAAAAACATTGTCATTCTTGTTCAAGAATTACAAAGGAAGAGATTATTTTGAAATATATCAATAATGAAGGTAAACGTGTTTATGGTAATGATCGGGCTGATATTGATGACACAGAATTTTTTGCATTTATTGAAACACTTTTGTTACCTAAAGTGTACAGGTCAAATAATAAAATTTCGGAAAGTTTGGGGAATTCTAAGAAAGGTAGATCGATCTTTAGGGCAATCATGACATTGAAAAGATTTAAAAATCTTTCAAGAGTAATAAGATTTGACTTCAGGGATACTCGCAGTAAATGAAGAATTTTAAATAAGTTTGCACCAATTCGTGAATTGTGGAATCAACGGATTGACATATCAACCAACCTTTACAATCCATCTCAAAGTGTTACTATCAGGGACCAAAAATAACAGTTATTTTTAAAATTTGAAATCAAAAAGTCAGGTGGATATAATTTGTCTATCAGATATTTTAATACAGCATATTGATGCTGTTATGCTAAGGAATAATAAACTTAAAATTTCTGACCGAAAGAATAAAAGTCAAAAAATAACTATTATATTTTGACTTTTTTGAAAAAAGTCATAACTGTTACGGTCCCTGGTTACTATCGATGAGCAGCTAGTCGTATTTAGAGGAAAATGTTCACTTCGTTAATATATACCATCAAAACCAGCTAAATATGGTACAAAATTTAAGGTACTTTGCAGTCGTGCTACAAGTTATGCCTGGAATTTTCAACCGCATACGGGCAAAAAAAGGAGCTATACCTAAAAAAAAACAAAGTATGCGTGTAGTTTTTGATTTTACAGTTCGTCTGAAACGTCATAATTTGACTGCGGACATTTTTTTTATATCATATCAATTGGGGAAAAATTACTGGAAAAACAGATAACTTTAGTAGGAACTATATGTAAAAATTAATTATAACAAGAACTATTCGAAAATTTGAAGTGCATACTTTTATATATTTAAGGTACTCAAATGTTTGCCAAAAATTTTTATGAAAAATATACCTAACATATACTAAAAATAGCTAGAAATAATATTTAGACTTTAATAACACACATAAAACAAGAAAATTTTTACCTATACATGCAGTTTTCTCTTTGGGTCAAATTTGACCGTTTGAACGTTAACGTAAGTAATTTTGAGGACCTTATGAAGGTTAAGAATCCAACAAACCAATATTCGCTATTCGCTTGTTTTGATTTTCTTTTTCCCCTTACATTTGAATAACCATTGGTTATTACTAAATGTATTAAGGGGCTATTGAAAACAAAACCTTGTTGTTAAACAACACTTTTTCAAAATATTATTTAGGATTTAATCCCAATTTTCTTGTAAATTTATAGGGTTTGTTTTTGGTTAAGTTTGTCTATATGCATTTCGTTGGTTCTTACACCAACTCATCAGTAGACTTCAACCCGAATTCTTAAAAAACTTATGAATATTTTGTGACTTTATATAATAACCGCATTAAACAAAATGAGAATTACTATAAGCAACCAAACGTTCAAGTTTTTTTAAGAATCCAACAAACCAATATTCGCTATTCGCTTGTTTTGATTTTCTTTTTCCCCTTACATTTGAATAACCATTGGTTATACTAAATGTATTAAGGGGCTATTGAAAACAAAACCTTGTTGTTAAACAACACTTTTTCAAAATATTATTTAGGATTTAATCCCAATTTTCTTGTAAATTTATAGGGTTTGTTTTTGGTTAAGTTTGTCTATATGCATTTCGTTGGTTCTTACACCAACTCATCAGTAGACTTCAACCCGAATTCTTAAAAAACTCATGAATATTTTGTGACTTTATATAATAACCTCATTAAACAAAATGAGAATTACTATAAGCAACCAAAACGTTCAAGTTTTTTTAAGAATCCAACAAACCAATGTTCGCTATTCGCTTGTTTTGATTTTCTTGAACGTTTTGGTTGCTTATAGTAATTATCATTTTGTTTAATGAGGTTATTATATAAAGTCACAAAATATTCATGAGTTTTTTAAGAATTCGGGTTGAAGTCTACTGATGAGTTGGTGTAAGAACCAACGAAATGCATATAGACAAACTTAACAAAAAACAAACCCTTTAAATTTACAAGAAAATTGGGATTAAATCCTAAATACTTTTGAGCTCAATTTTGCATATTAATATAACATTCACGCCTTTTCGGCTAGGTTGAAGTCCAAAATCATCAACATTTTTGTCAAAAATAATTATTTATATAATTTTTAACATTTGAGGGTAGTTTTGCATATAAGTATTAAATGCATGCCATTTCAGCTAGGATAAAGCCCAAAATCATGATAAATAGTAACAAAAATATTTCTTTTCATAATTTTTAACTCTTGATGGTTATTTCGCATATTAATTTACATTCATGCCAATTCGGCTAGGTTGAAGCCCAAATCATCATGGATTTTGGCTAGGTTAAATTCAGTACACATCAAAATTATTGACAAAAAAATATTTATTTCATTATTATCTTTTGAGCTTAATTTTGCATATTAATATAACATTCACGCCTTTTCGGCTAGGTTGAAGTCCAAAATCATCAACACTTTTGTCAAAAATAATTATTTTTATAATTTTTAACTATTGACGGTAGTTTTGCATATATATATTAAAGGCATGCCATTTCAGCTAGGATAAAGCCCAAAATCATGATAAATAGTAACAAAAATATTTCTTTTCATAATTTTTGACTCTTGATGGTTATTTCGCATACTAAATTTACATTCATGCCAATTCGGCTAGAACAAAAATAATTTATTTTTATTATATTTAACCTTTGAGGTCCAGTTTGTATATTAATATTAAATTCATGGTATTTCTGCTAGGTTAAATTAAACAATTATAAAAATTATTGACAAAAAAAATATTTATTTTATTATCAAATTTTGAGTTTAATTTTGCATATTAATATAAAATTCATGCCATTTCGGCTAGGTTGAAATCCAAAATCATCAACATTTTTGTCAAAAATAGTTATTTTTATAATTTTTAACTTTTGATGGTAGTTTTGCATATTAATATTAAATGCATGCCATTTCAGCTAGGATAAAGCCCAAAATTATTATTAATAATAACAAAAATATTTCTTTTCATAATTTTTGACTCTTGATGGTTATTTCGCATACTAAATTTACATTCATGCCAATTCGGCTAGAACAAAAATAATTTATTTTTATTATATTTAACCTTTGAGGTCCAGTTTGTATATTAATATTAAATTCATGGTATTTCGGCTAGGTTAAATTAAACAATTATAAAAATTATTGACAAAAAAAATATATATTTTATTGTCAAATTTTGAGTTCAATTTTGCATATTAATACAAAATTCATGCCATTTCGGCTAGGTTGAAGTCCAAAATCATCAACATTTTTGTCAAAAATAATTATTTTTATAATTTTTAACTTTTGAGGGTAGTTTTGCATATTAATATTAAATGCATGCCATTTTAGCTAGGATAAAGCCCAAAATCATGATAAATAATAACAAAAATATTTCTTTTAAAAAATTTTTTTTAACACTTGATGGTTATTTCAGTTGGTTATTATTGACAAAAAAAATATTTATTTTATTATTACCTTGAGCTCAATTTTGCATATTAATATAACATTCATGCCTTTTCGGCTAGGTTGAAGTCCAAAATCATCAAAATTTTTGTCAAAAATAATTATTTTTATAATTTTTATCTTTTGAGGGTTGTTTTGCATATTAATATTAAATGCATGCCATTTCAGCTAGGATAAAGCCCAAAATTATTATTATTAATAACAAAAATATTTATTGGTTATTTCGCATACTAAATTTACATTCATGCCAATTCGGCTAGAACAAAAATAATTTATTTTTATTATATTTAACCTTTGAGGTCCAGTTTGTATATTAATATTAAATTCATGGTATTTCGGCTAGGTTAAATTAAAGAATTATAAAAATTATTGACAAAAAAAATATTTATTTTATTATCAAATTTTGAGTTCAATTTTGCATATTAATTCATGCCATTTCGGCTAGGTTGAAGTCCAAAATCATCAACATTATTGTCAAAAATAGTTATTTTTATAATTTTTAACTTTTGAGGGTAGTTTTGCATATTAATATTAAATGCATGCCATTTCAGCTAGGATAAAGCCCAAAATTATTATTAATAATTACAAAAATATTTATTTTCATAATTTTTATCTCTTGATGGCTATTTCGCATATTAATATTACATTCATGCCAATTCGGCTAGCCTGAGATCCAAATCATCAAAATTATTACCAAAAATATTTTTTTTTATTATTTTTAACCTTTGAGGTCGATTTTGTATATTATTATTAAATGCATGGTATTTCAGCTAGGTTGAAATCCAAAATCATCAACATTTTTGTCAAAAATAGTTATTTTTATAATTTTTAACTTTTGATGGTAGTTTTGGATATTAATATTAAATGCATGCCATTTCAGCTAGGATAAAGCCCAAAATTATTATTAATAATAACAAAAATATTTCTTTTCATAATTTTTGACTCTTGATGGTTATTTCGCATACTAAATTTACATTCATGCCAATTCGGCTAGAACAAAAATAATTTATTTTTATTATATTTAACCTTTGAGGTCCAGTTTGTATATTAGGTTGAAGCCCAAATCATCATTGATTTTGGCTAGGTTAAATTCAGTACACATCAAAATTATTGACAAAAAAATATTTATTTCATTATTATCTTTTGAGCTCAATTTTGCATATTAATATAACATTCACGCCTTTTCGGCTAGGTTGAAGTCCAAATTCATCAACACTTTTGTCAAAAACAATTATTTTTATAATTGTTAACTATTGACGGTAGTTTTGCATATATATATTAAAGGCATGCCATTTCAGCTAGGATAAAGCCCAAAATCATGATAAATAGCAGCAAAAATATTTCTTTTCATAATTTTTGACTCTTGATGGTTATTTCGCATACTAAATTTACATTCATGCCAATTCGGCTAGAACAAAAATAATTTATTTTTTATTATATTTAACCTTTGAGGTCCAGTTTGTATATTAATATTAAATTCATGGTATTTCGGCTAGGTTAAATTAAACAATTATAAAAATTATTGACAAAAAAAATATTTATTTTATTATCAAATTTTGAGTTTAATTTTGCATATTTATATAAAATTCATGCCATTTCAGCTAGGTTGAAAACCAAAATCATCAACATTTTTGTCAAAAAGAGTTATTTTTATAATTTTTAACGTTTGATGGTAGTTTTGCATATTAATATTAAATGCATGCCATTTCACCTAGGATAAAGCCCCAAATTATTATTAATAATAACAAAAATATTTCTTTTCATAATTTTTGACTCTTGATAGTTATTTCGCATACTAAATTTACATTCATGCCAATTCGGCTAGAACAAAAATAATTTATTTTTATTATATTTAACCTTTGAGGTCCAGTTTGTATATTAATATTAAATTCATGGTATTTCGGCTAGGTTAAATTAAACAATTATATAAATTATTGACAAAAAAAAAATTTAAATTTATAGGGTTTGTTTTTGGTTAAGTTTGTCTATATGCATTTCGTTGGTTCTTACACCAACTCATCAGTAGACTTCAACCCGAATTCTTAAAAAACTCATGAATATTTTGTGACTTTATATAATAACCTCATTAAACAAAATGAGAATTACTATAAGCAACAAAACCGTTCAAGTTTTTTTAAGAATCCAACAAACCAATATTCGCTATTCGCTTGTTTTGATTTTCTTTTTCCCCTTACATTTGAATAACCATTGGTTATTACTAAATGTATTAAGGGGCTATTGAAAACAAAACCTTGTTGTTAAACAACACTTTTTCAAAATATTATTTAGGATTTAATCCCAATTTTCTTGTAAATTTATAGGGTTTGTTTTTGGTTAAGTTTGTCTATATGCATTTCGTTGGTTCTTACACCAACTCATCAGTAGACTTCAACCCGAATTCTTAAAAAACTCATGAATATTTTGTGACTTTATATAATAACCTCATTAAACAAAATGAGAATTACTATAAGCAACCAAAACGTTCAAGTTTTTTTTAAGAATCCAACAAACCAATATTCGCTATTCGCTTGTTTTGATTTTCTTTTTCCCCTTACATTTGAATAACCATTGGTTATTACTAAATGTATTAAGGGGCTATTGAAAACAAAACCTTGTTGTTAAACAACACTTTTTCAAAATATTATTTAGGATTTAATCCCAATTTTCTTGTAAATTTATAGGGTTTGTTTTTGGTTAAGTTTGTCTATATGCATTTCGTTGGTTCTTACACCAACTCATCAGTAGACTTCAACCCGAATTCTTAAAAAACTCATGAATATTTTGTGACTTTATATAATAACCTCATTAAACAAAATGAGAATTACTATAAGCAACCAAAACGTTCAAGTTTTTTTAAGAATCCAACAAACCAAATCTCTTGATGGCTATTTCGCATATTAATATTTCATTCATGCCAATTCGGCTAGCCTGAGAACCAAATCATCTAAATTATTACCAAAAATAATTTTTTTTATTATTTTTAACCTTTGAGGTCCATTTTGTATATTAATATTAATTTCATGGTATTTCGGCTAGGTTAGTTATAAAAATTATTGACAAAAAAAATATTTATTTTATTATTAAATTTTGAGTTCAATTTGGCATATTAATATAACATTCATGCCTTTTCGGCTAGGTTAAAGTCCAAAATCATCAAAATTTTTGTCAAAAATAGTTATTTTTTTAATTTTTAACTTTTGAGGGTAGTTTTGCATATTAATATTGAATGCATGCCATTTCAGCTAGGATAAAGACCAAAATCATGATAAATGGTAACAAAAATATTTCTTTTCATAATTTTTGACTCTTGATGGTTATTTCGCATACTAAATTTATATTCATGCCAATTTGGCATTTTGTATATTGATATTAAATTCATGGTATTTCGGCTAGGTTAAATTAAACAATTATAAAAATTATTGACAAAAAAAATATTTATTTTATTATCAAATTTTGAGTTAAATTTTGCATATTAATATAAAATTCATGCCATTTCGGCTAGGTTGAAGTCCAAAATCATCAACATTATTGTCAAAAATAGTTATTTTTATAATTTTTAACATCTGAGGGTAGTTTTGCATATTAATATTAAATGCATGTCATTTAAGCTATGATAAAGCACAAAATTATGATAAATAGTAACAAAAATTTGTTTTTTCATAATTTTTGGCTCTTAATGGTTATTTCGCATACTAAATTTACATTCATGCCAGTTCGGCTAGAACAAAAGTAATTTGTTTTTAAAAAATTATTTAGGATTTAATCCCAATTTTTTTTTGTTAATTTTTGGGTTTGTTGTTGGTTAAGTTTGTCTATATGCATTTCATTGGTTCTTACACCAAATCATCAGTAGACTTCAACCACCCAAATTCTTAAAAAACTCATGAATATTTTCTGTCTTTATATAATAACCTCATTAAACAAAATGAGAATTACTATAAGAAAACCAAAACGTTCAAGTTTTTTTAAGAATCCAACAAACCATTATTCGCTATTCGCTTGTTTTTATAATATTTAACCTTTGAGGTCCAGTTTGTATTAATATAAAATAAATAATATTAAATTCATGGTATTTCGGCTAGGTTAAATTAAACAGTTATAAAAATTATTGACAAAAAAAATATGTATTTTATTATTAAATTTTGAGTTCAATTTGGCATATTAATAAAACATTCATTCCATTTCGGCTAGGTTGAAGTCCAAAATCATCAACATTTTTGTCAAAAATAATTATTTTTATAATCTTAACTTTTGAGGGTAGTTTTGCATATTAATATTAAATGCATGCCATTTCAGCTAGGATAAAGCCCAAAATTATTATTAATAATAACAAAAATATTTATTTTCATAATTTTTATCTCTTGATGGCTATTTCGCATGCATGCCAATTCGGCCAGCCTGAGATCCAAATCATCAAAATTATTACCAAAAATAATTTTTTTATTTTTATTTTTAACCTCTGAGGTCCATTTTGTATATTAGTATTAAATTCATGGTATTTCGGCTAGGTTTAATTTAACAATTATTAAAATTATTGACAAAAAAAATATTTATTTTATTATCAAATTTTGAGTTAAATTTTGCATATTAATATAAAATTCATGCCATTTCGGCTAGGTTGAAGACCAAAATCAACAACATTTGTGTCAAAAATAATTATTTTTATAATTTTTAACATTTGAGGGTAGTTTTGCATATTAATATTAAATGCATGCCATTTCAGCTAGGATAAAGCCCAAAATTATCGTAAAAAGTAACACAAATATTTCTTTTCATAATTTTTAACTCTTGATGGTTAATTCGCATATTAATTTACATTCATGCCAGTTCGGCTAGAACAAAAGTAATTTGTTTTTATAATATTTAACCTTTGAGGTCCAGTTTGTATATTAATATTAAATTCATGGTATTTCGGCTAGGTTAAATTAAACAGTTTTAAAAATTATTGACAAAAAAAATATTTATTTTATTATTAAATTTTGAGTTCAATTTGGCATAAAAAATATAACATTCATTCCATTTCGGCTAGGTTGAAGTCCAAAATCATCAACATTTTTGTCAAAAATAATTATTTTTATAATTTTTAACTTTTGAGGGTAGTTTTGCATATTAATATTAAATGCATGCCATTTCAGCTAGGATAAAGCCCAAAATCATTATAAATAATAACAAAAATATTTATTTTATTAATTTTTATCTCTGGATGGCTATTTCGCATATTAATATTTCATTCATGCCAATTCGGCTAGCCTGAGATCCAAATCATCAAAATTATTACCAAAAATAATTTTTTTTTTATTATTTTTAACCTTTGAGGTCCATTTTGTATATTAATATTAAATTCATGGTATTTCGGCGGGGTTAAATTAAACAATTATAAAAATTATTGACAAAAAAAATATTTATTTTATTATCAAATTTTGAGTTCAATTTTGCATATTAATATAAAATTCATGCCATTTCGGCTAGGTTGAAGTCCAAAATCATCAACATTATTGTCAAAAATAGTTATTTTTTTAATTTTTAACTCTTGAGGGTAGTTTTGCATATTAATATTGAATGCATGCCATTTCAGCTAGGATAAAGACCAAATCATGATAAATAGTAACAAAAATATTTCTTTTCATAATTTTTGACTCTTGATGGTTATTTCGCATACTTAATTTACATTCATGCCAATTCGGCTAGAACAAAAATAATTTATTTTTATTATATTTTACCTTTGAGGTCCAGTTTGTATATTAATATTAAATTCATGGTATTTCGGCTAGGTTAAATTAAACAATTATAAAAATTATTGACAAAAAAAAATTTTTTTTTTATTATCAAATTTTGAGTTCAATTTTGCATATTAATATAAAATTCATGCCATTTCGGCTAGGTTGAAATCCAAAATCATCAACATTTTTGTAAAAAATAGTTATTTTTATAATTTTTAACTTTTGAGGGTAGTTTTGCATATTAATATTAAATGCATGCCATTTCAGCTAGGATAAAGCCCAAAATCATTATAAATAATAACAAAAATATTTATTTTATTAATTTTTATCTCTGGATGGCTATTTCGCATATTAATATTTCATTCATGCCAATTCGGCTAGCCTGAGATCCAAATCATCAAAATTATTACCAAAAATAATTTTTTTTTTATTATTTTTAACCTTTGAGGTCCATTTTGTATATTAATATTAAATTCATGGTATTTCGGCGAGGTTAAATTAAACAATTATAAAAATTATTGACAAAAAAAATATTTATTTTATTATCAAATTTTGAGTTCAATTTTGCATATTAATATAAAATTCATGCCATTTCGGCTAGGTTGAAGTCCAAAATCATCAACATTATTGTCAAAAATAGTTATTTTTTTAATTTTTAACTTTTGAGGGTAGTTTTGCATATTAATATTGAATGCATGCCATTTCAGCTAGGATAAAGACCAAAATCATGATAAATAGTAACAAAAATATTTCTTTTCATAATTTTTGACTCTTGATGGTTATTTCGCATACTTAATTTACATTCATGCCAATTCGGCTAGAACAAAAATAATTTATTTTTATTATTTTTAACCTTTGAGGTCCATTTTGTATATTAATATTAAATTCATGGTATTTCGGCGAGGTTAAATTAAACAATTATAAAAATTATTGACAAAAAAAATATTTATTTTATTATCAAATTTTGAGTTCAATTTTGCATATTAATATAAAATTCATGCCATTTCGGCTAGGTTGAAATCCAAAATCATCAACATTTTTGTCAAAAATAACTATTTTTATAATTTTTAACTTTTGGGGGTAGTTTTGCATATTAATATTAAATGTATGCCATTTCAGCTAGGATAAAGCCCAAAATCATGATAAATAGTAACAAAAATATTTCTTTTCATAATTTTTTTTAACTCTTGATGGTTATTTCGCATATTAACATTACATAAATGCCAATTCGGCTAGGTTGAAGCCCATCATCATTGATTTTAGGTAGGTTAAATTCAGTACACATCAAAATTATTGACAAAAAAATATTTATTTTATTATTAGCTTTTGAGCTCAATTTTGCATATTAATATAACATTCACGCCTTTTCGGCTAGGTTGAAGTCCAAAATCATCAACATTTTTGTCAAAAATAATTATTTTTATAATTTTTAACATTTGAGGGTAGTTTTGCATGTTAATATTAAATGCATGCCATTTCAGCTAGGATAAAGCCCAAAATCATGATAAATAGTAACAAAAATTTTTCTTTTCATAATTTTTGACTCTTGATGGTTATTTCGCATACTTAATTTACATTCATGCCAATTCGGCTAGAACAAAAATAATTTATTTTTATTATATTTTACCTTTGAGGTCCAGTTTGTATATTAATATTAAATTCATGGTATTTCGGCTAGGTTAAATTAAACAATTATAAAAATTATTGACAAAAAAAAATTTTTTTTTTATTATCAAATTTTGAGTTCAATTTTGCATATTAATATAAAATTCATGCCATTTCGGCTAGGTTGAAATCCAAAATCATCAACATTTTTGTCAAAAATAGTTATTTTTATAATTTTTAACTTTTGAGGGTAGTTTTGCATATTAATATTAAATGCATGCCATTTCAGCTAGGATAAAGCCCAAAATTATTATTAATAATAACAAAAATATTTATTTTCATAATTTTTATCTCTTGATGGCTATTTCGCATATTAATATTACATTCATGCCAATTCGGCTAGCCTGAGATCCAAATCATCAAAATTATTACCAAAAATAATTTTTTTTTTATTATTTTTAACCTTTGAGGTCCATTTTGTACATTAATATTAAATTCATGGTATTTCGGCTAAGTTAAATTAAACAATTATAAAAATTATTGACAAAAAAAATATTTATTTTATTGTCAAATTTTGAGATCAATTTTGCATATTAATACAAAATTCATGCCATTTCGGCTAGGTTGAAGTCCAAAATCATTAACATTATTGTCAAAAATAGTTATTTTTATAATTTTTAACTTTTGAGGGTAGTTTTGCATATTAATATCAAATGCATGCCATTTCAGCTAGGATAAAGCCCAAAATCATGATAAATAGTAACAAAAATATTTATTTTATTAATTTTTATCTCTTGATGGCTATTTCGCATATTAATATTTCATTCATGCCAATTCGGCTAGCCTGAGATCCAAATCATCAAAATTTTTACCAAAAATAATTTTTTTTTTTATTATTTTTAACCTTTGAGGTCCATTTTGTACATTAATATTAAATTCATGGTATTTCGGCTAGGTTAAATTAAACAATTATAAAAATTATTGACAAAAAAAATATTTATTTTATTGTCAAATTTTGAGTTCAATTTTGCATATTAATACAAAATTCATGCCATTTCGGCTAGGTTGAAGTTCAAAATCATCAACAATTTTGTCAAAAATAGTTATTTTTATAATTTTTAACTTTTGAGTGTAGTTTTGCATATTAATATTAAATGCATGCCATTTTAGCTAGGATAAAGCCCAAAATTATTATTATTAATAACAAAAATATTTATTGTATTAAGTTTTATCTCTTGATAGCTATTTCGCATATTAATATTTCATTCATGCCAATTCGGCTAGCCTGAGATCCAAATCATCAAAATTATTACCAAAAATAATTTTTATACCCTTCACATAGTGATAGGGTATATATCACTTTGTCATTCCGTTTGTAATTTCTTTATTATTCATTTGCGACCCCATAAAGTATATATATTCTGGATCCTTATAGATAGGGAAGTCGATTTAGCGATGTCCGTCTGTCCGTCTGTCCGTCTGTCCGTCTGTCCGTCTGTCCGTCTGTCCGTCTGTCCGTCTGTCCGTCTGTTGAAATCAAGTTTCCGGAGTCAAATAAAAAGATACAGACCAGTTAATGGTGTCAAACGATCACAAATATCCTGGAGACAATCGCTATTTAAAATCAATAAAATCGGTTCACTATTGACCGAGATATAAGCGAAAACCCAGAGTAACCCATTTTTTTTAGGACAAAATCCGTGCATATATCCCTATATATCTCAGTAAGTATAGTCACTCTTGCCACAAAACTTGGCACGGATACTCCTAAAGAAGGGACCTTAATAACGGAAAAATTTTTTTCAGATAGGACCAGGGGAAGGGGTATTTTTTCTACAATTGCACAAATTTGGTGAAATATTTTATGCGCTATATCTCGTAAACTATAACAGCTATCGAATTAAAATGTTCTACAAAAAGTAATTGCATGCTAAGGGCTACGCTTAAAAGAAAAAATTTTTTTGGTGGGGGCAAAAAAAGGGGTAGCTCCAATACAAATCGACAATTATTATCAAATATTCGATACGCTATATCTCGGAAACTATAACAGATATCGAAATGAAATGTTCTACAAAAAGTAATTGCACGCTAAGGGCTACGCTTTAGAGAAAAAATTTTTTGGGTGGGGGCAAAAAAAGGGGTAGCTCCCATACAAATCGACAATTATTTTCAAATATTCGATACGCTATATCTCGGAAACTATAACAGATATCGAAATGAAATGTTCTACAAAAAGTAATTGCACGCTAAGGGCTACGCCTTAGAGTAAAAATTTTTTGGGTGGGGGCAAAAAAAGGGGTAGCTCCCATACAAATCGACAATTATTATCAAATATTCGATACGCTATATCTCGGAAACTATAACAGATATCGAAATGAAATGTTCCACAAAAAGTAATTGCACGCTAAGAGCTACGCTTTAAAGAAAAAAAATTTTCGAGTGGGGGCAAAAAAAGGGGTAGCTCCCATACAAATCGACAATTATTATAAAATATTCGATACGCTATATCTCGGAAACTATAACAGATATCGAAATGAAATGTTCTACAAAAAGTAATTGCACGCTAAGGGCTACGCTTTAGAGAAAAAATTTTTTGGGTGGGGGAAAAAAAGGGGTAGCTCCCATACAAATCGACAATTATTTTCAAATATTCGATACGCTATATCTCGGAAACTATAACAGATATCGAAATGAAATGTTCTACAAAAAGTAATTGCACGCTAAGGGCTACGCCTTAGAGTAAAAATTTTTTGGGTGGGGGCAAAAAAAGGGGTAGCTCCCATACAAATCGACAATTATTATAAAATATTCGATACGCTATATCTCGGAAACTATAACAGATATCGAAACGAAATGTTCTAAAAAAAGTAATTGCACGCTAAGGGCTACGCCTTAGAGAAAAAATTTTTTGGGTGGGGGCAAAAAAAGGGGTAGCTCCCATACAAATCCACAATTATTATCAAATATTCGATACGCTATATCTCGGAAACTTTAACAGATATCGAAATGAAATGTTCTACAAAAAGTAATTGGGCAAAAATGCCTACGCTTTAAAGAAAAAAATTTTCGAGTGGGGGCAAAAAAGGGGGTAGCTCCCATACAAATCGACAATTATTTTTAAATATTCGATACGCTATATCTCGGAAACTATAACAGATATCGAAATGAAATGTTCTAAAAAAAGTAATTGCAATTGGGTGGGGCAAAAAAAGGGGTAGCTCCCATACAAATCGACAATTATTATCAAATATTCGATACGCTATATCTCGGAAACTTTAACAGATATCGAAATGAAATGTTCTACAAAAAGTAATTGCACGCTAAGGGCTACGCCTTAGAGAAAAAATTTTTTGGGTGGGGGCAAAAAAAGGGGTAGCTCCCATACAAATCGACAATTATTTTTAAATATTCGATACGCTATATCTCGGAAACTTTAACAGATATCGAAATGAAATGTTCTACAAAAAGTAATTGCACGCTAAGGGCTACGCTTTTAAGAAAAAAATTTTCGAGTGGGGGCAAAAAAAGGGGTAGCTCCCATACATATTAACAATTTTTGTTAAATTTTCGATATGCTATATCTCAGAAACTATAACATATATCGAAATCAAATGTTCTACAAAAAGTAATTGGACATTAAGGGCTACGCTCTGAAGAAAAAGATTTTCGGATGGGGGGTGAAGAAGCGGTAGCTCCCATACAAATTAACAATTTTTAAACAATTTTCGATACGCTACTTCTGGAAAACTATTACAGCTATCGACTTCGAATATTCTACAAAAAGTAATAATCAAATAATTCATACATTTTGGTGAAAAACTTGGTGAAGAGCAGAGGGACTAGAACATCTAATAAGTTTTATTAACCTTTAAATATGAATAATGTCGAAAACTTTAAAAACTCTCGACCTCAAATCTTCTTCATCTATTTCTATTATTCATACGAACGTTAAAATTTTGTATAGTTTTCTATGGACTTTAAAACTCGCACAATGTTTTTTATTATATTATTTGCAGTACAAAATTACTCGGCTGGGTATATTTAAAGACCAATGTGAAGGGTATATAAGATTCGGCACAGCCGAATATAGCGCTCTTACTTGTTTTTTATTATTTTTAACCTTTGAGGTCCATTTTGAAGTTGAAGTCCAAAATCATCAACATTATTGTCAAAAATAGTTATTTTTATAATTTTTAACTTTTGAGGGTAGTTTTGCATATTAATATTAAATGCATGCCATTTCAGCTAGGATAAAGCCCAAAATCATGATAAATAATAACAAAAATATTTCTTTTCATAATTTTTTTTAACTTTTGATGGTTATTTCGCATACTAAATTCACATCCATGCCAGTTCGGCTAGAACAAAAATAATTTATTTTTATTATATTTAACCTTTGAGGTCCAGTTTGTATATTAATATAAATTTCATGGTATTTCGGCTAGGTTAAATTAAACAATTATAAAAATAATTGACAAAAAAAATATTTATTTTATTATCAAATTTTGAGTTCAATTTTGCATATCAATATAAAATTCATGCCATTTCGGCTAGGTTGAAGTCCAAAATCATCAACATTATTGTCAAAAATAGTTATTTTTATAATTTTTAAATTTTGAGGGTAGTTTTGCATATTAATATTAAATGCATGCCATTTCAGCTAGGATAAAGCCCAAAATTATTATTAATAATAACAAAAATATTTATTTTATTAATTTTTATCTCTTGATGGCTATTTCGCATATTAATATTTCATTCATGCCAATTCGGCTAGCCTGAGATCCAAATCATCAAAATTATTACCAAAAATATTTTTTTTTTTATTATTTTTAACCTTTGAGGTCCATTTTGTATATTAATATTAAATTCATGCCATTTCGGCTAGGTTGAAGTCTAAATCATCAAAATTTTTGTCAAAAATAATTATTTTTATTATTTTTAACTTTTGAGGGTAGTTTTGCATATTAATATTAAATGCATGCCATTTCAGCTAGGATAAAGCCCAAAATCATGATAAATAATAACAAAAATATTTCTTTTAAAAAAAATTTTTTTTAACTCTTGATGGTTATTTCGGTTGGTTATTATTGACAAAAAAAATATCTATTTTATTATTAACTTGAGCTCAATTTTGCATATTAATATAACATTCATGCCTTTTCGGCTAGGTTGAAGTCTAAATCATCAACATTTTTGTCAAAAATAGTTATTTTTATAATTATTAACTTTTGAGGGTAGTTTTGCATATTAATATTAAATGCATGCCATTTCAGCTAGGATAAAGCCCAAAATCATGATAAATAGTAACAAAAATATTTCTTTTCATAATTTTTAACTCTTGATGGTTATTTCGCATATTAATTTACATTCATGCTAATTCGGCTAGGTTGAAGCCCAAATCATCATTGAATTTGGCTAGGTTAAATTCAGTACACATCAAAATTATTGACAAAAAATATTTATTTTATTATTAACTTTTGAGCTCAATTTTGCATATTAATATAACATTCACGCCTTTTCGGCTAGGTTGAAGTCCAAAATCATCAACATTATTGTCAAAAATAGTTATTTTTATAATTTTTAAATTTTGAGGGTAGTTTTGCATATTAATATTAAATGCATGCCATTTTAGCTAGGATAAAGCCCAAAATTATTATTATTAATAACAAAAATATTTATTGTATTAAGTTTTATCTCTTGATAGCTATTTCGCATATTAATATTTCATTCATGCCAATTCGGCTAGCCTGAGATCCAAATCATCAAAATTATTACCAAAAATAATTTTTTTTTATTATTTTTAACCTTTGAGGTCCATTTTGAAGTTGAAGTCCAAAATCATCAACATTATTGTCAAAAATAGTTATTTTTATAATTTTTAACTTTTGAGGGTAGTTTTGCATATTAATATTAAATGCATGCCATTTCAGCTAGGATAAAGCCCAAAATCATGATAAATAATAACAAAAATATTTCTTTTCATAATTTTTTTTAACTTTTGATGGTTATTTCGCATACTAAATTCACATCCATGCCAGTTCGGCTAGAACAAAAATAATTTATTTTTATTATATTTAACCTTTGAGGTCCAGTTTGTATATTAATATAAATTTCATGGTATTTCGGCTAGGTTAAATTAAACAATTATAAAAATAATTGACAAAAAAAATATTTATTTTATTATCAAATTTTGAGTTCAATTTTGCATATCAATATAAAATTCATGCCATTTCGGCTAGGTTGAAGTCCAAAATCATCAACATTATTGTCAAAAATAGTTATTTTTATAATTTTTAAATTTTGAGGGTAGTTTTGCATATTAATATTAAATGCATGCCATTTCAGCTAGGATAAAGCCCAAAATTATTATTAATAATAACAAAAATATTTATTTTATTAATTTTTATCTCTTGATGGCTATTTCGCATATTAATATTTCATTCATGCCAATTCGGCTAGCCTGAGATCCAAATCATCAAAATTATTACCAAAAATAATTTTTTTTTTATTATTTTTAACCTTTGAGGTCCATTTTGTATATTAATATTAAATTCATGCCATTTCGGCTAGGTTGAAGTCTAAATCATCAAAATTTTTGTCAAAAATAATTATTTTTAACTTTTGAGGGTAGTTTTGCATATTAATATTAAATGCATGCCATTTCAGCTAGGATAAAGCCCAAAATCATGATAAATAATAACAAAAATATTTCTTTTAAAAAAAATTTTTTTAACTCTTGATGGTTATTTCGGTTGGTTATTATTGACAAAAAAAATATCTATTTTATTATTAACTTGAGCTCAATTTTGCATATTAATATAACATTCATGCCTTTTCGGCTAGGTTGAAGTCTAAATCATCAACATTTTTGTCAAAAATAGTTATTTTTATAATTATTAACTTTTGAGGGTAGTTTTGCATATTAATATTAAATGCATGCCATTTCAGCTAGGATAAAGCCCAAAATCATGATAAATAGTAACAAAAATATTTCTTTTCATAATTTTTAACTCTTGATTGTTATTTCGCATATTAATTTACATTCATGCTAATTCGGCTAGGTTGAAGCCCAAATCATCATTGAATTTGGCTAGGTTAAATTCAGTACACATCAAAATTATTGACAAAAAATATTTATTTTATTATTAACTTTTGAGCTCAATTTTGCATATTAATATAACATTCACGCCTTTTCGGCTAGGTTGAAGTCCAAAATCATCAACAATATTGTCAAAAATAGTTATTTTTATAATTTTTAAATTTTGAGGGTAGTTTTGCATATTAATATTAAATGCATGCCATTTCAGCTAGGATAAATCCCAAAATTATTATTAATAATAACAAAAATATTTATTTTATTAATTTTTCTCTCTTGATGGCTATTTCGCATATTAATATTTCATTCATGCCAATTCGGCTAGCCTGAGATCCAAATCATCAAAATTATTACCAAAAAAAATTTTTTTTTTTATTATTTTTAACCTTTGAGGCCCATTTTGTATATTAATATTAAATTCATGCCATTTCGGCTAGGTTGAAGTCTAAATCATCAAAATTTTTGTCAAAAATAATTATTTTTATTATTTTTAACTTTTGAGGGTAGTTTTGCATATTAATATTAAATGCATGCCATTTCAGCTAGGATAAAGCCCAAAATCATGATAAATAATAACAAAAATATTTCTTTTAAAAAAAATTTTTTTTAACTCTTGATGGTTATTTCGGTTGGTTATTATTGACAAAAAAAATATCTATTTTATTATTAACTTGAGCTCAATTTTGCATATTAATATAACATTCATGCCTTTTCGGCTAGGTTGAAGTCTAAATCATCAACATTTTTGTCAAAAATAGTTATTTTTATAATTATTAACTTTTGAGGGTAGTTTTGCATATTAATATTAAATGAATGCCATTTCAGCTAGGATAAAGCCCAAAATCATGATAAATAGTAACAAAAATATTTCTTTTCATAATTTTTAACTCTTGACGGTTATTTCGCATATTAATTTACATTCATGCTAATTCGGCTAGGTTGAAGCCCAAATCATCATTGAATTTGGCTAGGTTAAATTCAGTACACATCAAAATTATTGACAAAAAATATTTATTTTATTATTAACTTTTGAGCTCAATTTTGCATATTAATATAACATTCACGCCTTTTCGGCTAGGTTGAAGTCCAAAATCATCAACATTTTTGTCAAAAATAATTATTTTTATAGTTTTTAACTATTGACGGTAGTTTTGCATATAAATATTAAATGCATGCCATTTCAGCTAGGATAAAGCCCAAAATCATGATAAATAGAAACAAAAATATTTTTTTTCATAATTTTTGACTCTTGATGGTTATTTTCGCATACTAAATTTACATTCATGCCAATTCGGCTAGAATAAAAATAATTTATTTTTATTATATTTAACCTTTGAGGTGCAGTTTGTATATTAATATTAAATTCATGGTATTTCGGCTAGGTTAAATTAAACAATTATAAAAATTATTGACAAAAAAAATATTTATTTTATTATCAAATTTTGAGTTCAATTTTGCATATTAATATAAAATTCATGCCATTTCGGCTAGGTTGAAATCCAAAATCATCAACATTTTTGTCAAAAATAGTTATTTTTATAATTTTTAACTTTTGAGGGTAGTTTTGCATATTAATATTTCAGCTAGGATAAAGCCCAAAATTATTATTAATAATAACAAAAATATTTATTTTCATAATTTTTATCTCTTGATGGCTATTTCGCATATAAATATTACATTCATGCCAATTCGGCTAGCTTGAGATCCAAATCATCAAAATTATTACCAAAAATAATTTTTTTTTTATTATTTTTAACCTTTGAGGTCCATTTTGTACATTAATATTAAATTCAAGGTATTTCGGCTAGGTTAAATTAAACAATTATAAAAATTATTGACAAAAAAAATATTTATTTTATTGTCAAATTTTGAGTTCAATTTTGCATAATAATACAAAATACATGCCATTTCGGCTAGGTTGAAGTCCAAAATCATCAACATTTTTGTCAAAAATAATTATTTTTATAATTTTTAACTTTTGAGGGTAGTTTTGCATATTAATATTAAATGCATGCCATTTTAGCTAGGATAAAGCCCAAAATTATTATTATTAATAACAAAAATATTTATTTTATTAATTTTTATCTCTTGATGGCTATTTCGCATATTAATATTTCATTCATGTTAATTCGGCTATCCTGAGATCCAAGTCATCAAAATTATTACCAAAAATAATTTTTTTTTATTATTTTTAACCTTTGAAGTCCATTTTGTATATTAATATTTAATTCATGGTATTTCGGCTAGGTTAAATTAAACAGTTATAAAAATTATTGACAAAAAAATATTTATTTTATTATTAAATTTTGAGTTCAATTTGGCATATTAATATAACATTCATGCCATTTCGGCTAGGTTGAAGTCTAATCATCAACATTTTTGTCAAAAATAATTATTTTTATAATTTTTAACTTTTGGGGGTAGTTTTGCATATTAATATTAAATGCATGCCATTTCAGCTAGGATAAAGCCCAAAATCATGATAAATAGTAACAAAAATATTTCTTTTCATAATTTTTTTTTTTAACTCTTGATGGTTATTTCGCATATTAACATTACATTAATGCTAATTCGGCTAGGTTTAAGCCCAAATCATCATTGATTTTGGGTAGGTTAAATTCAGTGCACATCAAAATTATTGACAAAAAAATATTTATTTTATTATTAACTATTTGTAGGGTTTGTTAATGGTTAAGTTTGTCTATATGCATTTCGTTGGTTCCTACACCAACTCATCAGTAGACTTCAACCCAAATTCTTAAAAAACTCATGAATATTTTGTTTCTTTATATAATAACCTCATTAAACAAAATGAGAATTACTATAAGCAACCAAAACGTTCAAGTTTTTTAAGAATCCAACAAACCAATATTCGCTATTCGCTTGTTTTGATTTTCTTGTTCCCCTTACATTTGAATAACCATTGGTTATTACTAAATGTATTAAGGGGCTACCGAAAACAAAACCTTGTTGTTAAACAACATTTTTCAAAATATTATTTAGGATTTAATCCCAATTTTCTTGTTTATTTGTAGGGTTTGTTGTTGGTTAAGTTTGTCTATATGCATTTCGTTGGTTCTTACACCAGCTCAATTTTGCATATTAATATAACATTCACGCCTTTTCGGCTAGGCTGAAGACCGAAATCATTAACATTTTTGTCAAAAATAATTATTTTTATAATTTTTAACATTTGAGGGTAGTTTTGCATGTTAATATTAAATGCATGCCATTTCAGCTAGGATAAAGCCCAAAATTATCATAAAAAGTAACAAAAATATTTCTTTTCATAATTTTTGTCTCTTGATGGTTATTTCGCATACTAAATTTACATTCATGACAGTTCGGCTAGAACAAAAATAATTTGTTTTTATAATATTTAACCTTTGAGGTCCAGTTTGTATATAAATATTAAATTCATGATATTTCGGCTAGGTTAAATTAAACAGTTATAAAAATTATTGACAAAAAAAATATTTATTTTATTATCAAATTTTGAGTTCAATTTTGCATATTAATATAAAATTCATGCCATTTCGGAGGTTAAAATCCAAATCATCAAAATTATTACCAAAAATAATTTTTTTTTTATTATTTTTAACCTTTGAGGTCCATTTTGTATATTAATTTAAATTCATGGTATTTCGGCGAGGTTAAATTAAACAATTATAAAAATTATTCACAAAAAAAATATTTATTTTATTATCAAATTTTGAGTTCAATTTTGCATATTAATATAAAATTCATGCCATTTCGGCTAGGTTGAAGTCCAAAATCATCAACATTATTGTCAAAAATAGTTATTTTTATAATTTTTAACTTTTGAGGGTAGTTTTACATATTAATATTAAATGCATGCCATTTCAGCTAGGATAAAGCCCAAAATCATGATAAATAGTAACAAAAATATTTCTTTTCATAATTTTTAACTCTTGATGGTTATTTCGCATATTAATTTACATTCATGCTAATTCGGCTAGGCTGAAGCCCAAATCATCATTGATTTTGGCTAGGTTAAATTCAGTACACATCAAAATTATTGACAAAAAAATATTTATTTTATTATTAACTTTTGAGCTCAATTTTGCATATTAATATAACATTCACGCCTTTTCGGCTAGGTTGAAGTCCAAAATCATCAACATTTTTGTCAAAAATAATTATTTTTATAATTTTTAACTATTGACGGTAGTTTTGCATATAAATATTAAATGCATGCCATTTCAGCTAGGATAAAGCCCAAAATTATTATTAATAATAACAAAAATATTTATTTTCATAATTTTTATCTCTTGATGGCTATTTCGCATATTAATATTACATTCATGCCAATTCGGGTAGCCTGAGATCCAAATCATCAAAAATATTACCAAAAATAATTTTTTTTTATTATTTTTAACCTTTGAGGTCCATTTTGTACATTAATATTAAATTCATGGTATTCCGGCTTAGTTAAATTAAACAATTATAAAAATTATTGACAAAAAAAATATTTATTTTATTGTCAAATTTTGAGATCAATTTTGCATATTAATACTAAATTCATTACATTTCGGCTAGGTTGAAGTCCAAAATCATCAACATTTTTGTCAAAAATAATTATTTTTATAATTTTTAACTTTTGAGGGTAGTTTTGCATATTAATATTAAATGCATGCCATTTCAGCTAGGATAAAGCCCAAAATCATGATAAATAATAACAAAAATATTTCTTTTGAAAAAAATTTTTTTTTAACTCTTGATGGTTATTTCTGTTGGTTATTATTGGCAAAAAAAATATCTATTTTATTATTAACTTGAGCTCAATTTTGCATATTAATATAACATTCATGCCTTTTCGGCTAGGTTGAAGTCCAAAATCATCAACATTTTTGTCAAAAATAATTATTTTTATAATTTTTAACATTTGAGGGTAGTTTTGTATGTTAATATTAAATGCATGCCATTTCAGCTAGGATAAAGCCCAAAATTATCATAAAAAGTAACAAAAATATTTCTTTTCATAATTTTTCTCTCTTGATGGTTATTTCGCATACTAAATTTATATTCATGCCAGTTCGGCTAAAACAAAAATAATTTGTTTTTATAATATTTAACCTTTGAGGTCCAGCTTGTATATTGATATTAAATTCATGGTATTTCGGCTGGGTTAAATTAAACAGTTATAAAAATTATTGACAAAAAAAATATTTATTTTATTATTAAATTTTGAGTTCAATTGGGCATATAAATATAACATTCATTCCATTTCGGCTAGGTTGAAGTACAAATCATCAACATTTTTGTCAAAAATAATTATTTTTATAATTTTTACTTTTGAGGGTAGTTTTGCATATTAATATTAAATGCATGCCATTTCAGCTAGGATAAAGCCCAAAATTATCATAAAAAGTAACAAAAATATTTCTTTTCATAATTTTTGTCTCTTGATGGTTATTTCGCATACTAAATTTATATTCATGCCAGTTCGGCTAGAACAAAAATAATTTGTTTTTATAATATTTAACCTTTGAGGTCCAGTTTGTATATTAATATTAAATTCATGGTATTTCGGCTGGGTTAAATTAAACAGTTATAAAAATTATTGACAAAAAAAATATTTATTTTATTATTAAATTTTGAGTTCAATTTGGCATATAAATATAACATTCATTCCATTTCGGCTGGGTTGAAGTCCAAAATCATCAACATTTTTGTCAAAAATAATTATTTTTATAATTTTTAACTTTTGGGGGTAGTTTTGCATATTAATATTAAATGCATGCCATCTCAGCTAGGATAAAGATTAATTTCATGATAAATAGTAACAAAAATATTTCTTTTCCTAATTTTTTTTAACTCTTGATTGTTATTTCGCAATTAACATTACATAAATGCCAATTCGGCTAGGTTGAAGCCCAAATCATCATTGATTTTGGGTAGGTTAAATTCAGTACACATCAAAATTATTGACAAAAAAATATTTATTTTATTATTAACTTTCGAGCTCAATTTTGAATATTAATATAACATTCACGCCTTTTCGGCTAGGCTGAAGACCAAAATCATTAACATTTTGTCAAAAATAATTATTTTTATAATTTTTAACATTTGAGGGTAGTTTTGCATGTTAATATTAAATGCATGCCATTTCAGCTAGGATAAAGCCCAAAATTATGATAAAAAGTAACAGAAATATTTCTTTTCATAATTTTTGTCTCTTGATGGTTATTTCGCATACTAAATTTACATTCATGCCAGTTCGGCTAGAACAAAAATAATTTGTTTTTATAATATTTAACCTTTGAGGTCCAGTTTGTATATTAATATTAAATTCATTGTATTTCGGCTAGGTTAAATTAAACAGTTATAAAAATTTTTTTTTTTTTTTTTTTTTTGTTTCATATATTTATTATTGAATCTTCGCCTGTGGCGAACTAACAATAAGTGTTCAAATCTTAAAACTAGGTAGTTAATATAAGTCTAGCCAGTGCCAGACTAAAATTTAAGTTCTCATATTAATTATCAAGCTTCATATAAGCGCAATAGTATCCCTCCTTTTCAGGCGGGTGTGCCCACTATGTTGCAGGATGTTTCGGGCGAGCGGATTTGGGTGAGCTTCCAGCTTATTTAAATACTTGTCCACATAGTTCAGGATTTCGCATTTAACTAGTGGAACTAGTAGATCCTTGTGGATGTTGCTGTTTTTAACATACCAAGGAGCACCAGTTATCATTCTTAGGATTTTGTTTTGCCTGCGTTGAATTTTTTCTATGTTGGATGCGGAAGCAGTGCCCCATAATTGTATACCGTAGCACCAAATTGGTTTCAAAATCAATTTGTAGAGTAGAAGTTTACAATCAAGACGAAGCACAGAGTTTCTGCCGATTAGCCAATGAATTTGTGTAGCTTTAAGTTTCATTTGCGTCAACTTCGCATCTATATGAGGCTTCCATGTGAGGCGGCGGTCTAGGTGAATACCAAGATATTTTGTCTCGGTTCGTTGAGGCACCATATGGTTGTTAATAAGAATTGGAGAGCACGTTTCTTTGCGTAAAGTAAAAGTTACGTGGGTACATTTTTGTTCATTTATTTTTATTCCCCATAACTTTGCCCATTTTTCAACTTGGGTTACGTGTTGCTGCAATTGGTTTGAAGCCTCTTTAGGGTCTTTATGAATACTAAGAAAAGCAGTATCATCAGCAAATGTCGACGTGTGTGTAAAACTATTGGTTGGCATATCTGCTGTGTAAAGCAAGTACAGAACTGGACCTAGTATACTCCCTTGAGGTACACCAGCCCCTATTGTTTGAGAAGAACTTATTTGGTTTCCCTCTTTGATTTTAAACTGTCGACCGGTTATGTACTTTTCTAGTAGGTTGAAAATATTAGCTGGAAGGTTTAGCTTTAGTTTGTTTAACAGGCCTTCGTGCCATACTTTATCGAAAGCTTGAGAGACATCTATAAAAAGCGCGGAGCAGTACTTTTTTTCCTCGAAAGTTTTTCTTATAACCTGCACCAGTCTGTGAGTTTGTTCTATTGTGCTATGTTGACTTCTAAAGCCAAATTGGTGATCTGGAATGCAGTTGTTTTCATTCAGGATCGGAGTAAGCTTGTTTTTAAGCAGCTTTTCAAACAGTTTTGACAAAGTTGGTAACAAACTTATAGGCCTATAAGACTCCACCTTAGAAGGATCTTTACCAGGCTTAGGAATCATCTTAACTAAGGCAACTTTCCATATTGGTGGAAAATGTTCAAGCCGTATTATGGCATTAAAAATAAAAAGAATTATTCTTTTTGCTGTTAAAGGCAGCTCAAAAAGCATTTTGTTGCTTATTGTATCAACGCCAGGAGCTTTTTT
This sequence comes from Melanophora roralis, assembly GCA_963583895.1. Taxonomy (NCBI): domain Eukaryota; kingdom Metazoa; phylum Arthropoda; class Insecta; order Diptera; family Rhinophoridae; genus Melanophora; species Melanophora roralis. The sequence goes on from OY757188.1 coordinate 52,248,046, forward strand.
ATCATTAAGGTTAGCTATAGCTTCTACCACATCTGAATATCGGAAACGTATTTCTATGGGACGTCTAGAAACAACAGGCGGTAATTCCCTCACGTCAGTGCATGTATTAGGAGTGAACACGTTTCTTAAATGGCTTGCGAGCAGATCGCATTTTTCTTCATCATTTCTAGCCCAGGATCCTCTTAGATTGCGCAGTGGTGGTTTTGCGATTACGGGTCTTTTGAGACGACTGGCTGATCGCCATAGAGAATAATTTGTTTGAGGGGTTGCGTCTAGACCTTCCAAATACTTCTTAATTGATGCAATTCTGTGTACCTCCAGCAAGTTTTTTAAGCGATTCGTACACTCTTTTAGCTTCGTTTTAAGTTGGGGCGATCTATGCTGTTGCCATTCTCTTCGCGCTCTCCTTTTTTCAGATAAAAGCTCCTCAACATCGACAGAAAAAATTTTGTTGTATTTGACCTGACGGTATGTTGAAGAAGCATGTTCAACGGCTTTTTTAATGTTTTCATTTAGGATATTTAGGCAATCATCGATTTCTTGGGGAGTTTTTAGTGGTATGTGTTCCGAGCAGTGAGAGCTGATATATTTTTTATATTTTAACCAATTTACTCTTTTTGATAAGAAAAAATCACTAGTTGCTATTTGGTGAGGACTGCAAATAGTGATAATTGTGGGTGAGTGGTCAGAAGATAAATCGAAGGAGGCTTCAGCCTCAATAAGGTCCGGTGATATACCTTTTGCCACGCCAAAATCTATTACGTCTGGAATTTTATTATTGTCCGTTGGCCAATAGGTTGGTTGTCCAGTTGAAATAACGAAAAGTCCTATTTCCGACACTGAGTCATACAAAACACGACCTCTGGGACTAATTAGGCGGGAGCCCCAGTATGTGTGCTTAGCGTTATAGTCTCCAGCAGCTATGAAGCGTGGACCTAATGATTTGTAGAAACTGTTGTACTGATCCATCGTTATGGAGAATCTGGGTGGACAGTAAACTGATGAAATAACAAGGTTATGGAAAAATTCATCAATGCAGACGTTCGTAGCTTGGATATAACTTTCCGAGAGGCCACCCAACCATTGGTGTTTAATTCTTGATTTGATTAGAATAGCCGAGCCACCACATGATCTATCCCTAGGATCCTTTGAATCGTAAAAAGAATAACCACTAATTTTAAAAGTGCTTCTAGATGTCATATGAGTCTCAGAAATACACATAACATCGATTTTTTGGTTCATCAAGAAATATTCGAGCTCGTTTTTGTGTTGGCGGATGCCGTTTGCGTTCCAGAAACAAACCCTGAGGCAGTTCATGGTCTTTTAAGCATAGCCTGCAGAAAAGCAGACTGCATTTTTTGCATTTCTTGCATCATGTTGGCCATTTGCGCCATAATCTGCGTAAATTGTGTGACCATATTGTCAATTACGGCTTCCAGGCGGCTAAAATTAGGCCCGGTTGGTTCGCTAGTTGGCACTTCTTGTTGTGTTGTAGGCTGGGTAGACTTACGTGAATTAGGCTGGTTAGACTTTAATGCGGCGGCGTAAGAAACTTGATTTGTAGCTGGTTGTGCCAATGGAGGCATATTTGTAGTTGGTATATTTAAAGGCTGGGGAGGGGCAGGAACTATGTTCGGCTTAGTTGATCGCTTAACTAAATTAAAAACAGGACAACCTCTATAGTTGGCAGTGTGGTTTCCCCCGCAGTTGCTGCATTTCTTTATCCTAGGATCATCTTTTGGCTTGTCGCACTTGGTCGTATCGTGCAGATCCCCACACACAACACAAACAGTAGGCAACTTACAATAAGTTTTAGTGTGGCCATATTCCTGGCAGTTTAAGCACTGTACGGGCCCAGATCGCTTATGTGGCACTTCCACAGTGACTCGTCGGTGCATAATATATTTTAAATCGTAGATGGGGTGAGTTTCACTTTTTTTCAATTTGATATCACCAGGCTCAAGCTCCACTCGGAATAATGGTTGGGGGTGTTTTTCCCTATTTCTCATATTCGATACCGTCCTAACCATAAACCCTTTGTTTAACAAACTGGTCTTGATCTCTTCTGGGTCAACGTTAGAATCAATGCCTTTAATAACTACCTGAAGGCCTTTTGCGGTCTTGAGTTGGTAGGTATAGAAGTTTTTTCTGAGTTTTTCGAGCTCCGAAACCGTGGCGCGGTAGGCGTTTTCATGGTTCACTTGAATTTTTGTCTCAAATATGTTACCGCGTTTAACGTTTGAAACATAAAAGTTATTTTCCCCAATCAAACCGACTAAAAACTTGACGAGATCATTTGAGTTTTTTTCCCTCAAATAAATGGGAGGTGGCTTAAAGGACTTTTTTTCACTAACATGGGCCTCATTATCCTCTTGCAAAATTGCAAAACGATTTTGCGATGAGGTTGGCCTTTCATCGTCTTTTAAAATTTTTGCAGGTTGAGATGCTTCTGCCGATTTAGGGCTCCTTCCCCTTTTAAGAACTGTTACGTACCTGTCCATCCCTACCTGGATCTTAGGAGCGCACGCAGAAATTGGGCCCGTAGCGCCTTTAGCAGCTGTTGGTGCGACACCAGAACTTGATAAAGAAGACCGCGATGAAGATGGCACCTCGGTATTTTTTTTATAATTTTTAAACAGAGATTGGGCTAAATTTGTCCCTTGTTCAGTACATTTATTCAAATTAGGCACACTTGCACTTAAATTATTTGTATTTGTTTTCGGTTTTGCACTTAAATAGTTTCTATTATATTCAGGGTCTCTAATGTTTTCATTGCTAACGCTTGCTGAGCTTAACACAATGTAAGCATTTCGGCTATTAGGCCCACTGTCACAACGATTACTGTTACTCATTAACCGTTTGGTTTTTTTGTTTTGTTTAGTTTGTTTTTATTTTTGATTCTCACTTATGTCTTGTAGGTATGTATATTAACAAATATTTTTTTTTTGTAACTTATTACAAATATCACCTATTACAAATATACACTCGCGTAGACACGTCCGTACACTACGAGATTAAGAGAGCAACACGAGTTATAAAAATTATTGACAAAAAAAATATTTATTTTATTATTAAATTTTGAGTTCAATTTGGCATATTAATATATGAAGTCCAAAAACATCAACATTTTTGTCAAAAATAATTATTTTTATAATTTTTAACTTTTGAGGGTAGTTTTGCATATTAATATTAAATGCATGCCATTTCAGCTAGAATAAAGCCCAAAATCATTATAAATAATAACAAAAATATTTCTTTTCATAATTTTTTTTAACTCTTGATTGTTATTTCGCATATTAACATTACATAAATGCCAATTCGGCTAGGTTGAAGCCCAAATCATCATTGATTTTGGGTAGGTTAAATTCAGTACACATCAAAATTATTGACAAAAAAATATTTATTTTATTATTAACTTTTGAGCTCAATTTTGCATATTAATTAACATTCACGCCTTTTCGGCTAGGCTGAAGACCAAAATCATCAACATTTTGTCAAAAATAATTATTTTTATAATTTTTAACATTTGAGGGTAGTTTTGCATGTTAATATTAAATGCATGCCATTTCAGCTAGGATAAAGCCCAAAATTATCATAAAAAGTAACAAAAATATTTTTTTTCATAATTTTTGTCTGCTGATGGTTATTTCGCATACTAAATTTACATTCATGCCAGTTCGGCTAGAACAAAAATAATTTGTTTTTATAATATTTAACCTTTGAGGTCCAGTTTGTATATTAATATTAAATTCATGGTACTTCTGCTAGGTTAAATTAAACAGTTATAAAAATTATTGACAAAAAAAATATTTATTTTATTGTTAAATTTTGAGTTCAATTTGGCATAAAAAATATAACATTCATTCCATTTCGGCTAGGTTGAAGTCCAAAATCATCAACATTTTTGTCAAAAATAATTATTTTTATAATTTTTAACTTTTGATGGTAGTTTTGCATATTAATATTAAATGCATGCCATTTCAGCTAGGATAAAGCCCAAAATCATTATAAATAATAACAAAAATATTTCTTTTAAAAAAAATTTTTTTAACTCTTGATGGTTATTTCTGTTGGTTATTATTGACAAAAAAAAAATATTTATTTTATTATTAACTTGAGCTCAATTTTGCATATTAATATAACATTCATGCCTTTTCGGCTAGGTTGAAGTCCAAAATCATCAACATTTTTGTCAAAAATAATTATTTTTATAATTTTTAACTTTTGGGGGTAGTTTTGCATATTAATATTAAATGCATGCCATTTCAGCTAGGATAAAGCCCAAAATCATGATAAATAGTAACAAAAATATTTCTTTTCATAATTTTTAACTCTTGATGGTTATTTCGCATATTAATTTACATTCATGCCAATTCGGCTAGGTTGAAGCCCAAATCATCATTGATTTTGGCTAGGTTAAATTCAGTACACATCAAAATTATTGACAAAAAAATATTTATTTTATTATTAACTTTTGAGCTCAATTTTGCATATTAATATAACATTCACGCCTTTTCGGCTAGGTTGAAGTCCAAAATCATCAACAGTTTTGTCAAAAATAATTATTTTTATAATTTTTAACTATTGACGGTAGTTTTGCATATAAATATTAAATGCGTGTCATTTCAGCTAGGATATAGCCCAAAATCATGATAAATAGTAACAAAAATATTTCTTTTCATAATTTTTGACTCTTGATTGTTATTTCGCATACTAAATTTACATTCATGCCAATTCGGCTAGAACAAAAATAATTTATTTTTATTATATTTAACCTTTGAGGTCCAGTTTGTATATTAATATTAAATTCATGGTATTTCGGCGAGGTTAAATTAAACAATTATAAAAATTATACACAAAAAAAATATTTACTTTATTATCAAATTTTGAGTTCAATTTTGCATATTTATATAAAATTCATGCCATTTCGGCTAGGTTGAAGTCCAAAATCATCAACATTTTTGTCAAAAATAGTTATTTTTATAATTTTTAACTTTTGAGGGTAGTTTTGCATATTAATATTAAATGCATGCCATTTCAGCTAGGATAAAGCCCAAAATTATTATTAATAATAACAAAAATAACACAATTTTTAAATTATTTAGGATTTAATCCCAATTTTCTTGTAAATTTATAGGGTTTGTTGTTGGTTAAGTTTGTCTATATGCATTTCGTTGGTTCTTACACCAACTCATCAGTAGACTTCAACCCCAAATTCTTAAAAAACTCATGAATATTTTCTGTCTTTATATAATAATCTCATCAAACAAAATGAGAATTACTATAAAAAAACCAAAACGTTCAAGTTTTCTTAAGAATCCAACAAACCATTATTCGCTATTCGCTTGTTTTGATTTTCTTTTTCCCCTTACATTTGAATAACCATTGGTTATTACTAAATGTATTGAGGGGCAACCGAAAACAAAACCTTGTTGTTCAACAACACAATTTTTAAATTATTTAGGATTTAATCCCAATTTTCTTGTTAATTTATAGGGTTTGTTGTTGGTTAAGTTTGTCTATATGCATTTCGTTGGTTCTTACACCAACTCATCAGTAGACTTCAACCCCAAATTCTTAAAAAACTCATGAATATTTTCTGTCTTTATATTATAATCTCATCAAACAAAATGAGAATTACTATAAAAAAACCAAAACGTTCAAGTTTTCTTAAGAATCCAACAAACCATTATTCGCTATTCGCTTGTTTTGATTTTCTTTTTCCCCTTACATTTGAATAACCATTGGTTATTACTAAATGTATTGAGGGGCAACCGAAAACAAAACCTTGTTGTTAAACAACACAATTTTTAAATTATTTAGGATTTAATCCCAATTTTCTTGTTAATTTATAGGGTTTGTTGTTGGTTAAGTTTGTCTATATGCATTTCGTTGGTTCTTACACCAACTCATCAGTAGACTTCAACCCCAAATTCTTAAAAAACTCATGAATATTTTCTGTCTTTATATAATAATCTCATCAAACAAAATGAGAATTACTATAAAAAAACCAAAACGTTCAAGTTTTCTTAAGAATCCAACAAACCATTATTCGCTATTCGCTTGTTTTGATTTTCTTTTTCCCCTTACATTTGAATAACCATTGGTTATTACTAAATGTATTGAGGGGCAACCGAAAACAAAACCTTGTTGTTAAACAACACAATTTTTAAATTATTTAGGATTTAATCCCAATTTTCTTGTTAATTTATAGGGTTTGTTGTTGGTTAAGTTTGTCTATATGCATTTCGTTGGTTCTTACACCAACTCATCAGTAGACTTCAACCCCAAATTCTTAAAAAACTCATGAATATTTTCTGTCTTTATATAATAATCTCATCAAACAAAATGAGAATTACTATAAAAAAAACCAAAACGTTCAAGTTTTCTTAAGAATCCAACAAACCATTATTCGCTATTCGCTTGTTTTGATTTTCTTTTTCCCCTTACATTTGAATAACCATTGGTTATTACTAAATGTATTGAGGGGCAACCGAAAACAAAACCTTGTTGTTAAACAACACAATTTTTAAATTATTTAGGATTTAATCCCAATTTTCTTGTTAATTTATAGGGTTTGTTGTTGGTTAAGTTTGTCTATATGCATTTCGTTGGTTCTTACACCAACTCATCAGTAGACTTCAACCCCAAATTCTTAAAAAACTCATGAATATTTTCTGTCTTTATATAATAATCTCATCAAACAAAATGAGAATTACTATAAAAAAAACCAAAACGTTCAAGTTTTCTTAAGAATCCAACAAACCATTATTCGCTATTCGCTTGTTTTGATTTTCTTTTTCCCCTTACATTTGAATAACCATTGGTTATTACTAAATGTATTGAGGGGCAACCGAAAACAAAACCTTGTTGTTAAACAACACAATTTTTAAATTAATAATGGTTTGTTGGATTCTTAAGAAAACTTGAACTTTTTGGTTTTTTTATAGTAATTCTCATTTTGTTTGATGAGATTATTATATAAAGACAGAAAATATTCATGAGTTTTTTAAGAATTTGGGGTTGAAGTCTACTGATGAGTTGGTGTAAGAACCAACGAAATGCATATAGACAAACTTAACCAACAACAAACCCTATAAATTAACAAGAAAATTGGGATTAAATCCTAAATAATTTAAAAATTGTGTTGTTTAACAACAAGGTTTTGTTTTCGGTTGCCCCTCAATACATTTAGTAATAACCAATGGTTATTCAAATGTAAGGGGAAAAAGAAAATCAAAACAAGCGAATAGCGAATAATGGTTTGTTGGATTCTTAAGAAAACTTGAACGTTTTGGTTTTTTTATAGTAATTCTCATTTTGTTTGATGAGATTATTATATAAAGACAGAAAATATTCATGAGTTTTTTAAGAATTTGGGGTTGAAGTCTACTGATGAGTTGGTGTAAGAACCAACGAAATGCATATAGACAAACTTAACCAACAACAAACCCTATAAATTAACAAGAAAATTGGGATTAAATCCTAAATAATTTAAAAATTGTGTTGTTTAACAACAAGGTTTTGTTTTCGGTTGCCCCTCAATACATTTAGTAATAACCAATGGTTATTCAAATGTAAGGGGAAAAAGAAAATCAAAACAAGCGAATAGCGAATAATGGTTTGTTGGATTCTTAAGAAAACTTGAACGTTTTGGTTTTTTATAGTAATTCTCATTTTGTTTGATGAGATTATTATATAAAGACAGAAAATATTCATGAGTTTTTTAAGAATTTGGGGTTGAAGTCTACTGATGAGTTGGTGTAAGAACCAACGAAATGCATATAGACAAACTTAACCAACAACAAACCCTATAAATTAACAAGAAAATTGGGATTAAATCCTAAATAATTTAAAAATTGTGTTGTTTAACAACAAGGTTTTGTTTTCGGTTGCCCCTCAATACATTTAGTAATAACCAATGGTTATTCAAATGTAAGGGGAAAAAGAAAATCAAAACAAGCGAATAGCGAATAATGGTTTGTTGGATTCTTAAGAAAACTTGAAAGTTTTGGTTTTTTTATAGTAATTCTCATTTTGTTTGATGAGATTATTATATAAAGACAGAAAATATTCATGAGTTTTTTAAGAATTTGGGGTTGAAGTCTACTGATGAGTTGGTGTAAGAACCAACGAAATGCATATAGACAAACTTAACCAACAACAAACCCTATAAATTAACAAGAAAATTGGGATTAAATCCTAAATAATTTAAAAATTGTGTTGTTTACCAACAAGGTTTTGTTTTCGGTTGCCCCTCAATACATTTAGTAATAACCAATGGTTATTCAAATGTAAGGGGAAAAAGAAAATCAAAACAAGCGAATAGCGAATAATGGTTTGTTGGATTCTTAAGAAAACTTGAACGTTTTGGTTTTTTTATAGTAATTCTCATTTTGTTTGATGAGATTATTATATAAAGACAGAAAATATTCATGAGTTTTTTAAGAATTTGGGGTTGAAGTCTTCTGATGAGTTGGTGTAAGAACCAACGAAATGCATATAGACAAACTTAACCAACAACAAACCCTATAAATTAACAAGAAAATTGGGATTAAATCCTAAATAATTTAAAAATTGTGTTGTTTAACAACAAGGTTTTGTTTTCGGTTGCCCCTCAATACATTTAGTAATAACCAATGGTTATTCAAATGTAAGGGGAAAAAGAAAATCAAAACAAGCGAATAGCGAATAATGGTTTGTTGGATTCTTAAGAAAACTTGAACGTTTTGGTTTTTTTTATAGTAATTCTCATTTTGTTTGATGAGATTATTATATAAAGACAGAAAATATTCATGAGTTTTTTAAGAATTTGGGGTTGAAGTCTACTGATGAGTTGGTGTAAGAACCAACGAAATGCATATAGACAAACTTAACCAACAACAAACCCTATAAATTAACAAGAAAATTGGGATTAAATCCTAAATAATTTAAAAATTGTGTTGTTTAACAACAAGGTTTTGTTTTCGGTTGCCCCTCAATACATTTAGTAATAACCAATGGTTATTCAAATGTAAGGGGAAAAAGAAAATCAAAACAAGCGAATAGCGAATAATGGTTTGTTGGATTCTTAAGAAAACTTGAACGTTTTGGTTTTTTTTATAGTAATTCTCATTTTGTTTGATGAGATTATTATATAAAGACAGAAAATATTCATGAGTTTTTTAAGAATTTGGGGTTGAAGTCTACTGATGAGTTGGTGTAAGAACCAACGAAATGCATATAGACAAACTTAACCAACAACAAACCCTATAAATTAACAAGAAAATTGGGATTAAATCCTAAATAATTTAAAAATTGTGTTGTTTAACAACAAGGTTTTGTTTTCGGTTGCCCCTCAATACATTTAGTAATAACCAATGGTTATTCAAATGTAAGGGGAAAAAGAAAATCAAAACAAGCGAATAGCGAATAATGGTTTGTTGGATTCTTAAGAAAACTTGAACGTTTTGGTTTTTTTATAGTAATTCTCATTTTGTTTGATGAGATTATTATATAAAGACAGAAAATATTCATGAGTTTTTTAAGAATTTGGGGTTGAAGTCTACTGATGAGTTGGTGTAAGAACCAACGAAATGCATATAGACAAACTTAACCAACAACAAACCCTATAAATTAACAAGAAAATTGGGATTAAATCCTAAATAATTTAAAAATTGTGTTGTTTAACAACAAGGTTTTGTTTTCGGTTGCCCCTCAATACATTTAGTAATAACCAATGGTTATTCAAATGTAAGGGGAAAAAGAAAATCAAAACAAGCGAATAGCGAATAATGGTTTGTTGGATTCTTAAGAAAACTTGAACGTTTTGGTTTTTTTATAGTAATTCTCATTTTGTTTGATGAGATTATTATATAAAGACAGAAAATATTCATGAGTTTTTTAAGAATTTGGGGTTGAAGTCTACTGATGAGTTGGTGTAAGAACCAACGAAATGCATATAGACAAACTTAACCAACAACAAACCCTATAAATTAATAACAAAAATATTTATTTTCATAATTTTTATCTCTTGATGGCTATTTCGCATATTAATATTATATTCATGCCAATTCGGCTAGCCTGAGATCCAAATCATCAAAATTATTACCAAAAATAATTTTTTTTTATTATTTTTAACCTTTGAGGTCCATTTTGTAATATTTTAAATTCATGGTATTTCGGCTAAGTTAAATTAAACAATTATAAAAATCATTGACAAAAAAAATATTTATTTTATTGTCAAATTTTGAGATCAATTTTGCATATTAATACAAAATTCATGCCATTTCGGCTAGGTTGAAGTCCGAAATCATCAACATTTTTGTCAAAAATAATTATTTTTATAATTTTTAACTTTTGAGGGTAGTTTTGCATATTAATATTAAATGCATGCCATTTTAGCTAGGATAAAGCCCAAAATTATTATTATTAATAACAAAAAATTTATTTTATTAATTTTTATCTCTTGATGAGTATTTCTCATATTAATATTTCATTCATGCCAATTTGGCTAGCCTGAGATCCAAATCATCAAAATTATTACCAAAAATAATTTTTTTTATATTATTTTTAACCTTTGAGGTCCATTTTGTATATTAATATTAAATTCATGGTATTTCGGCTAGGTTAAATTAAACAGTTATAAAAATTATTGACAAAAAAAATATTTATTTTATTATTAAATTTTGAGTTCAATTTGGCATATTAATATAACATTCATGCCATTTCGGCTAGGTTGAAGTCTAAATCATCAACATTTTTGTCAAAAATAATTATTTTTATTATTTTTAACTTTTGAGGGTAGTTTTGCATATTAATATTAAATGCATGCCATTTCAGCTAGGATAAAGCCCAAAATCATGATAAATAATAACAAAAATATTTCTTTTCATAATTTTTTTTTAACTCTTGATTGTTATTTCGCATATTAACATTACATAAATGCCAATTCGGCTAGGTTGAAGCCCAAATCATCATTGATTTTGGGTAGGTTAAATTCAGGACACATCAAAATTATTGACAAAAAAATATTTATTTTATTATTAACTTTTGAGCTTAATTTTGCATATTAATATAACATTCACGCCTTTTCGGCTAGGCTGAAGACCAAAATCAACAACATTTTTGTCAAAAATAATTATTTTTATAATTTTTAAGATTTGAGGGTAGTTTTGCATGTTAATATTAAATGCATGCCATTTCAGCTAGGATAAAGCCCAAAATCATGATAAATAATAACAAAAATATTTCTTTTAAAAAAAATTTTTTTTAACTCCTGATGGTTATTTCTGTTGGTTATTATTGACAAAAAAAATATCTATTTTATTATTAACTTGAGCTCAATTTTGCATATTAATATAACATTCATGCCTTTTCGGCTAGGTTGAAGTCCAAAATCATCAACATTTTTGTCAAAAATAATTATTTTTATAATTTTTAACATTTGAGGGTAGTTTTGTATGTTAATATTAAATGCATGCCATTTCAGCTATGATAAAGCTCAAAATTATCATAAAAAGTAACAAAAATATTTCTTTTCATAATTTTTGTCTCTTGATGGTTATTTCGCATATTAATTTACATTCATGCCAATTCGGCTAGGTTGAAGCCCAAATCATCATTGATTTTGGCTAGGTTAAATTCAGTACACATCAAAATTATTGACAAAAAAATATTTATTTTATTATTAACTTTTGAGCTCAATTTTGCATATTAATATAAAATTCATGCCATTTCGGCTAGGTTGAAGTCCAAAATCATCAACATTATTGTCAAAAATAGTTATTTTTATCATTTTTAACTTTTGAGGGTAGTTTTGCATATTAATATCAAATGCATGCCATTTCAGCTAGGATAAAGCCCAAAATCATTATAAATAATAACAAAAATATTTCTTTTAAAAAAAATTTTTTTTAACTCTTGATTGTTATTTCTGTTGGTTATTATTGACAAAAAAAATATCTATTTTATTATTAACTTGAGCTCAATTTTGCATATTAATATAACATTCATGCCTTTTCGGCTAGGTTGAAGTCCAAAATCATCAACATTTTTGTCAAAAATAATTATTTTTATAATTTTTAACATTTGAGGGTAGTTTTTCATATTAATATTTAATGCATGCCATTTCAGCTAGGATAAAGCCCAAAATCATTATAAATAATAACAAAAATATTTCTTTTAAAAAAAATTTTTTTTAACTCTTGATGGTTATTTCTGTTGGTTATTATTGACAAAAAAAAATATCTATTTTATTATTAGCTTGAGCTCAATTTTGCATATTAATATAACATTCATGCCTTTTCGGCTAGGTTGATGTCCAAAATCATCAAAATTTTTGTCAAAAATAATTATTTTTATAATTTTTAACTTTTGGGGGTAGTTTTGCATATTAATATTAAATGCATGCCATCTCTGCTAGGATAAAGCCTAAAATCATGATAAATAGTAACAAAAATATTTCTTTTCATAATTTTTTTTTAACTCTTGATTGTTATTTCGCATATTAACATTACATAAATGCCAATTCGGCTAGGTTGAAGCCCAAATCATCATTGATTTTGGGTAGGTTAAATTCAGTACACATCAAAATTATTGACAAAAAAATATTTATTTTATTATTAACTTTTGAGCTCAATTTTGCATATTAATATAACATTCACGCCTCTTCGGCTAGGCTGAAGACCAAAATCATCAACATTTTGTCAAAAATAATTATTTTTATAATTTTTAACATTTGAGGGTAGTTTTGCATGTTAATATTAAATGCATGCCATTTCAGCTAGGATAAAGCCCAAAATTATCATAAAAAGTAACAAAAATATTTCTTTTCATAATTTTTGTCTGCTGATGGTTATTTCGCATACTAAATTTACATTCATGCCAGTTCGGCTAGAACAAAAATAATTTGTTTTTATAATATTTAACCTTTGAGGTCCAGTTTGTATATTAATATTAAATTCATGGTATTTCGGCTAGGTTAAATTAAACAGTTATAAAAATTATTGACAAAAAAAATATTTATTTTATTATTAAATTTTGAGTTCAATTTGGCATAAAAAATATAACATTCATTCCATTTCGGCTAGGTTGAAGTCCAAAATCATCAACATTTTTGTCAAAAATAATTATTTTTATAATTTTTAACTTTTGAGGATAGTTTTGCATATTAATATTAAATGCATGCCATTTCAGCTAGGATAAAGCTCAAAATCATTATAAATAATAACAAAAATATTTATTTTATTAATTTTTATCTCTATTTTATCGCTATTTCGCATATTAATATTTCATTCATGCCCATTCCGCTAGCCTGAGATCCAAATCATCAAAATTATTACCAAAAATAATTTTTTTTTTTATTATTTTTAACCTTTGAGGTCCATTTTGTATATTAATATTAAATTCATGGTATTTCGGCGAGGTTAAATTAAACAATTATAAAAATTATTGACAAAAAAAATATTTATTTTATTATCAAATTTTGAGTTCAATTTTGCATATTAATATAAAATTCATGCCATTTCGGCTAGGTTGAAGTCCAAAATCATCAACATTATTGCCAAAAATAGTTATTTTTATAATTATTAACTTTTGAGGGTAGTTTTGCATATTAATATCAAATGCATGCCATTTCAGCTAGGATAAAGCCCAAAATCATGATAAATAGTAACAAAAATTTTTCTTTTCATAATTTTTGACTCTTGATGGTTATTTCGCATACTTAATTTACATTCATGCCAATTCGGCTAGAACAAAAATAATTTATTTTTATTATATTTTACCTTTGAGGTCCAGTTTGTATATTAATATTAAATTCATGGTATTTCGGCTAGGTTAAATTAAACAATTATAAAAATTATTGACAAAAAAAATATTTTTTTTATTATCAAATTTTGAGTTCAATTTTGCATATTAATATAAAATTCATGCCATTTCGGCTAAGTTGAAATCCAAAATCATCAACATTTTTGTCAAAAATAGTTATTTTTATAATTTTTAACTTTTGAGGGTAGTTTTGCATATTAATATTAAATGCATGCCATTTCAGCTAGGATAAAGCCCAAAATTATTCTTAATAATAACAAAAATATTTATTTTCATAATTTTTATCTCTTGATGGCTATTTCGCATATTAATATTACATTCATGCCAATTCGGCTAGCCTGAGATCCAAATCATCAAAATTATTACCAAAAATAATTTTTTTTTTATTATTTTTAACCTTTGAGGTCCATTTTGTACATTAATATTATATTCATGGTATTTCGGCTAAGTTAAATTAAACAATTATAAAAATTATTGACAAAAAAAATATTTATTTTATTGTCAAATTTTGAGATCAATTTTGCATATTAATACAAAATTCATGCCATTTCGGCTAGGTTGAAGTCCAAAATCATCAACATTTTTGTCAAAAATAATTATTTTTATAATTTTTAACTTTTGAGGGTAGTTTTGCATATTAATATTAAATGCATGCCAGTTCAGCTAGGATAAAGTCCAAAATCATGATAAATAATAACAAAAATATTTCTTTTGAAAAAAATTTTTTTTAACTCTTGATGGTTATTTCTGTTGGTTATTATTGACAAAAAAAATATCTATTTTATTATTAACTTGAGCTCAATTTTGCATATTAATATAACATTCATGCCTTTTCGGCTAGGATGCATGCCATTTCAGCTAGGATAAAGCCCAAAATTATCATAAAAAGTAACAAAAATATTTCTTTTCATAATTTTTCTCTCTTGATGGTTATTTCGCATACTAAATTTATATTCATGCCAGTTCGGCTAGAACAAAAATAATTTGTTTTTATAATATTTAACCTTTGAGGTCCAGTTTGTATATTGATATTAAATTCATGGTATTTCGGCTGGGTTAAATTAAACAGTTATAAAAATTATTGACAAAAAAAATATTTATTTTATTACTAAATTTTGAGTTCAATTTGGCATATAAATATAACATTCATTCCATTTCGGCTAGGTTGAAGTCCAAAATCATCAACATTTTTGTCAAAAATAACTATTTTTATAATTTTTAACTTTTGAGGGTAGTTTTGCATATTAATATTAAATGCATGCCATTTCAGCTAGGATAAAGCCCAAAATCATTATAAATAATAACAAAAATATTTCTTTTAAAAAAAAATTTTTTTAACTCTTGATGGTTATTTCTGTTGGTTATTATTGACAAAAAAAATATTTATTTTATTATTAACTTGAGCTCAATTTTGCATATTAATATAACATTCATGCCTTTTCGGCTAGGTTGAAGTCCAAAATCATCAACATTTTTGTCAAAAATAATTATTTTTATAATTTTTAACTTTTGGGGTAGTTTTGCATATTATTATTAAATGCATGCCATTTCAGCTAGGATAAAGCCCAAAGTCATGATAAATAGTAACAAAAATATTTCTTTCCATAATTTTTAACTCTTGATGGTTATTTCGCATATTAATTTACATTCATGCCAATTCGGCTAGGTTGAAGCCCAAATCATCATTGATTTTGGCTAGGTTAAATTCAGTACACATCAAAATTATTGACAAAAAAATATTTATTTTATTATTAACTTTTGAGCTCAATTTTGCATATTAATATAACATTCACGCCTTTTCGGCTAGGTTGAAGTCCAAAATCATCAACATTTTTGTCAAAAATAATTATTTTTATAATTTTTAACTTTTGAGGGTAGTTTTGCATATTAATATTAAATGCATGCCATTTCAGCTAGGATAAAGCCCAAAATCATGATAAATAGTAACAAAAATATTTCTTTTCATAATTTTTGACTCTTGATGGTTATTTCGCATACTAAATTTACATTCATGCCAATTCGGCTAGAACAAAAATAATTTATTTTTATTATATTTAACCTTTGAGGTCCAGTTTGTATATTAATATTAAATTCATGGTATTTCGGCTAGGTTAAATTAAACAATTATAAAAATTATTGACAAAAAAATATTTATTTTATTATCAAATTTTGAGTTCAATTTTGCATATTAATATAAAATTCATGCCATTTCGGCTAGGTTGAAATCCAAATCATCAAAATTATTACCAAAAATAATTTTTTTTTATTATTTTTAACCTTTGAGGTCCATTTTGTATATTAATATTAAATTCATGGTATTTCGGCGAGGTTAAATTAAACAATTATAAAAATTATTCACAAAAAAATATTTATTTTATTATCAAATTTTGAGTTCAATTTTGCATATCAATATAAAATTCATGCCATTTCGGCTAGGTTGAAGTCCAAAATCATCAACATTATTGTCAAAAATAGTTATTTTTATAATTTTTAACTTTTGAGGGTAGTTTTGCATATTAATATTAAATGCATGCCATTTCAGCTAGGATAAAGCCCAAAATTATTATTAATAATAACAAAAATATTTATTTTATTAATTTTTATCTCTTGATGGCTATTTCGCATATTAATATTTCATTCATGCCAATTCGGCTAGCCTGAGATCCAAATCATCAAAATTATTACCAAAAATAATTTTTTTTTTATTATTTTTAACCTTTGAGGTCCATTTTGTATATTAATATTAAATTCATGGTATTTCGGCGAGGTTAAATTAAACAATTATAAAAATTATTGACAAAAAAAATATTTATTTTATTATCAAATTTTGAGTTTAATTTTGCATATTAATATAAAATTCATGCCATTTCGGCTAGGTTGAAGTCGAAAATCATTAACATTATTGTCAAAAATAGTTATTTTTATAATTTTTAACTTTTGAGGGTAGTTTTGCATATTAATATCAAATGCATGCCATTTCAGCTAGGATAAAGCCCAAAATCATGATAAATAGTAACAAAATTATTTATTTTATTAATTTTTATCTCTTGATGGCTATTTCGCATATTAATATTTCATTCATGCCAATTCGGCTAGCCTGAGATCCAAATCATCAAAATTATTACCAAAAATAATTTTTTTTTATTATTTTTAACCTTTGAGGTCCATTTTGTACATTAATATTAAATTCACGGTATTTCGGCTAGGTTAAATTAAACAATTATAAAAATTATTGACAAAAAAATATTTATTTTATTGTCAAATTTTGAGTTCAATTTTGCATATTAATACAAAATTCATGCCATTTCGGCTAGGTTGAAGTTCAAAATCATCAACAATTTTGTCAAAAATAATTATTTTTATAATTTATTTATAGGGTTTGTTGTTGGTTAAGTTTGTCTATATGCATTTCGTTGGTTCTTACACCAACTCATCAGTAGACTTCAACCCAAATTCTTAAAAAACTCATGAATATTTTTTGTCTTTATTTAATAACCTCATTAAACAAAATGAGAATTACTATAAGCAACCAAAACGTTCAAGTTTTTTTAAGAATCCAACAAACCAATATTCGCTATTCGCTTGTTTTGATTTTCTTTTTCCCCTTACATTTGAATAACCATTGGTTATTACTAAATGTATTAAGGGGCTACCGAAAACAAAACCTTGTTGTTAAACAACATTTTTCAAAATATTATTTAGGGTTTAATCCCAATTTTCTTGTTTATTTATAGGGTTTGTTGTTAGTTAAGTTTGTCTATATGCATTTCGTTGGTTCTTACACCAACTCATCAGTAGACTTCAACCCAAATTCTTAAAAAACTCATGAATATTTTTTGTCTTTATTTAATAACCGCATTAAACAAAATGAGAATTACTATAAGCAACCAAAACGTTCAAGTTTTTTTAAGAATCCAACAAACCAATATTCGCTATTCGCTTGTTTTGATTTTCTTTTTCCCCTTACATTTGAATAACCATTGGTTATTACTAAATGTATTAAGGGGCTACCGAAAACAAAACCTTGTTGTTAAACAACATTTTTCAAAATATTATTTAGGGTTTAATCCCAATTTTCTTGTTTATTTATAGGGTTTGTTGTTGGTTAAGTTTGTCTATATGCATTTCGTTGGTTCTTACACCAACTCATCAGTAGACTTCAACCCAAATTCTTAAAAAACTCATGAATATTTTTTGTCTTTATTTAATAACCTCATTAAACAAAATGAGAATTACTATAAGCAACCAAAACGTTCAAGTTTTTTTAAGAATCCAACAAACCAATATTCGCTATTCGCTTGTTTTGATTTTCTTTTTTTTTATAATTTTTAACTTTTGAGGGTAGTTTTGCATATTAATATTAAATGCATGCCATTTTAGCTAGGATAAAGCCCAAAATTATTATTATTAATAACAAAAATATTTATTGTATTAAGTTTTATCTCTTGATAGCTATTTCGCATATTAATATTTCATTCATGCCAATTCGGCTAGCCTGAGATCAAAATTATTACCAAAAATAATTTTGTTTTTATTATTTTTAACCTTTGAGGTCCATTTTGAAGTTGAAGTCCAAAATCATCAACATTATTGTCAAAAATAGTTATTTTTATAATTTTTAACTTTTGAGGGTAGTTTTGCATATTAATATTAAATGCATGCCATTTCAGCTAGGATAAAGCCCAAAATCATGATAAATAATAACAAAAATATTTCTTTTCATAATTTTTTTTTAACTTTTGATGGTTATTTCGCATACTAAATTCACATCCATGCCAGTTCGGCTAGAACAAAAATAATTTATTTTTATTATATTGTTACGGAGTTAAATGTTGACTGGGTATGTCAATGTTTACTGGGTATGTAACATGATTGGCGGTTGTTGTCTGTGCTAAGAAGTTATTTAAATGCAACGGCCATTCGCTAGAAAGTTCTAGGGTGTTATCGAATCTTGTGGAACATTACAGCGTATTACCAACCACTATAAATAGTCGAGTAACACGAATGCCGCAAGCAGTTAAAGTTTAACCGTGAGTTGAATAAGTGAACATTTAAAAGTGCTAAATTGTAAAAGTGAATAACTTTAAGTGTTTCAAAGAAGATTGTTAATAAGTATACGACAGTGTGTTTTAAATAAATACAGTTTTGTACTGTTAAAATAAAATTTCAAGTGTTTATTATTACTTTTGCAATAAAAAGAATCCCGGTTTATTTAAAGGAAATAAACCAACGCTTATAAAAGGTATAAACGTAACAATTGGTGTCAGAAGCGGAATTGCATTTTAATAAACATGAAATTCGAGGAACTTAAAGTTGAGCAGCTCAAGAGAGAGTTGAGCAAGCTGACATTACCTACAGCAGGTAATAAGGCAGAGTTACAAAAGAGGCTGATTGAGGAATTTAAGCGGCGTAATATCGACATTGATGGTTATGAGTTTGACGAAAAGGAAGAACTGGAGGTTGCTACCTGTACAACAACAAACAATGTCGATATAGGAACAATGCTTGCTGCTATGATGGAAAAAATGGAAAAAAGTTTAAGGAAACTTCTAGAGTTATTAATGAAAAAATAGAAAGGAAATTCCAAGAAGTTCAGGAAACTTCTAGAGTTAATAATGAAAAAATAGAAAGGAAATTCCAAGAAGCTCAGGAAACTTCTAGAATGAATTTCCAGGGAGTTCAGGAAACTTTTAGAATTAATAATGAAAAAATAGAGATGAAGTTTCATGAAGTTCAGGAATCTTCTAAAGCTATGGAGTTTAAACTTCAAGAAATTTCTAAAGCTGTAAACAACAGAGTACAGGGCATAGTAAAGGAAGTTATTAAAATCGATAAGAAACTATCTCACCTTGAAGATGGTATGGTTGCGCAAGCAAGTGACTTTAATAAGAAAGTCCAAGATGTTGACGAAGAATGTAAAAATCTAGAAACAAAAATTAATAGTCTTCAAAGTCATGAGGTACCAGTGCGAGTAATTCCAGAAATGTCGAACAGAATAAAGGCCCCTACTTTTGACGGTAGCGCACCCTTTAATGTTTTTAAGTTCCAGTTCGAGACAGTTGCCAATAGAAATGCGTGGAACAATGAAGAAAAGGCCTTAGAGTTGATTTTGGCCTTAAAAGGTAATGCAGCTCAGAAAGCATACCTATTGGCTGCAGAGAAAACTACGAAGAGATAATGGTTGCACTACAACGCAAGTATGGCGGTGAGCACAAACGAGATATATACCGAATGGAATTGCGAGGTAGAGTACAGAAAGCCAACGAATCGCTACAAGATTTTGCAACCGAAATCGAGCGGTTGGTGCAGTTGACATATCCAGGCGAGAACCATCCATTTTTGGATCAATTTAAAATAGAAACGTTTGTGAGTGGAATACGTGATCCCGAGATCAAGCACGCAGTATTTGGCACACAGAAGTCTACTTTTGCTGAAACCGTATCATACGCGCTGACACAGGAGACCGCAAAACTACTCTCTAAGCCGCAAATACATAAGGTGAGAAATCTCGAAATTACCGCAGAAAAAGACGGAAATATTGTCGATGAAATAAAAAATGCAGTTATACAAGCGTTAGAAGAAAAGCGAGGTACAGCCAGAGTCAAATGCTATAACTGCGGTAAGAGCGGCCATTTTCAGCGAAATTGTAAAGCATCAAGAAAGCGGGCTAGATCTGTTTCACCACCGAGAAACAGCAAACGCGTAAACATGAAATCAGCAAACGAGTCACCGTTAAACTAACACGAGCTAGCACTACGGGGCAAGAGCTAGCTCCCATAACCGAGGGCCCCACAATCTCCATATCAGTCATGCAACAGAAAAATAGCAACCTTACTGCTTGTGGGTATATCAATGGTCGAAGGCATATTTTTACTATAGACACAGGAGCATCGCAATCCATTATCGGACCTGATATAATCAAGAAAGCAATTGAACCGTTATATGGCGTAAGTCTACGAACAGCAACTGGAGAGCCTGCTACTGTCTATGGTAAAATAAACGTAAAAGTAACTATTGCCAACATAAGTGTGAATCATGTATTCATTGTTGCCGACATTGTGGACGAAGTAATCATCGGTGCAGACTTTTTGATCAATCATGGAATTAGTCTGCATATGGGGCAAAAGACAATGATTTGGCAGAATATTGAGATACCCCTAGATGTTGGTTACGAAGATAAATCGCCTGTAAGGAAGCTATTTGCTATAGAACAAGAGAAAATACCACCACAGTCAGAAAGTGTAGTATGGGTGCGTATAGAGGGAGATTGTGTCGATAACCGGTTGTGGGTGGTAGAACAAACAGATAGAAAGAGTGACTTAATAACAGCAAAAGCCCTGGTAAGAACCTGTAACAACGGAAGAGTCCCTGTTAGAATGCTAAACCTTTCCACGTGCGAAAAAGTTGTCAGGCCGAATTGTGAAGTGGGCCAGTGTGCTACAGCTGAGGCAATAATAAATTGTGAAATGGAATCGGGTCCTGTCTGTATGTCAAACAAAGAGCAGGAGATTCTATCGGAGTGCATAGAAAAATGGGTTAAAGGGTTATCCTCGTCCGATAAAAATAAAGCAAGAAAACTGCTAAGAAAGCACGCCTCCATCTTCGCCTTGAAAGGACAACAGCAAGGAAGAACATCACTGGTGAAACATCAGATAAATACAGGAGATGCAAGGCCAATAAAACAAGCTCCCAGACGTATTCCCCTAGTAAAACGCAATGTAGTAAAAGAACTTGTCAGCGAAATGGAGCGGAGTGGAGTAATAGAACCTTCTTCAAGCCCTTGGAGCTCCCCGGTAGTGTTGGTTAAAAAGAAAGATGGCAGCACCAGATTCTGCGTCGATTATAGAAAACTGAATGACGTAACCAAGAAGGACAGTTACCCGCTACCAAGGATAGATGACACGCTGGACACGCTAGCTGGAACGAAATGGTTCTCCACATTAGACCTGCAGAGTGGTTATTGGCAAGTTGAAATATCTGACAAAGATAAGGAGAAAATAGCTTTTAGTGCAAGTGATGGGCTGTGGCAATTTAACGTAATGCCATTTGGGCTATGCAATGCCCCAGCCACATTCGAACGGTTAATGGAGCGTGTATTGAGGGGACTACATTGGAAGACATGCCTGGTGTATCTTGATGACATTATTGTCATGGGTAAAAGTTTTGACGATCACCTGAAGAATCTAGAAGAAGTCCTCAAGCGGATATCATTGGCTGGACTTAAATTGAGTGCGAAGAAATGTGCATTGTTCCAAAAAGAGGTTAAATATTTGGGCCATCGCGTCGCAGAAAATGGTATATCAACTGACGAAGATAAAATTAAAGCTGTGAAGGACTGGCCTCGCCCAAACAATCTGCATGAGTTACGCAGTTTTCTTGGTCTTTGTACCTACTATAGAAGGTTTGTGCCAAATTTTGCCACGACCGTTTCTGTGGGCGGACGCACAAGAACAAGCATTTCAGAAGCTCAAGGAGCTATTATGCGTAGCACCAGTCCTGGCCTATCCAACTGCTGGAGAGAAATTTGTGCTGGATAGTGATGCGAGTGGCTACGGGATAGGTGGTGTTCTTTCGCAAGTTGTCAACGGTACAGAAAAGGTCATAGGCTACTACAGTCGAACACTTTCAAAGCCTGAAAAAAATTATTGTGTTACACGGCGAGAGCTTTTGGCAGTGGTAGAGTGTGTAAAACATTACCACAAATACTTGTATGGACAACACTTCGAGATAAGAACCGACCACTCCGCACTCAGGTGGCTGCTACAATTTAAACAACCAGAGGGGCAGCTAGCCCGTTGGATTGAACGTCTCCAGAGCTACGATTTTGGCATCAAGCACCGAAAAGGTACTAAGCATGGAAATGCGGATGCACTCTCCCGAAGACCTTGCAGGTCGGAATGCAAGTATTGCCTAAAAGTTGAAGAAAAAGAGGGCGTCGTTGATGTTCGACTTACACGCATAGAGACAAGTGACGACTGGTTAGCGGCACAAAGGGACGATCCCGTACTGGCGAAAATTATTTCGGCAAAGGAGGAAGACAAAAGGCCAACCCGTAACCAAATATCAGCGGAAAGTCCACTGATGAAATCATATTGGGCGCTGTGGAATAGTTTGCAGCTAATTAACGGATGCCTTTATCGTCAATGGGAAAGCGCTGATGGTAAATCAAAAACGAACTTAATTGTGGTGCCATCCTCTAAAACTGAAGAGGTAGTAAAGGAGTTTCATGATGGTCCTAGCGGTGGTCACCTTGGCGTAACGAAAACCGTAGAGAAGATTAAACAACGTTTCTATTGGGTTGGGTGTCAACAATCGGTTGCTGATTGGATAGCCAACTGTGGACGCTGTATCGCAGCCAAGGGCCCAGTAAGAAGAAGTAGGGGACCACTGCAGCAGTATAATTCAGGTGCTCCCTTTGAGCGAATAGCGATGGATATAGCAGGACCTTTTCCTATCAGTGAGGCGGGAAACCGTTACGTCTTAGTGGTAATCAACTACTTTAGCAAATGGCCAGAAGTATACGCTATACCAAACCAAGAGGCTAAAACTGTCGTAAACACGTTTGTAAACAACTGGGTGTGCCGCTATGGTGTTCCGCTAGAATTACATTCTGATCAGGGGAGAAATTTCGAATCTTCGATATTCCAGGAAATGTACGAGCTATACGGTATCCGAAAAACGAGGACTACGCCACTTCATCCACAGTCTGACGGCATGGTCGAAAGATTTAACCGCACGTTAGAAGAACACCTGAGAAAAGTGGTCAGCTCACACCAAAGGGACTGGGATGAGCACATACCTAAATTTCTGTTGGCATACAGGTCAGCCGTTCATGATTCTACCTCAAGAACACCTGCAAAAATTATGTTTGGAACCGAGCTGAAGCTGCCAGGTGATTTAGAATTCGGTATTAAGCCCACAACAATAGATGAACACGAAGACGACTCTTCAAGGGAACAAAAAGATCTTAACCAAGTTCATGAATTCGTACGTGGCCGGATAAAAATGACCAGTGACAAAATGAAAGCCAGATACGATCTAGCAGCGAATTCCGAAGGTTTTAATGAGGGTCAGCTAGTTCTACTCTATAACCCACAACGGAAAAAGGGATTGTCTCCTAAATTACAAACCCATTGGGACGGACCGTATAAGGTAATAAAAAGAATAAATGATGTCGTGTATAGAATTCAAAAATACAAAAGCCCAAGATCAAAGATGAAAGTGGTTCATCTCGAGCGCCTCGCCAATTATGGAAAAAGTGAATCTATGCCTGTTCGGGACGAACAGGCTTAAGCGGGTGGTAGTGTTACGGAGTTAAATGTTGACTGGGTATGTCAATGTTTACTGGGTATGTAACATGATTGGCGGTTGTTGTCTGTGCTAAGAAGTTATTTAAATGTAACGGCCATTCGCTAGAAAGTTCTAGGGTGTTATCGAATCTTGTGGAACATTACAGCGTATTACCAACCACTATAAATAGTCGAGTAACACGAATGCCGCAAGCAGTTAAAGTTTAACCGTGAGTTGAATAAGTGAACATTCAAAAGTGCTAAATAGTAAAAGTGAATAACTTTAAGTGTTTCAAAGAAGATTGTAAATAAGTATACGACAGTGTGTTTTAAATAAATACAGTTTTGTACTGTTAAAATAAAATTTCAAGTGTTTATTATTACTTTTGCAATAAAAAGAATCCCGGTTTATTTAAAGGAAGTAAACCAACGTTTATAAAAGGTATAAACGTAACAATTGGTGTCAGAAGCGGAATGAAATTCGAGGAGCTTAAAGTTGAGCAGCTTAAGAGAGAGTTGAGCAAGCTGACATTACCTACAGCAGGTAATAAGGCAGAGTTGCAAAAGAGGCTGATTGAGGAATTCAAGCTGCGTAATATCGACATTGATGTTTATGAGTTTGACGAAAAGGAAGAACTGGAGGTTGTTACCTGTACAACAACAAACAATGTCGATATAGGCACAATGCTTGCTGCTATGATTATATGTTATTAATGAAAAAATAGAAAGAAAATTCCAAGAAGTTCAGAAAACTTCTAGAATGAATTTCCAGGGAGTTCAGGAAACCTTTAGAATTTATAATGAGAAAATAGAAATGAAGTTTCGGGAAGTTCAGAATACGTCTAGAGCTATGGATTTAAAACTTCAAGAAATTTTTGAAGCTGTAAACAACAGAGTAGAGGGCATAGTAAAGGAAGTTATTAAAATCGATACAAAACTATCTCACCTTGAAGATGGTATGGTTGCGCAAGCAAGTGACTTTAATAAGAAAGTCCAAGATGTTGACGAAGAATGTAAAAATCTAGAAACAAAAATTAATAGTCTTCAAAGTCATGAGGTACCAGTGCGAGTAATTCCAGAAATTTCGAACAGAATAAAGGCCCCTACTTTTGACGGTAGCGCACCCTTTAATGTTTTTAAGTTCCAGTTCGAGACAGTTGCCAATAGAAATGCGTGGAACAATGAAGAAAAGGCCTTAGAGTTGATTTTGGCCTTAAAAGGTAATGCAGCTCAGAAAGCATACCTATTGATGCAGAGAAAACTACGAAGAGATAATGGTTGCACTACAACGCAAGTATGGCGGTGAGCACAAACGAGATATATACCGAATGGAATTGCGAGGTAGAGTACAGAAAGCCAACGAATCGCTACAAGATTTTGCAACCGAAATCGAGCGGTTGGTGCAGTTGACATATACAGGCGAGAACCATCCATTTTTGGATCAATTTAAAATAGAAACGTTTGTGAGTGGAACACGTGATCCCGAGATCAAGCACGCAGTATTTGGCACACAGAAGTCTACTTTTGCTGAAACCGTATCATACGCGCTGACACAGGAGACCGCAAAACTACTCTCTAAGCCGCAAATACATAAGGTGAGAAATCTCGAAATTACCGCGGAAAAAGACGGAAATATTGTCGATGAAATAAAAAATGCAGTTATACAAGCGTTAGAAGAAAAGCGAGGTACAGCCAGAGTCAAATGCTATAACTGCGGTAAGAGCGGCCATTTTCAGCGAAATTGTAAAGCATCAAGAAAGCGGGCTAGATCTGTTTCACCACCGAGAAACAGCAAACGCGTAAACATGAAATCAGCAAACGAGTCACCGTTAAACTAACACGAGCTAGCACTACGGGGCAAGAGCTAGCTCCCATAACCGAGGGCCCCACAATCTCCATATCAGTCATGCAACAGAAAAATAGCAACCTTACTGCTTGTGGGTATATCAATGGTCGAAGGCATATTTTTACTATAGACACAGGAGCATCGCAATCCATTATCAGACCTGATATAATCAAGAAAGCAATTGAACCGTTATATGGCGTAAGTCTACGAACAGCAACTGGAGAGCCTGCTACTGTCTATGGTAAAATAAACGTAAAAGTAACTATTGCCAACATAAGTGTGAATCATGTATTCATTGTTGCCGACATTGTGGACGAAGTAATCATCGGTGCAGACTTTATGATCAATCATGGAATTAGTCTGCATATGGGGCAAAAGACAATGATTTGGCAGAATATTGAGATACCCCTAGATGTTGGTTACGAAGATAAATCGCCTGTAAGGAAGCTGTTTGCTATAGAACAAGAGAAAATACCACCACAGTCAGAAAGTGTAGTATGGGCGCGTATAGCATTAAACACATTCAAGATACAAGAACACAGAAACACACGAACACAAAATTTGCTTGCTAAATTTGTGTCCGACTGGCTGCTACTGAAATATTTACTAGACTACCACTACAAAATAAACATATGAGCAATATGACTTTCAGTGGTGCCACCTAAAGTCTTTTTGTATTGTTTAAGCTATATTATTTGCATCTTACCGTATTGGCAGCACTAATCTGTTAACCGTCGCGTATAAAAATAGAAATTAGTTTAATTTCGACCACGCCACAAAATTAGCATTGACAGCAACCCGTAGTCGTGTTGCATTGTAGCCACGTGTATTCTATTTTTGACTGGTTGTGTTCGGTAGTCTGTAGCGAGGAATGTATTTAATGCTTATAGAGGGAGATTGTGTCGATAACCGGTTGTGGGTGGTAGAACATTACAGATAGAAAGAGTGACTTAATAACAGCAAAAGCCCTGGTAAGAACCTGTAACAACGGAAGAGTCCCTGTTAGAATGCTAAACCTTTCCACGTGCGAAAAAGTTGTCAGGCCGAATTGTGAAGTGGGCCAGTGTGCTACAGCTGAGGCAATAATAAATTGTGAAATGGAATCGGGTCCTGTCTGTATGTCAAACAAAGAGCAGGAGATTCTATCGGAGTGCATAGAAAAATGGGTTAAAGGGTTATCCTTGTCCGATAAAAATAAAGCAAGAAAACTGCTAAGAAAGCACGCCTCCATCTTCGCCTTGAAAGGACAACAGCAAGGAAGAACATCACTGGTGAAACATCAGATAAATACAGGAGATGCAAGGCCAATAAAACAAGCTTCCAGACGTATTCCCCTAGTAAAACGCAATGAAGTAAAAGAACTTGTCAGCGAAATGGAGCGGAGTGGAGTAATAGAACCTTCTTCAAGCCCTTGGAGCTCCCCGGTAGTGTTGGTTAAAAAGAAAGATGGCAGCACCAGATTCTGCGTCGATTATAGAAAACTGAATGACGTAACCAAGAAGGACAGTTACCCGCTACCAAGGATAGATGACACGCTGGACACGCTAGCTGGAACGAAATGGTTCTCCACATTAGACCTGCAAAGTGGTTATTGGCAAGTTGAAATATCTGACAAAGATAAGGAGAAAACAGCTTTTAGTGCAAGTGATGGGCTGTGGCAATTTAACGTAATGCCATTTGGGCTATGCAATGCCCCAGCCACATTCGAACGGTTAATGGAGCGTGTATTGAGGGGACTACATTGGAAGACATGCCTGGTGTATCTTGATGACATTATTGTCATGGGTAAAAGTTTTGACGATCACCTGAAGAATCTAGAAGAAGTCCTCAAGCGGATATCATTGGCTGGACTTAAATTGAGTGCGAAGAAATGTGCATTGTTCCAAAAAGAGGTTAAATATTTGGGCCATCGCGTCGCAGAAAATGGTATATCAACTGACGAAGATAAAATTAAAGCTGTGAAGGACTGGCCTCGCCCAAACAATCTGCATGAGCTACGCAGTTTTCTTGGTCTTTGTACCTACTATAGGAGGTTTGTGCCAAATTTTGCCAGTGTCGCTGCCAGTCTACATGAGCTTACGCAGAAGTCACGACCGTTTCTGTGGGCGGACGCACAAGAACAAGCATTTCAGAAGCTCAAGGAGCTATTATGCGTAGCACCAGTCCTGGCCTATCCAATTGCTGGAGAGAAATTTGTGCTGGATAGTGATGCGAGTGGCTACGGGATAAGTGGTGTTCTTTCGCAAGTTGTCAACGGTACAGAAAAGGTCATAGGCTACTACAGTCGAACACTTTCAAAGCCTGAAAAAAATTATTGTGTTACACGGCGAGAGCTTTTGGCAGTGGTAGAGTGTGTAAGACATTACCACAAATACTTGTATGGACAACACTTCGAGATAAGAACCGACCACTCCGCACTCAGGTGGCTGCTACAATTTAAACAACCAGAGGGGCAGCTAGCCCGTTGGATTGAACGTCTCCAGAGCTACGATTTTGGCATCAAGCACCGAAAAGGTACTAAGCATGGAAATGCGGATGCACTCTCCCGAAGACCTTGCAGGTCGGAATGCAAGTATTGCCTAAAAGTTGAAGAAAAAGAGGGCGTCGTTGATGTTCGACTTACACGCATAGAGACAAGTGACGACTGGTTAGCGGCACAAAGGGACGATCCCGTACTGGCGAAAATTATTTCGGCAAAGGAGGAAGACAAAAGGCCAACCCGTAACCAAATATCAGCGGAAAGTCCACTGATGAAATCATATTGGGCGCTGTGGAATAGTTTGCAGCTAATTAACGGATGCCTTTATCGTCAATGGGAAAGCGCTGATGGTAAATCAAAAACGAACTTAATTGTGGTGCCATCCTCTAAAACTGAAGAGGTAGTAAAGGAGTTTCATGATGGTCCTAGCGGTGGTCACCTTGGCGTAACGAAAACCGTAGAGAAGATTAAACAACGTTTCTATTGGGTTGGGTGTCAACAATCGGTTGCTGATTGGATAGCCAACTGTGGACGCTGTATCGCAGCCAAGGGCCCAGTAAGAAGAAGTAGGGGACCACTGCAGCAGTATAATTCAGGTGCTCCCTTTGAGCGAATAGCGATGGATATAGCAGGACCTTTTCCTATCAGTGAGGCGGGAAACCGTTACGTCTTAGTGGTAATCAACTACTTTAGCAAATGGCCAGAAGTATACGCTATACCAAACCAAGAGGCTAAAACTGTCGTAAACACGTTTGTAAACAACTGGGTGTGCCGCTATGGTGTTCCGCTAGAATAACATTCTGATCAGGGGAGAAATTTCGAATCTTCGATATTCCAGGAAATGTACGAGCTATACGGTATCCGAAAAACGAGGACTACGCCACTTCATCCACAGTCTGACGGCATGGTCGAAAGATTTAACCGCACGTTAGAAGAACACCTGAGAAAAGTGGTCAGCTCACACCAAAGGGACTGGGATGAGCACATACCTAAATTTCTGTTGGCATACAGGTCAGCCGTTCATGATTCTACCTCAAGAACACCTGCAAAAATTATGTTTGGAACCGAGCTGAAGCTGCCAGGTGATTTAGAATTCGGTATTAAGCCCACAACAATAGATGAACACGAAGACGACTCTTCAAGGGAACAAAAAGATCTTAACCAAGTTCATGAATTCGTACGTGGCCGGATAAAAATGACCAGTGACAAAATGAAAGCCAGATACGATCTAGCAGCGAATTCCGAAGGTTTTAATGAGGGTCAGCTAGTTCTACTCTATAACCCACAACGGAAAAAGGGATTGTCTCCTAAATTACAAACCCATTGGGACGGACGGTATAAGGTAATAAAAAGAATAAATGATGTCGTGTATAGAATTCAAAAATACAAAAGCCCAAGATCAAAGATGAAAGTGGTTCATCTCGAGCGCCTCGCCAATTATGGAAAAAGTGAATCTATGCCTGTTCGGGACGAACAGGCTTAAGCGGGTGGTAGTGTTACGGAGTTAAATGTTGACTGGGTATGTCAATGTTTACTGGGTATGTAACATGATTGACGGTTGTTGTCTGTGCTAAGAAGTTATTTAAATGTAACGGCCATTCGCTAGAAAGTTTTAGGGTGTTATCGAATCTTGTGGAACATTACAGCGTATTACCAACCAATAGTCGAGTAACACGAATGCCGCAAGCAGTTAAAGTTTAACCGTGAGTTGAATAAGTGAACATTCAAAAGTGCTAAATAGTAAAAGTGAATAACTTTAAGTGTTTCAAAGAAGATTGTAAATAAGTATACGACAGTGTGTTTTAAATAAATACAGTTTTGTACTGTTAAAATAAAATTTCAAGTGT
Source organism: Melanophora roralis (assembly GCA_963583895.1). Taxonomy (NCBI): domain Eukaryota; kingdom Metazoa; phylum Arthropoda; class Insecta; order Diptera; family Rhinophoridae; genus Melanophora; species Melanophora roralis. The sequence continues at coordinate 52,278,316 of OY757188.1, forward strand.
TTATTATTACTTCTGCAATAAAAAGAATCCCGGTTTATTTAAAGGAAATAAACCAACGTTTATAAAAGGTATAAACGTAACAATTGGTGTCAGAAGCGGAATTGTATTTTAATAAACATGAAATTCGAGGAGCTTAAAGTTGAGCAGCTTAAGAGAGAGTTGAGCAAACTGACATTACCTACAGCAGGTAATAAGGCAGAGTTGCAAAAGAGGCTGATTGAGGAATTCAAGCTGCGTAATATCGACATTGATGTTTATGAGTTTGACGAAAAGGAAGAACTGGAGGTTGTTACCTGTACAACAACAAACAATGTCGATATAGGCACAATGCTTGCTGCTATGATGGAAAAAATGGAAATGAAATTCCAGGAAGTTCAAGAAGCTTCTAAAATAAATTTCCAAGAAGTTCAGGAAACTTCTAGAGTTATTAATGAAAAAATAGAAAGAAAATTCCAAGAAGTTCAGAAAACTTCTAGAATGAATTTCCAGGGAGTTCAGGAAACTTTTAGAATTTATAATGAGAAAATAGAAATGAAGTTTCGGGAAGTTCAGAATACGTCTAGAGCTGTGGATTTAAAACTTCAAGAAATTTTTGAAGCTGTAAACAACAGAGTAGAGGGCATAGTAAAGGAAGTTATTAAAATCGATACAAAACTATCTCACCTTGAAGATGGTATGGTTGCGCAAGCAAGTGACTTTAATAAGAAAGTCCAAGATGTTGACGAAGAATGTAAAAATCTAGAAACAAAAATTAATAGTCTTCAAAGTCATGAGGTACCAGTGCGAGTAATTCCAGAAATGTCGAACAGAATAAAGGCCCCTACTTTTGACGGTAGCGCACCCTTTAATGTTTTTAAGTTCCAGTTCGAGACAGTTGCCAATAGAAATGCGTGGAACAATGAAGAAAAGGCCTTAGAGTTGATTTTGGCCTTAAAAGGTAATGCAGCTCAGAAAGCATACCTATTGGCTGCAGAGAAAACTACGAAGAGATAATGGTTGCACTACAACGCAAGTATGGCGGTGAGCACAAACGAGATATATACCGAATGGAATTGCGAGGTAGAGTACAGAAAGCCAACGAATCGCTACAAGATTTTGCAACCGAAATCGAGCGGTTGGTGCAGTTGACATATCCAGGCGAGAACCATCCATTTTTGGATCAATTTAAAATAGAAACGTTTGTGAGTGGAATACGTGATCCCGAGATCAAGCACGCAGTATTTGGCACACAGAAGTCTACTTTTGCTGAAACCGTATCATACGCGCTGACACAGGAGACCGCAAAACTACTCTCTAAGCCGCAAATACATAAGGTGAGAAATCTTGAAATTACCGCAGAAAAAGACGGAAATATTGTCGATGAAATAAAAAATGCAGTTATACAAGCGTTAGAAGAAAAGCGAGGTACAGCCAGAGTCAAATGCTATAACTGCGGTAAGAGCGGCCATTTTCAGCGAAATTGTAAAGCATCAAGAAAGCGGGCTAGATCTGTTTCACCACCGAGAAACAGCAAACGCGTAAACATGAAATCAGCAAACGAGTCACCGTTAAACTAACACGAGCTAGCACTACGGGGCAAGAGCTAGCTCCCATAACCGAGGGCCCCACAATCTCCATATCAGTCATGCAACAGAAAAATAGCAACCTTACTGCTTGTGGGTATATCAATGGTCGAAGGCATATTTTTACTATAGACACAGGAGCATCGCAATCCATTATCGGACCTGATATAATCAAGAAAGCAATTGAACCGTTATATGGCGTAAGTCTACGAACAGCAACTGGAGAGCCTGCTACTGTCTATGGTAAAATAAACGTAAAAGTAACTATTGCCAACATAAGTGTGAATCATGTATTCATTGTTGCCGACATTGTGGACGAAGTAATCATCGGTGCAGACTTTATGATCAATCATGGAATTAGTCTGCATATGGGGCAAAAGACAATGATTTGGCAGAATATTGAGATACCCCTAGATGTTGGTTACGAAGATAAATCGCCTGTAAGGAAGCTATTTGCTATAGAACAAGAGAAAATACCACCACAGTCAGAAAGTGTAGTATGGGCGCGTATAGAGGGAGATTGTGTCGATAACCGGTTGTGGGTGGTAGAACAAACAGATAGAAAGAGTGACTTAATAACAGCAAAAGCCCTGGTAAGAACCTGTAACAACGGAAGAGTCCCTGTTAGAATGCTAAACCTTTCCACGTGCGAAAAAGTTGTCAGGCCGAATTGTGAAGTGGGCCAGTGTGCTACAGCTGAGGCAATAATAAATTGTGAAATGGAATCGGGTCCTGTCTGTATGTCAAACAAAGAGCAGGAGATTCTATCGGAGTGCATAGAAAAATGGGTTAAAGGGTTATCCTCGTCCGATAAAAATAAAGCAAGAAAACTGCTAAGAAAGCACGCCTCCATCTTCGCCTTGAAAGGACAACAGCAAGGAAGAACATCACTGGTGAAACATCAGATAAATACAGGAGATGCAAGGCCAATAAAACAAGCTCCCAGACGTATTCCCCTAGTAAAACGCAATGTAGTAAAAGAACTTGTCAGCGAAATGGAGCGGAGTGGAGTAATAGAACCTTCTTCAAGCCCTTGGAGCTCCCCGGTAGTGTTGGTTAAAAAGAAAGATGGCAGCACCAGATTCTGCGTCGATTATAGAAAACTGAATGACGTAACCAAGAAGGACAGTTACCCGCTACCAAGGATAGATGACACGCTGGACACGCTAGCTGGAACGAAATGGTTCTCCACATTAGACCTGCAGAGTGGTTATTGGCAAGTTGAAATATCTGACAAAGATAAGGAGAAAATAGCTTTTAGTGCAAGTGATGGGCTGTGGCAATTTAACGTAATGCCATTTGGGCTATGCAATGCCCCAGCCACATTCGAACGGTTAATGGAGCGTGTATTGAGGGGACTACATTGGAAGACATGCCTGGTGTATCTTGATGACATTATTGTCATGGGTAAAAGTTTTGACGATCACCTGAAGAATCTAGAAGAAGTCCTCAAGCGGATATCATTGGCTGGACTTAAATTGAGTGCGAAGAAATGTGCATTGTTCCAAAAAGAGGTTAAATATTTGGGCCATCGCGTCGCAGAAAATGGTATATCAACTGACGAAGATAAAATTAAAGCTGTGAAGGACTGGCCTCGCCCAAACAATCTGCATGAGTTACGCAGTTTTCTTGGTCTTTGTACCTACTATAGAAGGTTTGTGCCAAATTTTGCCACGACCGTTTCTGTGGGCGGACGCACAAGAACAAGCATTTCAGAAGCTCAAGGAGCTATTATGCGTAGCACCAGTCCTGGCCTATCCAACTGCTGGAGAGAAATTTGTGCTGGATAGTGATGCGAGTGGCTACGGGATAGGTGGTGTTCTTTCGCAAGTTGTCAACGGTACAGAAAAGGTCATAGGCTACTACAGTCGAACACTTTCAAAGCCTGAAAAAAATTATTGTGTTACACGGCGAGAGCTATTGGCAGTGGTAGAGTGTGTAAAACATTACCACAAATACTTGTATGGACAACACTTCGAGATAAGAACCGACCACTCCGCACTCAGGTGGCTGCTACAATTTAAACAACCAGAGGGGCAGCTAGCCCGTTGGATTGAACGTCTCCAGAGCTACGATTTTGGCATCAAGCACCGAAAAGGTACTAAGCATGGAAATGCGGATGCACTCTCCCGAAGACCTTGCAGGTCGGAATGCAAGTATTGCCTAAAAGTTGAAGAAAAAGAGGGCGTCGTTGATGTTCGACTTACACGCATAGAGACAAGTGACGACTGGTTAGCGGCACAAAGGGACGATCCCGTACTGGCGAAAATTATTTCGGCAAAGGAGGAAGACAAAAGGCCAACCCGTAACCAAATATCAGCGGAAAGTCCACTGATGAAATCATATTGGGCGCTGTGGAATAGTTTGCAGCTAATTAACGGATGCCTTTATCGTCAATGGGAAAGCGCTGATGGTAAATCAAAAACAAACTTAATTGTGGTGCCATCCTCTAAAACTGAAGAGGTAGTAAAGGAGTTTTATGATGGTCCTAGCGGTGGTCACCTTGGCGTAACGAAAACCGTAGAGAAGATTAAACAACGTTTCTATTGGGTTGGGTGTCAACAATCGGTTGCTGATTGGATAGCCAACTGTGGACGCTGTATCGCAGCCAAGGGCCCAGTAAGAAGAAGTAGGGGACCACTGCAGCAGTATAATTCAGGTGCTCCCTTTGAGCGAATAGCGATGGATATAGCAGGACCTTTTCCTATCAGTGAGGCGGGAAACCGTTACGTCTTAGTGGTAATCAACTACTTTAGCAAATGGCCAGAAGTATACGCTATACCAAACCAAGAGGCTAAAACTGTCGTAAACACGTTTGTAAACAACTGGGTGTGCCGCTATGGTGTTCCGCTAGAATTACATTCTGATCAGGGGAGAAATTTCGAATCTTCGATATTCCAGGAAATGTACGAGCTATACGGTATCCGAAAAACGAGGACTACGCCACTTCATCCACAGTCTGACGGCATGGTCGAAAGATTTAACCGCACGTTAGAAGAACACCTGAGAAAAGTGGTCAGCTCACACCAAAGGGACTGGGATGAGCACATACCTAAATTTCTGTTGGCATACAGGTCAGCCGTTCATGATTCTACCTCAAGAACACCTGCAAAAATTATGTTTGGAACCGAGCTGAAGCTGCCAGGTGATTTAGAATTCGGTATTAAGCCCACAACAATAGATGAACACGAAGACGACTCTTCAAGGGAACAAAAAGATCTTAACCAAGTTCATGAATTCGTACGTGGCCGGATAAAAATGACCAGTGACAAAATGAAAGCCAGATACGATCTAGCAGCGAATTCCGAAGGTTTTAATGAGGGTCAGCTAGTTCTACTCTATAACCAACAACGGAAAAAGGGATTGTCTCCTAAATTACAAACCCATTGGGACGGACCGTATAAGGTAATAAAAAGAATAAATGATGTCGTGTATAGAATTCAAAAATACAAAAGCCCAAGATCAAAGATGAAAGTGGTTCATCTCGAGCGCCTCGCCAATTATGGAAAAAGTGAATCTATGCCTGTCCGGGACGAACAGGCTTAAGCGGTTGGTAGTGTTACGGAGTTAAATGTTGACTGGGTATGTCAATGTTTACTGGGTATGTAACATGATTGGCGGTTGTTGTCTGTGCTAAGAAGTTATTTAAATGTAACGGCCATTCGCTGGAAAGTTCTAGGGTGTTATCGAATCTTGTGGAACATTACAGCGTATTACCAACCACTATAAATAGTCGAGTAACACGAATGCCGCAAGCAGTTAAAGTTTAACCGTGAGTTGAATAAGTGAACATTCAAAAGTGCTAAATAGTAAAAGTGAATAACTTTAAGTGTTTCAAAGAAGATTGTAAATAAGTATACGACAGTGTGTTTTAAATAAATACAGTTTTGTACTGTTAAAATAAAATTTCAAGTGTTTATTATTACTTTTGCAATAAAAAGAATCCCGGTTTATTTAAAGGAAATAAACCAACGTTTATAAAAGGTATAAACGTAACAATTGGTGTCAGAAGCGGAATTGTATTTTAATAAACATGAAATTCGAGGAGCTTAAAGTTGAGCAGCTTAAGAGAGAGTTGAGCAAGCTGACATTACCTACAGCAGGTAATAAGGCAGAGTTGCAAAAGAGGCTGATTGAGGAATTCAAGCTGCGTAATATCGACATTGATGTTTATGAGTTTGACGAAAAGGAAGAACTGGAGGTTGTTACCTGTACAACAACAAACAATGTCGATATAGGCACAATGCTTGCTGCTATGATGGAAAAAATGGAAATGAAATTCCAGGAAGTTCAAGAAGCTTCTAAAATAAATTTCCAAGAAGTTCAGGAAACTTCTAGAGTTATTAATGAAAAAATAGAAAGAAAATTCCAAGAAGTTCAGAAAACTTCTAGAATGAATTTCCAGGGAGTTCAGGAAACTTTTAGAATTTATAATGAGAAAATAGAAATGAAGTTTCGGGAAGTTCAGAATACGTCTAGAGCTGTGGATTTAAAACTTCAAGAAATTTTTGAAGCTGTAAACAACAGAGTAGAGGGCATAGTAAAGGAAGTTATTAAAATCGATACAAAACTATCTCACCTTGAAGATGGTATGGTTGCGCAAGCAAGTGACTTTAATAAGAAAGTCCAAGACGTTGACGAAGAATGTAAAAATCTAGAAACAAAAATTAATAGTCTTCAAAGTCATGAGGTACCAGTGCGAGTAATTCCAGAAATGTCGAACAGAATAAAGGCCCCTACTTTTGACGGTAGCGCACCCTTTAATGTTTTTAAGTTCCAGTTCGAGACAGTTGCCAATAGAAATGCGTGGAACAATGAAGAAAAGGCCTTAGAGTTGATTTTGGCCTTAAAAGGTAATGCAGCTCAGAAAGCATACCTATTGGCTGCAGAGAAAACTACGAAGAGATAATGGTTGCACTACAACGCAAGTATGGCGGTGAGCACAAACGAGATATATACCGAATGGAATTGCGAGGTAGAGTACAGAAAGCCAACGAATCGCTACAAGATTTTGCAACCGGAATCGAGCGGTTGGTGCAGTTGACATACCCAGGCGAGAACCATCCATTTTTGGATCAATTTAAAATAGAAACGTTTGTGAGTGGAATACGTGATCCCGAGATCAAGCACGCAGTATTTGGCACACAGAAGTCTACTTTTGCTGAAACCGTATCATACGCGCTGACACAGGAGACCGCAAAACTACTCTCTAAGCCGCAAATACATAAGGTGAGAAATCTTGAAATTACCGCAGAAAAAGACGGAAATATTGTCGATGAAATAAAAAATGCAGTTATACAAGTGTTAGAAGAAAAGCGAGGTACAGCCAGAGTCAAATGCTATAACTGCGGTAAGAGCGGCCATTTTCAGCGAAATTGTAAAGCATCAAGAAAGCGGGCTAGATCTGTTTCACCACCGAGAAACAGCAAACGCGTAAACATGAAATCAGCAAACGAGTCACCGTTAAACTAACACGAGCTAGCACTACGGGGCAAGAGCTAGCTCCCATAACCGAGGGCCCCACAATCTCCATATCAGTCATGCAACAGAAAAATAGCAACCTTACTGCTTGTGGGTATATCAATGGTCGAAGGCATATTTTTACTATAGACACAGGAGCATCGCAATCCATTATCGGACCTGATATAATCAAGAAAGCAATTGAACCGTTATATGGCGTAAGTCTACGAACAGCAACTGGAGAGCCTGCTACTGTCTATGGTAAAATAAACGTAAAAGTAACTATTGCCAACATAAGTGTGAATCATGTATTCATTGTTGCCGACATTGTGGACGAAGTAATCATCGGTGCAGACTTTATGATCAATCATGGAATTAGTCTGCATATGGGGCAAAAGACAATGATTTGGCAGAATATTGAGATACCCCTAGATGTTGGTTACGAAGATAAATCGCCTGTAAGGAAGCTGTTTGCTATAGAACAAGAGAAAATACCACCACAGTCAGAAAGTGTAGTATGGGCGCGTATAGAGGGAGATTGTGTCGATAACCGGTTGTGGGTGGTAGAACAAACAGATAGAAAGAGTGACTTAATAACAGCAAAAGCCCTGGTAAGAACCTGTAACAACGGAAGAGTCCCTGTTAGAATGCTAAACCTTTCCACGTGCGAAAAAGTTGTCAGGCCGAATTGTGAAGTGGGCCAGTGTGCTACAGCTGAGGCAATAATAAATTGTGAAATGGAATCGGGTCCTGTCTGTATGTCAAACAAAGAGCAGGAGATTCTATCGGAGTGCATAGAAAAATGGGTTAAAGGGTTATCCTCGTCCGATAAAAATAAAGCAAGAAAACTGCTAAGAAAGCACGCCTCCATCTTCGCCTTGAAAGGACAACAGCAAGGAAGAACATCACTGGTGAAACATCAGATAAATACAGGAGATGCAAGGCCAATAAAACAAGCTCCCAGACGTATTCCCCTAGTAAAACGCAATGTAGTAAAAGAACTTGTCAGCGAAATGGAGCGGAGTGGAGTAATAGAACCTTCTTCAAGCCCTTGGAGCTCCCCGGTAGTGTTGGTTAAAAAGAAAGATGGCAGCACCAGATTCTGCGTCGATTATAGAAAACTGAATGACGTAACCAAGAAGGACAGTTACCCGCTACCAAGGATAGATGACACGCTGGACACGCTAGCTGGAACGAAATGGTTCTCCACATTAGACCTGCAGAGTGGTTATTGGCAAGTTGAAATATCTGACAAAGATAAGGAGAAAATAGCTTTTAGTGCAAGTGATGGGCTGTGGCAATTTAACGTAATGCCATTTGGGCTATGCAATGCCCCAGCCACATTCGAACGGTTAATGGAGCGTGTATTGAGGGGACTACATTGGAAGACATGCCTGGTGTATCTTGATGACATTATTGTCATGGGTAAAAGTTTTGACGATCACCTGAAGAATCTAGAAGAAGTCCTCAAGCGGATATCATTGGCTGGACTTAAATTGAGTGCGAAGAAATGTGCATTGTTCCAAAAAGAGGTTAAATATTTGGGCCATCGCGTCGCAGAAAATGGTATATCAACTGACGAAGATAAAATTAAAGCTGTGAAGGACTGGCCTCGCCCAAACAATCTGCATGAGTTACGCAGTTTTCTTGGTCTTTGTACCTACTATAGAAGGTTTGTGCCAAATTTTGCCACGACCGTTTCTGTGGGCGGACGCACAAGAACAAGCATTTCAGAAGCTCAAGGAGCTATTATGCGTAGCACCAGTCCTGGCCTATCCAACTGCTGGAGAGAAATTTGTGCTGGATAGTGATGCGAGTGGCTACGGGATAGGTGGTGTTCTTTCGCAAGTTGTCAACGGTACAGAAAAGGTCATAGGCTACTACAGTCGAACACTTTCAAAGCCTGAAAAAAATTATTGTGTTACACGGCGAGAGCTTTTGGCAGTGGTAGAGTGTGTAAAACATTACCACAAATACTTGTATGGACAACACTTCGAGATAAGAACCGACCACTCCGCACTCAGGTGGCTGCTACAATTTAAACAACCAGAGGGGCAGCTAGCCCGTTGGATTGAACGTCTCCAGAGCTACGATTTTGGCATCAAGCACCGAAAAGGTACTAAGCATGGAAATGCGGATGCACTCTCCCGAAGACCTTGCAGGTCGGAATGCAAGTATTGCCTAAAAGTTGAAGAAAAAGAGGGCGTCGTTGATGTTCGACTTACACGCATAGAGACAAGTGACGACTGGTTAGCGGCACAAAGGGACGATCCCGTACTGGCGAAAATTATTTCGGCAAAGGAGGAAGACAAAAGGCCAACCCGTAACCAAATATCAGCGGAAAGTCCACTGATGAAATCATATTGGGCGCTGTGGAATAGTTTGCAGCTAATTAACGGATGCCTTTATCGTCAATGGGAAAGCGCTGATGGTAAATCAAAAACGAACTTAATTGTGGTGCCATCCTCTAAAACTGAAGAGGTAGTAAAGGAGTTTCATGATGGTCCTAGCGGTGGTCACCTTGGCGTAACGAAAACCGTAGAGAAGATTAAACAACGTTTCTATTGGGTTGGGTGTCAACAATCGGTTGCTGATTGGATAGCCAACTGTGGACGCTGTATCGCAGCCAAGGGCCCAGTAAGAAGAAGTAGGGGACCACTGCAGCAGTATAATTCAGGTGCTCCCTTTGAGCGAATAGCGATGGATATAGCAGGACCTTTTCCTATCAGTGAGGCGGGAAACCGTTACGTCTTAGTGGTAATCAACTACTTTAGCAAATGGCCAGAAGTATACGCTATACCAAACCAAGAGGCTAAAACTGTCGTAAACACGTTTGTAAGCAACTGGGTGTGCCGCTATGGTGTTCCGCTAGAATTACATTCTGATCAGGGGAGAAATTTCGAATCTTCGATATTCCAGGAAATGTACGAGCTATACGGTATCCGAAAAACGAGGACTACGCCACTTCATCCACAGTCTGACGGCATGGTCGAAAGATTTAACCGCACGTTAGAAGAACACCTGAGAAAAGTGGTCAGCTCACACCAAAGGGACTGGGATGAGCACATACCTAAATTTCTGTTGGCATACAGGTCAGCCGTTCATGATTCTACCTCAAGAACACCTGCAAAAATTATGTTTGGAACCGAGCTGAAGCTGCCAGGTGATTTAGAATTCGGTATTAAGCCCACAACAATAGATGAACACGAAGACGACTCTTCAAGGGAACAAAAAGATCTTAACCAAGTTCATGAATTCGTACGTGGCCGGATAAAAATGACCAGTGACAAAATGAAAGCCAGATACGATCTAGCAGCGAATTCCGAAGGTTTTAATGAGGGTCAGCTAGTTCTACTCTATAACCCACAACGGAAAAAGGGATTGTCTCCTAAATTACAAACCCATTGGGACGGACCGTATAAGGTAATAAAAAGAATAAATGATGTCGTGTATAGAATTCAAAAATACAAAAGCCCAAGATCAAAGATGAAAGTGGTTCATCTCGAGCGCCTCGCCAATTATGGAAAAAGTGAATCTATGCCTGTTCGGGACGAACAGGCTTAAGCGGGTGGTAGTGTTACGGAGTTAAATGTTGACTGGGTATGTCAATGTTTACTGGGTATGTAACATGATTGGCGGTTGTTGTCTGTGCTAAGAAGTTATTTAAATGTAACGGCCATTCGCTAGAAAGTTCTAGGGTGTTATCGAATCTTGTGGAACATTACAGCGTATTACCAACCACTATAAATAGTCGAGTAACACGAATGCCGCAAGCAGTTAAAGTTTAACCGTGAGTTGAATAAGTGAACATTCAAAAGTGCTAAATAGTAAAAGTGAATAACTTTAAGTGTTTCAAAGAAGATTGTAAATAAGTATACGACAGTGTGTTTTAAATAAATACAGTTTTGTACTGTTAAAATAAAATTTCAAGTGTTTATTATTACTTTTGCAATAAAAAGAATCCCGGTTTATTTAAAGGAAATAAACCAACGTTTATAAAAGGTATAAACGTAACAATTGGTGTCAGAAGCGGAATTGTATTTTAATAAACATGAAATTCGAGGAGCTTAAAGTTGAGCAGCTTAAGAGAGAGTTGAGCAAGCTGACATTACCTACAGCAGGTAATAAGGCAGAGTTGCAAAAGAGGCTGATTGAGGAATTCAAGCTGCGTAATATCGACATTGATGTTTATGAGTTTGACGAAAAGGAAGAACTGGAGGTTGTTACCTGTACAACAACAAACAATGTCGATATAGGCACAATGCTTGCTGCTATGATTATATGTTATTAATGAAAAAATAGAAAGAAAATTCCAAGAAGTTCAGAAAACTTCTAGAATGAATTTCCAGGGAGTTCAGGAAACCTTTAGAATTTATAATGAGAAAATAGAAATGAAGTTTCGGGAAGTTCAGAATACGTCTAGAGCTATGGATTTAAAACTTCAAGAAATTTTTGAAGCTGTAAACAACAGAGTAGAGGGCATAGTAAAGGAAGTTATTAAAATCGATACAAAACTATCTCACCTTGAAGATGGTATGGTTGCGCAAGCAAGTGACTTTAATAAGAAAGTCCAAGATGTTGACGAAGAATGTAAAAATCTAGAAACAAAAATTAATAGTCTTCAAAGTCATGAGGTACCAGTGCGAGTAATTCCAGAAATTTCGAACAGAATAAAGGCCCCTACTTTTGACGGTAGCGCACCCTTTAATGTTTTTAAGTTCCAGTTCGAGACAGTTGCCAATAGAAATGCGTGGAACAATGAAGAAAAGGCCTTAGAGTTGATTTTGGCCTTAAAAGGTAATGCAGCTCAGAAAGCATACCTATTGGCTGCAGAGAAAACTACGAAGAGATAATGGTTGCACTACAACGCAAGTATGGCGGTGAGCACAAACGAGATATATACCGAATGGAATTGCGAGGTAGAGTACAGAAAGCCAACGAATCGCTACAAGATTTTGCAACCGAAATCGAGCGGTTGGTGCAGTTGACATATCCAGGCGAGAACCATCCATTTTTGGATCAATTTAAAATAGAAACGTTTGTGAGTGGAATACGTGATCCCGAGATCAAGCACGCAGTATTTGGCACACAGAAGTCTACTTTTGCTGAAACCGTATCATACGCGCTGACACAGGAGACCGCAAAACTACTCTCTAAGCCGCAAATACATAAGGTGAGAAATCTCGAAATTACCGCGGAAAAAGACGGAAATATTGTCGATGAAATAAAAAATGCAGTTATACAAGCGTTAGAAGAAAAGCGAGGTACAGCCAGAGTCAAATGCTATAACTGCGGTAAGAGCGGCCATTTTCAGCGAAATTGTAAAGCATCAAGAAAGCGGGCTAGATCTGTTTCACCACCGAGAAACAGCAAACGCGTAAACATGAAATCAGCAAACGAGTCACCGTTAAACTAACACGAGCTAGCACTACGGGGCAAGAGCTAGCTCCCATAACCGAGGTCCCCACAATCTCCATATCAGTCATGCAACAGAAAAATAGCAACCTTACTGCTTGTGGGTATATCAATGGTCGAAGGCATATTTTTACTATAGACACAGGAGCATCGCAATCCATTATCAGACCTGATATAATCAAGAAAGCAATTGAACCGTTATATGGCGTAAGTCTACGAACAGCAACTGGAGAGCCTGCTACTGTCTATGGTAAAATAAACGTAAAAGTAACTATTGCCAACATAAGTGTGAATCATGTATTCATTGTTGCCGACATTGTGGACGAAGTAATCATCGGTGCAGACTTTATGATCAATCATGGAATTAGTCTGCATATGGGGCAAAAGACAATGATTTGGCAGAATATTGAGATACCCCTAGATGTTGGTTACGAAGATAAATCGCCTGTAAGGAAGCTGTTTGCTATAGAACAAGAGAAAATACCACCACAGTCAGAAAGTGTAGTATGGGCGCGTATAGCATTAAACACATTCAAGATACAAGAACACAGAAACACACGAACACAAAATTTGCTTGCTAAATTTGTGTCCGACTGGCTGCTACTGAAATATTTACTAGACTACCACTACAAAATAAACATATGAGCAATATGACTTTCAGTGGTGCCACCTAAAGTCTTTTTGTATTGTTTAAGCTATATTATTTGCATCTTACCGTATTGGCAGCACTAATCTGTTAGCCGTCGCGTATAAAAATAGAAATTAGTTTAATTTCGACCACGCCACAAAATTAGCATTGACAGCAACCCGTAGTCGTGTTGCATTGTAGCCATTAAAAAAATTATTCTCATAAGCACACGTGTATTCTATTTTTGACTGGTTGTGTTCGGTAGTCTGTAGCGAGGAATGTATTTAATGCTTATAGAGGGAGATTGTGTCGATAACCGGTTGTGGGTGGTAGAACAAACAGATAGAAAGAGTGACTTAATAACAGCAAAAGCCCTGGTAAGAACCTGTAACAACGGAAGAGTCCCTGTTAGAATGCTAAACCTTTCCACGTGCGAAAAAGTTGTCAGGCCGAATTGTGAAGTGGGCCAGTGTGCTACAGCTGAGGCAATAATAAATTGTGAAATGGAATCGGGTCCTGTCTGTATGTCAAACAAAGAGCAGGAGATTCTATCGGAGTGCATAGAAAAATGGGTTAAAGGGTTATCCTTGTCCGATAAAAATAAAGCAAGAAAACTGCTAAGAAAGCACGCCTCCATCTTCGCCTTGAAAGGACAACAGCAAGGAAGAACATCACTGGTGAAACATCAGATAAATACAGGAGATGCAAGGCCAATAAAACAAGCTTCCAGACGTATTCCCCTAGTAAAACGCAATGAAGTAAAAGAACTTGTCAGCGAAATGGAGCGGAGTGGAGTAATAGAACCTTCTTCAAGCCCTTGGAGCTCCCCGGTAGTGTTGGTTAAAAAGAAAGATGGCAGCACCAGATTCTGCGTCGATTATAGAAAACTGAATGACGTAACCAAGAAGGACAGTTACCCGCTACCAAGGATAGATGACACGCTGGACACGCTAGCTGGAACGAAATGGTTCTCCACATTAGACCTGCAAAGTGGTTATTGGCAAGTTGAAATATCTGACAAAGATAAGGAGAAAACAGCTTTAAGTGCAAGTGATGGGCTGTGGCAATTTAACGTAATGCCATTTGGGCTATGCAATGCCCCAGCCACATTCGAACGGTTAATGGAGCGTGTATTGAGGGGACTACATTGGAAGACATGCCTGGTGTATCTTGATGACATTATTGTCATGGGTAAAAGTTTTGACGATCACCTGAAGAATCTAGAAGAAGTCCTCAAGCGGATATCATTGGCTGGACTTAAATTGAGTGCGAAGAAATGTGCATTGTTCCAAAAAGAGGTTAAATATTTGGGCCATCGCGTCGCAGAAAATGGTATATCAACTGACGAAGATAAAATTAAAGCTGTGAAGGACTGGCCTCGCCCAAACAATCTGCATGAGTTACGCAGTTTTCTTGGTCTTTGTACCTACTATAGGAGGTTTGTGCCAAATTTTGCCAGTGTCGCTGCCAGTCTACATGAGCTTACGCAGAAGTCACGACCGTTTCTCTGGGCGGACGCACAAGAACAAGCATTTCAGAAGCTCAAGGAGCTATTATGCGTAGCACCAGTCCTGGCCTATCCAATTGCTGGAGAGAAATTTGTGCTGGATAGTGATGCGAGTGGCTACGGGATAAGTGGTGTTCTTTCGCAAGTTGTCAACGGTACAGAAAAGGTCATAGGCTACTACAGTCGAACACTTTCAAAGCCTGAAAAAAATTATTGTGTTACACGGCGAGAGCTTTTGGCAGTGGTAGAGTGTGTAAAACATTACCACAAATACTTGTATGGACAACACTTCGAGATAAGAACCGACCACTCCGCACTCAGGTGGCTGCTACAATTTAAACAACCAGAGGGGCAGCTAGCCCGTTGGATTGAACGTCTCCAGAGCTACGATTTTGGCATCAAGCACCGAAAAGGTACTAAGCATGGAAATGCGGATGCACTCTCCCGAAGACCTTGCAGGTCGGAATGCAAGTATTGCCTAAAAGTTGAAGAAAAAGAGGGCGTCGTTGATGTTCGACTTACACGCATAGAGACAAGTGACGACTGGTTAGCGGCACAAAGGGACGATCCCGTACTGGCGAAAATTATTTCGGCAAAGGAGGAAGACAAAAGGCCAACCCGTAACCAAATATCAGCGGAAAGTCCACTGATGAAATCATATTGGGCGCTGTGGAATAGTTTGCAGCTAATTAACGGATGCCTTTATCGTCAATGGGAAAGCGCTGATGGTAAATCAAAAACGAACTTAATTGTGGTGCCATCCTCTAAAACTGAAGAGGTAGTAAAGGAGTTTCATGATGGTCCTAGCGGTGGTCACCTTGGCGTAACGAAAACCGTAGAGAAGATTAAACAACGTTTCTATTGGGTTGGGTGTCAACAATCGGTTGCTGATTGGATAGCCAACTGTGGACGCTGTATCGCAGCCAAGGGCCCAGTAAGAAGAAGTAGGGGACCACTGCAGCAGTATAATTCAGGTGCTCCCTTTGAGCGAATAGCGATGGATATAGCAGGACCTTTTCCTATCAGTGAGGCGGGAAACCGTTACGTCTTAGTGGTAATCAACTACTTTAGCAAATGGCCAGAAGTATACGCTATACCAAACCAAGAGGCTAAAACTGTCGTAAACACGTTTGTAAACAACTGGGTGTGCCGCTATGGTGTTCCGCTAGAATTACATTCTGATCAGGGGAGAAATTTCGAATCTTCGATATTCCAGGAAATGTGCGAGCTATACGGTATCCGAAAAACGAGGACTACGCCACTTCATCCACAGTCTGACGGCATGGTCGAAAGATTTAACCGCACGTTAGAAGAACACCTGAGAAAAGTGGTCAGCTCACACCAAAGGGACTGGGATGAGCACATACCTAAATTTCTGTTGGCATACAGGTCAGCCGTTCATGATTCTACCTCAAGAACACCTGCAAAAATTATGTTTGGAACCGAGCTGAAGCTGCCAGGTGATTTAGAATTCGGTATTAAGCCCACAACAATAGATGAACACGAAGACGACTCTTCAAGGGAACAAAAAGATCTTAACCAAGTTCATGAATTCGTACGTGGCCGGATAAAAATGACCAGTGACAAAATGAAAGCCAGATACGATCTAGCAGCGAATTCCGAAGGTTTTAATGAGGGTCAGCTAGTTCTACTCTATAACCCACAACGGAAAAAGGGATTGTCTCCTAAATTACAAACCCATTGGGACGGACCGTATAAGGTAATAAAAAGAATAAATGATGTCGTGTATAGAATTCAAAAATACAAAAGCCCAAGATCAAAGATGAAAGTGGTTCATCTCGAGCGCCTCGCCAATTATGGAAAAAGTGAATCTATGCCTGTTCGGGACGAACAGGCTTAAGCGGGTGGTAGTGTTACGGAGTTAAATGTTGACTGGGTATGTCAATGTTTACTGGGTATGTAACATGATTGGCGGTTGTTGTCTGTGCTAAGAAGTTATTTAAATGTAACGGCCATTCGCTAGAAAGTTCTAGGGTGTTATCGAATCTTGTGGAACATTACAGCGTATTACCAACCACTATAAATAGTCGAGTAACACGAATGCCGCAAGCAGTTAAAGTTTAACCGTGAGTTGAATAAGTGAACATTCAAAAGTGCTAAATAGTAAAAGTGAATAACTTTAAGTGTTTCAAAGAAGATTGTAAATAAGTATACGACAGTGTGTTTTAAATAAATACAGTTTTGTACTGTTAAAATAAAATTTCAAGTGTTTATTATTACTTTTGCAATAAAAAGAATCCCGGTTTATTTAAAGGAAGTAAACCAACGTTTATAAAAGGTATAAACGTAACAATTGGTGTCAGAAGCGGAATGAAATTCGAGGAGCTTAAAGTTGAGCAGCTTAAGAGAGAGTTGAGCAAGCTGACATTACCTACAGCAGGTAATAAGGCAGAGTTGCAAAAGAGGCTGATTGAGGAATTCAAGCTGCGTAATATCGACATTGATGTTTATGAGTTTGACGAAAAGGAAGAACTGGAGGTTGTTACCTGTACAACAACAAACAATGTCGATATAGGCACAATGCTTGCTGCTATGATGGAAAAAATGGAAATGAAATTCCAGGAAGTTCAAGAAGCTTCTAAAATAAATTTCCAAGAAGTTCAGGAAACTTCTAGAGTTATTAATGAAAAAATAGAAAGAAAATTCCAAGAAGTTCAGAAAACTTCTAGAATGAATTTCCAGGGAGTTCAGGAAACTTTTAGAATTTATAATGAGAAAATAGAAATGAAGTTTCGGGAAGTTCAGAATACGTCTAGAGCTATGGATTTAAAACTTCAAGAAATTTTTGAAGCTGTAAACAACAGAGTAGAGGGCATAGTAAAGGAAGTTATTAAAATCGATACAAAACTATCTCACCTTGAAGATGGTATGGTTGCGCAAGCAAGTGACTTTAATAAGAAAGTCCAAGATGTTGACGAAGAATGTAAAAATCTAGAAACAAAAATTAATAGTCTTCAAAGTCATGAGGTACCAGTGCGAGTAATTCCAGAAATGTCGAACAGAATAAAGGCCCCTACTTTTGACGGTAGCGCACCCTTTAATGTTTTTAAGTTCCAGTTCGAGACAGTTGCCAATAGAAATGCGTGGAACAATGAAGAAAAGGCCTTAGAGTTGATTTTGGCCTTAAAAGGTAATGCAGCTCAGAAAGCATACCTATTGATGCAGAGAAAACTACGAAGAGATAATGGTTGCACTACAACGCAAGTATGGCGGTGAGCACAAACGAGATATATACCGAATGGAATTGCGAGGTAGAGTACAGAAAGCCAACGAATCGCTACAAGATTTTGCAACCGAAATCGAGCGGTTGGTGCAGTTGACATATACAGGCGAGAACCATCCATTTTTGGATCAATTTAAAATAGAAACGTTTGTGAGTGGAACACGTGATCCCGAGATCAAGCACGCAGTATTTGGCACACAGAAGTCTACTTTTGCTGAAACCGTATCATACGCGCTGACACAGGAGACCGCAAAACTACTCTCTAAGCCGCAAATACATAAGGTGAGAAATCTCGAAATTACCGCGGAAAAAGACGGAAATATTGTCGATAAAATAAAAAATGCAGTTATACAAGCGTTAGAAGAAAAGCGAGGTACAGCCAGAGTCAAATGCTATAACTGCGGTAAGAGCGGCCATTTTCAGCGAAATTGTAAAGCATCAAGAAAGCGGGCTAGATCTGTTTCACCACCGAGAAACAGCAAACGCGTAAACATGAAATCAGCAAACGAGTCACCGTTAAACTAACACGAGCTAGCACTACGGGGCAAGAGCTAGCTCCCATAACCGAGGGCCCCACAATCTCCATATCAGTCATGCAACAGAAAAATAGCAACCTTACTGCTTGTGGGTATATCAATGGTCGAAGGCATATTTTTACTATAGACACAGGAGCATCGCAATCCATTATCAGACCTGATATAATCAAGAAAGCAATTGAACCGTTATATGGCGTAAGTCTACGAACAGCAACTGGAGAGCCTGCTACTGTCTATGGTAAAATAAACGTAAAAGTAACTATTGCCAACATAAGTGTGAATCATGTATTCATTGTTGCCGACATTGTGGACGAAGTAATCATCGGTGCAGACTTTATGATCAATCATGGAATTAGTCTGCATATGGGGCAAAAGACAATGATTTGGCAGAATATTGAGATACCCCTAGATGTTGGTTACGAAGATAAATCGCCTGTAAGGAAGCTGTTTGCTATAGAACAAGAGAAAATACCACCACAGTCAGAAAGTGTAGTATGGGCGCGTATAGCATTAAACACATTCAAGATACAAGAACACAGAAACACACGAACACAAAATTTGCTTGCTAAATTTGTGTCCGACTGGCTGCTACTGAAATATTTACTAGACTACCACTACAAAATAAACATATGAGCAATATGACTTTCAGTGGTGCCACCTAAAGTCTTTTTGTATTGTTTAAGCTATATTATTTGCATCTTACCGTATTGGCAGCACTAATCTGTTAACCGTCGCGTATAAAAATAGAAATTAGTTTAATTTCGACCACGCCACAAAATTAGCATTGACAGCAACCCGTAGTCGTGTTGCATTGTAGCCACGTGTATTCTATTTTTGACTGGTTGTGTTCGGTAGTCTGTAGCGAGGAATGTATTTAATGCTTATAGAGGGAGATTGTGTCGATAACCGGTTGTGGGTGGTAGAACAAACAGATAGAAAGAGTGACTTAATAACAGCAAAAGCCCTGGTAAGAACCTGTAACAACGGAAGAGTCCCTGTTAGAATGCTAAACCTTTCCACGTGCGAAAAAGTTGTCAGGCCGAATTGTGAAGTGGGCCAGTGTGCTACAGCTGAGGCAATAATAAATTGTGAAATGGAATCGGGTCCTGTCTGTATGTCAAACAAAGAGCAGGAGATTCTATCGGAGTGCATAGAAAAATGGGTTAAAGGGTTATCCTTGTCCGATAAAAATAAAGCAAGAAAACTGCTAAGAAAGCACGCCTCCATCTTCGCCTTGAAAGGACAACAGCAAGGAAGAACATCACTGGTGAAACATCAGATAAATACAGGAGATGCAAGGCCAATAAAACAAGCTTCCAGACGTATTCCCCTAGTAAAACGCAATGAAGTAAAAGAACTTGTCAGCGAAATGGAGCGGAGTGGAGTTGGTTAAAAAGAAAGATGGCAGCACCAGATTCTGCGTCGATTATAGAAAACTGAATGACGTAACCAAGAAGGACAGTTACCCGCTACCAAGGATAGATGACACGCTGGACACGCTAGCTGGAACGAAATGGTTCTCCACATTAGACCTGCAAAGTGGTTATTGGCAAGTTGAAATATCTGACAAAGATAAGGAGAAAACAGCTTTTAGTGCAAGTGATGGGCTGTGGCAATTTAACGTAATGCCATTTGGGCTATGCAATGCCCCAGCCACATTCGAACGGTTAATGGAGCGTGTATTGAGGGGACTACATTGGAAGACATGCCTGGTGTATCTTGATGACATTATTGTCATGGGTAAAAGTTTGTTTTAGTCTCTCAGAAAACTTAGGTATGTAGACTGTAGATTTATATACTTTTTGTTCATTATTAATGGCAATATCCTTATTAACCTGTTTTCGTTTTGCCCTTATTAATAAATCATTAATAGATTTGGTTGGAAAGTCATTTTTCTTCAAAATGTTTTTAATCTTATTTATATTTTTGGAGTGAAATCGCTGGTCACTGATGGTCAAAACCCTGTTGATAAAGTTAGCTGCTGTGTTGTTGATAATTGCCCTGGGATGTTTGGAATAAAAATTATTTAATCTACCAGAGCACATTGGTTTTTGATACCAATCCAGATGGAGTATATTTCCTTGTTTGATTATAACTGCGTCTAAATATGGCAATTTGTTGTCATGTTCCCGTTCCATTGTAAACCGGATTTGTCTATTGTATGAGTTTAATATTTGTAACGTTTCATCAACCTTGTTGCTTAATACTACCGCGAAAAGATCGTCAACATATTTGGTTACCAATCGTGGCTTAATTTCCATCTTCTCAAGTGATGCGTCTAATAGTTCTTCCATGATGATGTCAGCTATAATCGGTGAAATGGGTGAACCCATTGGCATTCCTTTCTTCTGTTCATAAAATTTTTCCCGGTAATTAAAATATTTACTTTCCTTAATACAAAATGACAATATCTCAAAGAAAAGATTCTTTGGTATAGAGGTAAATTGCTGTAGTTTATCCCATTTATTCTCAATTGTTTTCAATGCAAGATTTACCGGAATGCTGGGAAACAAAGAAACCACATCAAAAGAGACAAGAACTTCATCGTCATTTATAGGACTGTTACTAATTCTTTGCCTAAAATCAATAGCGTCTTTAACATTGTATACAGAGTGTTTCGTCAAATTTGTTAAAATTCCAACCATATATTTGCTTAATTCATACGATGGGGAGTTTATACATGAACAAATAGGTCGTAGGGGGGTGTCAGGCTTATGTATCTTGGGTAAGCCATATATTCTCGGCGCTATGGCTGTCTTGGTTATAAGTTTGTTTTTAGTGTAGGAGTCAATAAGTTTCATGTTAAAAAGCTTCTCTATTAAAACATTGTTTTTATTTTGAATTATGGCCGTGGGATCCTTTCTGAGTCGTCTATATGTACATAAATCTCCAACAATATTATCCATTTTTGTTTCATAATCAGTCTTCAGCAATGCCACTGTAACATTACCCTTATCAGAATTCAATATTAATACATCTTTGTTTTGGTCTAAAAATTTTTCCGTCTGCCCCACTGTGTCAAGTATGAATCTATCTCTTTTATCGAGTTTGTGTTTGTGTAAATGGTCATCAATAAGAGACACTAATTTTGTTCTAGCTATTTCTTGCTTTTCTAAATCTTCAACAGTTCGTATGCAATTTTCAACATCTGCAATACATTTAAATAAAGGAAAAGTTTTTATCGTGTTAGGTAACGCAAATTTTGGCTCTAGCGAAAGTAGCCATTGTACATTTGTTGGTATTTCTTTGTCTGTTTTGTTTATAAACCAGTCATGATTGTGTGTAATGTTTAAACTTTCATAGTTAATGGCTTTAAGTTTTTCAAATTTGCTTATCAGAGCTTTTTTATTCTTCTCCATTAAACTTTTAAAAATGTTTTTTTCGCTTGTCATCAATATTTCCATTTCAGTTTCGTCCATACGATCCGTCAATCTCTCCATAATTGTGTTAAGTATTTTATTATTGCCAATCATTTGTTTGTGTTTTTGTTGTACCAATAGCTTTAGAATTTTCACATGAAAGTTATAAATATGTCTATCTAAGATTTTGATACAGTCTTGTGGTATTTTGTTACCTAATTTAAAAAGATTATATACATTCTTTGTTGAGTTATGTAAACAGTTTGGGATAATGCTTGCTTGTCTGCATTTAATGAGAAAAGATGTGGATGTCTTTATATTTGCCAAGCATTTGTTATGTTTGGAGTATTCTTTTATCATGTTAATTGTGTTTTTATCATATTTACGTTTGATGTTGCTGTACAAAGCCATATTGACTTGTTGCGGAGTGCCTTCCGTTTGAAATATTTCCATATTATAGTGTATTAGTTGACCTTTATTTTTAGATTGATATTTAGATAACTTAATCGTTCGGCTTGAGGTCAATAATTCAATATTTGTTTAACAATAAAATTGAAAAAAACAAATTATTATTTTTATTCTGCAATTATTTTATTTCCCGATATTTCGATCAACTTCGTTGATCATCCTCAGGGGGTCTAGAATGTAAAATATAACATAAAAACACAAATAATAAAACAATAATTAAACAAACATAACACTTATTTTACTAAATAAATATGAAAAATTATAATTACAATTATTTTAATGTTTATACAAAGTTCGTATGAGAACTTGGCGGTAAATAGTTTATGCAAGAACTAAAAGCTTTTTCTTGTGTTTTGTTTTGATTTATGTTTGTTTATTGTATGTCTATATATATGTGCACATCCCTCTATATCACTCTTATAATTTAATCTCTTTTCGTTGGGTAAATCAATTATATGTAACATTTCAAGAGTGTATCTCTTTTTATAATTATTCTCTCTTGTCAGTATATGAACATTTTCAAAGTCCGGCTTATGTCCAGTTTCGGCACAGTGGGCTGCAAGGGCTGTTTTTTGTGATGAAAAATTAGATGTTGATTTAATGTCAGACTTATGTGATGCCATTCTAGTTTTTAATTTAGTTTTTGTCGTACCAACATATGCCTTATGACATATATTGGACCCGTCTCCGTCGCAGTTAATCTGATAGACTACGTTGGATTTTTCATCATTTTTCACCTTCGATTTTGTGTTGCTAAATAATCTTCGGTTAGTGTTTATCGTTTTAAAGGCCAGTTCGTTTTTCTGTTTGTCATAGATGTTTGATTGTTTTAGTCTCTCAGAAAACTTAGGTATGTAGACTGTAGATTTATATACTTTTTGTTCATTATTAATGGCAATATCCTTATTAACCTGTTTTCGTTTTGCCCTTATTAATAAATCATTAATAGATTTGGTTGGAAAGTCATTTTTCTTCAAAATGTTTTTAATCTTATTTATATTTTTGGAGTGAAATCGCTGGTCACTGATGGTCAAAACCCTGTTGATAAAGTTAGCTGCTGTGTTGTTGATAATTGCCCTGGGATGTTTGGAATAAAAATTATTTAATCTACCAGAGCACATTGGTTTTTGATACCAATCCAGATGGAGTATATTTCCTTGTTTGATTATAACTGCGTCTAAATATGGCAATTTGTTGTCATGTTCCCGTTCCATTGTAAACCGGATTTGTCTATTGTATGAGTTTAATATTTGTAACGTTTCATCAACCTTGTTGCTTAATACTACCGCGAAAAGATCGTCAACATATTTGGTTACCAATCGTGGCTTAATTTCCATCTTCTCAAGTGATGCGTCTAATAGTTCTTCCATGATGATGTCAGCTATAATCGGTGAAATGGGTGAACCCATTGGCATTCCTTTCTTCTGTTCATAAAATTTTTCCCGGTAATTAAAATATTTACTTTCCTTAATACAAAATGACAATATCTCAAAGAAAAGATTCTTTGGTATAGAGGTAAATTGCTGTAGTTTATCCCATTTATTCTCAATTGTTTTCAATGCAAGATTTACCGGAATGCTGGGAAACAAAGAAACCACATCAAAAGAGACAAGAACTTCATCGTCATTTATAGGACTGTTACTAATTCTTTGCCTAAAATCAATAGCGTCTTTAACATTGTATACAGAGTGTTTCGTCAAATTTGTTAAAATTCCAACCATATATTTGCTTAATTCATACGATGGGGAGTTTATACATGAACAAATAGGTCGTAGGGGGGTGTCAGGCTTATGTATCTTGGGTAAGCCATATATTCTCGGCGCTATGGCTGTCTTGGTTATAAGTTTGTTTTTAGTGTAGGAGTCAATAAGTTTCATGTTAAAAAGCTTCTCTATTAAAACATTGTTTTTATTTTGAATTATGGCCGTGGGATCCTTTCTGAGTCGTCTATATGTACATAAATCTCCAACAATATTATCCATTTTTGTTTCATAATCAGTCTTCAGCAATGCCACTGTAACATTACCCTTATCAGAATTCAATATTAATACATCTTTGTTTTGGTCTAAAAATTTTTCCGTCTGCCCCACTGTGTCAAGTATGAATCTATCTCTTTTATCGAGTTTGTGTTTGTGTAAATGGTCATCAATAAGAGACACTAATTTTGTTCTAGCTATTTCTTGCTTTTCTAAATCTTCAACAGTTCGTATGCAATTTTCAACATCTGCAATACATTTAAATAAAGGAAAAGTTTTTATCGTGTTAGGTAACGCAAATTTTGGCTCTAGCGAAAGTAGCCATTGTACATTTGTTGGTATTTCTTTGTCTGTTTTGTTTATAAACCAGTCATGATTGTGTGTAATGTTTAAACTTTCATAGTTAATGGCTTTAAGTTTTTCAAATTTGCTTATCAGAGCTTTTTTATTCTTCTCCATTAAACTTTTAAAAATGTTTTTTTCGCTTGTCATCAATATTTCCATTTCAGTTTCGTCCATACGATCCGTCAATCTCTCCATAATTGTGTTAAGTATTTTATTATTGCCAATCATTTGTTTGTGTTTTTGTTGTACCAATAGCTTTAGAATTTTCACATGAAAGTTATAAATATGTCTATCTAAGATTTTGATACAGTCTTGTGGTATTTTGTTACCTAATTTAAAAAGATTATATACATTCTTTGTTGAGTTATGTAAACAGTTTGGGATAATGCTTGCTTGTCTGCATTTAATGAGAAAAGATGTGGATGTCTTTATATTTGCCAAGCATTTGTTATGTTTGGAGTATTCTTTTATCATGTTAATTGTGTTTTTATCATATTTACGTTTGATGTTGCTGTACAAAGCCATATTGACTTGTTGCGGAGTGCCTTCCGTTTGAAATATTTCCATATTATAGTGTATTAGTTGACCTTTATTTTTAGATTGATATTTAGATAACTTAATCGTTCGGCTTGAGGTCAATAATTCAATATTTGTTTAACAATAAAATTGAAAAAAACAAATTATTATTTTTATTCTGCAATTATTTTATTTCCCGATATTTCGATCAACTTCGTTGATCATCCTCAGGGGGTCTAGAATGTAAAATATAACATAAAAACACAAATAATAAAACAATAATTAAACAAACATAACACTTATTTTACTAAATAAATATGAAAAATTATAATTACAATTATTTTAATGTTTATACAAAGTTCGTATGAGAACTTGGCGGTAAATAGTTTATGCAAGAACTAAAAGCTTTTTCTTGTGTTTTGTTTTGATTTATGTTTGTTTATTGTATGTCTATATATATGTGCACATCCCTCTATATCACTCTTATAATTTAATCTCTTTTCGTTGGGTAAATCAATTATATGTAACATTTCAAGAGTGTATCTCTTTTTATAATTATTCTCTCTTGTCAGTATATGAACATTTTCAAAGTCCGGCTTATGTCCAGTTTCGGCACAGTGGGCTGCAAGGGCTGTTTTTTGTGATGAAAAATTAGATGTTGATTTAATGTCAGACTTATGTGATGCCATTCTAGTTTTTAATTTAGTTTTTGTCGTACCAACATATGCCTTATGACATATATTGGACCCGTCTCCGTCGCAGTTAATCTGATAGACTACGTTGGATTTTTCATCATTTTTCACCTTCGATTTTGTGTTGCTAAATAATCTTCGGTTAGTGTTTATCGTTTTAAAGGCCAGTTCGTTTTTCTGTTTGTCATAGATGTTTGATTGTTTTAGTCTCTCAGAAAACTTAGGTATGTAGACTGTAGATTTATATACTTTTTGTTCATTATTAATGGCAATATCCTTATTAACCTGTTTTCGTTTTGCCCTTATTAATAAATCATTAATAGATTTGGTTGGAAAGTCATTTTTCTTCAAAATGTTTTTAATCTTATTTATATTTTTGGAGTGAAATCGCTGGTCACTGATGGTCAAAACCCTGTTGATAAAGTTAGCTGCTGTGTTGTTGATAATTGCCCTGGGATGTTTGGAATAAAAATTATTTAATCTACCAGAGCACATTGGTTTTTGATACCAATCCAGATGGAGTATATTTCCTTGTTTGATTATAACTGCGTCTAAATATGGCAATTTGTTGTCATGTTCCCGTTCCATTGTAAACCGGATTTGTCTATTGTATGAGTTTAATATTTGTAACGTTTCATCAACCTTGTTGCTTAATACTACCGCGAAAAGATCGTCAACATATTTGGTTACCAATCGTGGCTTAATTTCCATCTTCTCAAGTGATGCGTCTAATAGTTCTTCCATGATGATGTCAGCTATAATCGGTGAAATGGGTGAACCCATTGGCATTCCTTTCTTCTGTTCATAAAATTTTTCCCGGTAATTAAAATATTTACTTTCCTTAATACAAAATGACAATATCTCAAAGAAAAGATTCTTTGGTATAGAAGTAAATTGCTGTAGTTTATCCCATTTATTCTCAATTGTTTTCAATGCAAGATTTACCGGAATGCTGGGAAACAAAGAAACCACATCAAAAGAGACAAGAACTTCATCGTCATTTATAGGACTGTTACTAATTCTTTGCCTAAAATCAATAGCGTCTTTAACATTGTATACAGAGTGTTTCGTCAAATTTGTTAAAATTTCAACCATATATTTGCTTAATTCATACGATGGGGAGTTTATACATGAACAAATAGGTCGTAGGGGGGGTGTCAGGCTTATGTATCTTGGGTAAGCCATATATTCTCGGCGCTATGGCTGTCTTGGTTATAAGTTTGGTTTTAGTGTAGGAGTCAATAAGTTTCATGTTAAAAAGCTTCTCTATTAAAACATTGTTTTTATTTTGAATTATGGCCGTGGGATCCTTTCTGAGTCGTCTATATGTACATAAATCTCCAACAATATTATCCATTTTTGTTTCATAATCAGTCTTCAGCAATGCCACTGTAACATTACCCTTATC